>BQKN01067293.1:1701-50846 GCA_022839385.1 Asparagus kiusianus
TGAAACGCCAAAGCCAAGGTCTAGGCGTTTCCGAAGAAGAAGAACGATGGTCGAAGACGGTGAACATTCAAGGGTCACCGCCAACATGACCAGCAAAGGAACATCGGCTCAGGACAACCCCGAGGCGATTCCAGAGGTGCCCCGACGTGTAACTCGTCTTCAATCCGGAGCCATCATTCGTGCAACGTATGGTAGGGTTCGGACAAGAGTACCTTCGGGAGATGAAGAATCAAATGCCGGCTCAGCAATTGCATCTGACAATACCGTGTCCAGTGAAGGGCAACCCCGCGAATCATTCATGATAAGCGCGGAGCAAGTGGCCAAGATGCTCGAAGAGGCCATGGCCAAACAACAGGAAAACTTTAGGTTCGAAATGCAGATGGCCATGCAGAGCATGAGAGAGATGCATGACTAACAGATCCAGGCACTGACGAACCAGCAAGGCGAACCAAGCCGCCGTAATCCAGTTGTTCAGGAAGTGGAGAATGCAAATGCGGATGAAACCCGCAATACCAATGATCCTCCCATTAATGCAGGGGGTGGCAATGAGGATGCTAGTCACAACACCACGCTTCCACCTCCGAATCGTACTGATGAAAACTCGGGTGAAACTCTAAAAATTAAAAACCTCGAGAGCAAAATCAACACATTGATTTCCGCTCAAGAGATGAAAAAGACGGGCATTCCTTGTCCATACCCCAGAGAGTGGGAATCAATCCCATATCCGGCAAAGTTCAGTCTAATTAACTTCACGCCGTTTAATGGAATGGGCTCACCCACTCAGCATTTGATTTATTTCAAATCGCACTTGGGGGTAATCTCTGGTAATGAGCCTCTAATGGTGCGGTCATTCGTTGGCACTCTTCGCGGAGCCGCCTTCGATTGGTATCGCCACCTCAAGCCAGGTAGCATAAACAGCTGGGACGACATGGAGACTAAGTTCCTCACAAATTTCTTTGACGATGATACCGAGATATCCATCGGATCGCTGCTCGATGAGAAGCAGAAAGACGGGGAGTTAGTCGACACCTTCGTCAAAAGGTTCTGGAACAAGGCGATAAATTGCCGGGATCCGATCACTGAGGAGTTCATCCTCCAGATCTGCCACAACAACCTTTCGCTGGACGTGTTGGAAGCAATGGGCACAGCACCATCCAAGACATGGAAGGATTTAAAGGTCCGAGGAGAGCAAGCTGAGCGATTCCTCAGGAGAAAGAAGGCGGAGAGAGGCCAACCGGCAACGAATCCTCCGAAACAGAACTTCGTCCCAAAAGGGAAAGGTAAAGCTCATGCTAATGCCGTTGATGCTAACCAAACTTTTCAATTGCAACCTCAGCAACAGCAGCAACAACGAGCGCCATAACAATCCCAGCCACATTGGCAGCAACGGTCTCAGAAGCAAAAATCTTCAGAGCCGAAGTTTCCTAAAGTGTACTCCTTCAAGGATGATGAAGTTCCTGGCATCTTCAAGTACTTGTTGGAGAACAACAAAATTCAGCTGCCAGCGATTGTGGATCAAGAGGGAGCCAGCAAAGTGACGGATCCGAAGTACTACGCATATCACAGAGCGGTCCATCACCTTACGAGGTCATGCTACCACCTCAAGGACAAGATCCAGGCGTTAATTGACATAGGGGTCATAACCCCGAAACCGGCCAAGAATGTGGGAGCAAACGCGGTGTCAATCAGTTTCGGATTGGTGCCTACAACTTGGTTTGAGCCGAAACGCATCACCAAAGTAGGAATGAAGACGGTGAATGATGACCCACATGGACAGCGCCAAAAGGGACTTGTGCCACACACAGCCCCAAACGGTAAAATCCTCTGGGTTCATCCAGATCTCATTGAAGATGAACAGTGGACAACGTCTTCGAAGAGAAAGGGCAAAGGAAAGGCTTGTCATGCAACTTCCGCAATCTTCGAAGAAGACGGCGATGAAGCTCTTACCTTTCCGCTTTCTGACGAGGAACAGGAAGTCTTTGCGACCCGGAGTGGAAATGAGTATCACTTCAAATATCCATCTCCTGGTGATCAATTAGCTGAGCAAGGAGTGGCAAAATGGGGACCAGCCAAGACTCTCATAGAGCTGGGGGTGATTACAGTTCCTAAACCGGTTAAGGAGGCTCGACGACAGCCGGTAGATAAACAGAAAGAAAAGAGGCCCGAGGAGGTTCAAAATCCGAAGCAGTCTCGTTTCAGTCGTCCGATTAGAAAGGATAAACTGGAGAGTTCAAAAACTCCGCGCGTCTTCGACATCATGGCTCAGCTAGCCAATATTCCAGCGCGGATAACGCTATATGAGCTGCTGTGGTTGTCTAAAGAGACTAGAGAAGCCTTGCAAGAGGCCTTGGCCGATTCAGAAGCATTCCTCACTCGGATCAAACCGGCGTCTGAGGAACTAGAACTTTTAGCTCAACAGTACAATGTGGCAGCTAAGAACATTCCCTGCATCACCTTCACCAAAGATGACATGCAGACGAAGAATTCGAACCATGATCGGCCCCTGTACTTCGTCGGGTACATTGGCTCCAGCGAAGTCAACCGAATCCAAGTGGATCTGGGTTCCGCTGTGAGCATTATGCCGCTTCGCCTAATGCATAGCCTTGGCATTCCAGTCAGCAAATTGGCGTCTACGGGCACGGTCATTTACGGATTCAATACCAGCGGGTCAAGGCCTTTGGGAAAGATCCGAATAAAGTGCCAAATGGGCGATCTGAAGACGGAGGTCACGTGCTACGTGATTGATGCTGAGACATCCTATAACTTACTACTGGGTCGGCCTTGGATCCATAGTAATGTTATAGTTCCCTCCACCTTACATCAGTGTCTGAAATATGTCGACACTGATGGAAGGGTCAGGACGGTGGTCACGGATAAGCAACCATTCAAAGGGTATGAGAATTACTTCACTAATTCTCTCCTTTATGGTAATGAATCCGATACGGAACCATCGGTCCAGGGCACGGACAGCGGAGAAGAAGCTGATTCCGAGGCCGGATTCGATTACAATGGCGGTTTTGTTTTAAATGACATTGTACCATTTGTAATCAATCTTGACGATGAACAATCGTCAGATGGCGGTTGTAACTGGTAACTTACCGATATTAAAATAAATCATGATTTAGAGTACTCCTTGTCTCTTGATGATGCGATAAAGGGATTATACGATAATCCTGATTTATGTATGCCGCTCCGATCATCTTATGTAACGAAGAAACATCCCCAGCATTCTTTCGGAACAACCCGAATTATTCCTGCCAAGATAGGGGGACAAAAAGAAGTGATTTACGGTAAAGGAGAAAATCTTCCATTGCCAGATCATTTCCTAAGAGAAGACGAAGATAATAACAAATCTGGTCTGCACTTATCTAAGTATAGTCCGGAAGCGCGCACGCTCATGAAAATACAAGGATACGACTTCACACTCGGAGAATGTTTATACTTCGATCGAGGTTCCCGTATCCCAGTCAAAGCAGCGTATGTACCAAAAGGGAAATCGGATGATTATTACCGTCACAAGAGAGGCTTAGGCTATGTTTCATCGTCTGATGATGAATGTGGTTGGCAAATCATCGATCAAATTGCTAACAAAGCTAAGGATAGGTACTTGCCAGATTCTTCAGCTGGGGATTCCGACACAAGTTTGGGAGAAGTGTTCAAGACCTTAATGTCGAACATGACTACAGCTGATCCATCTACGATGGAAGACGACAATCAAATGCCAACATGGGAGGACCCATGGGTTCATCACCTAAACATGCAGTATGGCGATAGATTTGAACAGAGGGAACCCCCCACAGAGGACAAGATAGTCCAAATTAATATGGGCGATGACACCAACCCGAAACCCATATTCATCAGCGATAGTCTTCCTCCAAATGAGAAAGAGGAATTAATTGCTCTCATCAGGGAATATATCGACGTCTTCGCTTGGAACTATGAAGACATGCCAGGGCTCGACCCCAATGTGGCAATGCACCGCCTCGACATCAAGCCGGATGCCAAACCTGTCAAACAACAGCAAAGATGGTTTCGTCCGCAGATTATGGAAGCCATCGAGGCAGAGGTTAAGAAGTTGATCGACTCAGGATTTATCCGAGAGGAACAACATCCAGACTGGTTAGCCAACATCGTTCCCGTCATGAAGAAGAATGGCAAAATCAGGATTTGCATCGACTTCAGGAATCTGAATGAAGCATGTCCAAAAGACGATTTTCCTCTCCCAATCACGGATGTCATTATCGACAATACATGCGGATTCGAGAGAATGTCCTTCATGGACGGCTTTTCGGGGTATAACCAAATCAAGATGCACCCGGATGACGAGAAGCATACAGCGTTCAGAACGTCCCTCGGTGTCTTCTGCTACACGGTGATGCCTTTTGGTCTAAAGAATGCAGGCGCCACATACCAGCGAGCGATGACTAAGATTTTCCAAAAGCACCTCAGGAAAACGGTCGAGTGCTACGTTGATGATTTGGTTGTAAAAAGCCGCAACAAAGAAGATCACATCAAAGACTTGAGGACGATGTTCGATCTCATGCGGAGTCATCAATTGAAGATGAATCCCACAAAATCCTTCCTCGGAATGTCCTGTGGAAAATTCCTTGGATTCGTCGTCACCACTAAGGGTATACACATCGACCCAGACAAGGTAAAGGCAATATGTGAATTGCAACCCCCGAGGAATCTAAGAGAGCTCAGAGGATTGCAAGGGCGTTTAGTTTACATCCGGAGGTTCATCTCAAATCTTTCTGGGAAGTGCCAACCATTCTCTAAGCTAAACAAGAAAGGTGTGTCATTTATTTGGGACGACGCCTGCCAAAAAGCACTCGAAGATATCAAGATATATCTCACGAACCCTCCTGTTCTTGTTGCACCAAAATCAGGTAAATCGTTCTTGATTTACATCAAGGCGATGAACCATTCGATAAGTGCTTTATTAGCACAAGACGATGATAATGGTCACGAACAGGCAGTTTATTACCTAAGTCGGACCTTGATAGGCGCCGAGTCTCGATATCCAATGATTGAGAAAGAATGTCTCGCATTGGTATTCGCAGTGCAAAAGATGCGACATTACTTGGTTGGCCAGACGATTTACGTCATTGCTAATGTTAATCCGGTACGGGTATTCATGACTCAACCGGGTTCGATGAATTGGCGGTTAGCGAAGTGGGCTCTTCTCTTGTCCTAGTATGATTTGCACTTCAAACAGCAGAAGTCAGTCAAAGGACAAGCGATTTGTGATCTTTTGGCGGCAAGTCCGACAACAGATACGGTTGAAGTATATGATGACTTGCCAGACGAAACCCACGAGGTTAATACCACATCACACCAACAAGTATGGTAATTATACTTTGATGGTGCTTCGAGAGCAGTTAATAAGGCAATAACCCCTGGATGTTCTAGAGTCTCCTCCGGAGTTGGAGTTGTCTTAGTTTCCCTGGGGAAGCATGTGATGCCTCGGGCTTATTCACTGACGGATCCATGTTCCAATAACGTAGCCGAGTACAACACGCTCCTCATTGGACTCAGTTTTGCTAAGGAGCTGGGGGTCGAATATCTCGAAGCTTTTGGGGATTCTCAATTGATAGTCAACCAAGTTCGTGGAGAGTATGAAGTCAGGAACCCAGATCTAATTCCGTACCACCAAGAGGCCATCAAGATAGCGGATTCTTTTGAAGAATTCTATATTGAATACATCCCTCGTCTCCGGAACGCTTATGCGGATGCACTGGCAGCACTAGCAGTATCACTCGCGCAGCCGCCCGAAACTGAACTACTAGTCACAGTGAGATTACATCAACTCTGTATACCCATATACAATATGGATATCGAAGAGGAAGATAACAGAAACAAAAACGCCAAAGAGGTGAACTCGACCCAAATCGGGTCTGAGTCCTGAGATTGGCGCTTTCCCATCATTGATTATGTCCAATATGGCATTTTGCCGGAGGATGTAAAAGAAAGAGAATCTATTCACCGAAGAGCACCACGGTTCTTTTACAATACCGAGACCAGTACATTATACCATCGAGGGTATGATGATTTGCTTCTCCGATGCCTTTCGAACGAAGAAGCAAAAGAAGTTCTTAAGGAAGCACACAAAGGAGAATGCGGTGCGCATCAGCCTGGTCCCAAGCTGTATGATCGAATCAGAAGAATGGGATATTTCTGGCCAACAATGGTACGTGATGCAATCGAATATGCACGATAATATCACGCCTGTCAAGTGCATGCGAATTATATGCACCAACCACCGGAGCGGTTACACACGTCAACCACGTCCTGGCCATTCGAGACATGGGGTATGGACATTGTCGGTCCTATTTTTCCTCCTTCAGTCAAAGGTGATCGATTTATCCTCGCTATCACGGACTACTTTTCGAAGTGGGCTGAAGCAATTCCGCTTAAAGAAGTGAAGACGAACAACGTCATCAACTTCATCAAGCATCATGTCATATACCGACACGGCGTGCCGAGACGGATCATTCATGACAACGGTCCACAGTTCATAAGCAACGCTTTCATCAGGTTCTGTGACAAATTTAAGATTCAAGATATTTCATCAACAGCTTATTATCCCGCTGCTAATGGATTAGCTGAAGCCTTTAACAAGACGATCATCAAGATCCTGTCAAAACTCGTGAAAACCAATAAGCGAGATTGGGACGATAAACTCGGCGAAACGCTCTGGGCTTATCGCACCACCATACGCACACCTACGGGAGCCACCCCATATTCGTTGGTGTACGGATGTGAAGTTGTGCTACCATTGGAGATTCAAATCCCCTCCCTTCGGATCGCTCTCGTAACGGAGATGACGACCGAAGAGCAACATTAGAAACGTCTCGAAGAACTCGAGAGGCTGGACGAAAAGCGCTTGGAAGCTCAACAACACATCGAGTTCTACCAAGCCAAGATATCTAGGGCTTTCAACAAGAGAGTCCGACAGAGAAGCTTCAAGGAAGGAGATCTGGTCCTCGCTGCTCGCCGACCAATAATCCTCAACTCCAAGAAGAAAGGTAAATTCGAACCCAAGTGGGAAGGACCGTTTGTAATAGACACAGTCTATTCAAACGGCGCATATCGCCTAATTTTTCTAGAGGGTATCAGGCAATTAATGCCAATAAATGGAAAGTTCCTGAAAAAGTACTATCCTTAGTACATTCAGAACAACCCATTTATCGGGAAGTTCCTTGAAGAATATTACACTCAATATTCTAGAGGATAACCCAAAATCATTTTCACCACCAAAATCCCTCACTGATCAATTCCAATTGACAGTGAGTCTACCAAAAAATGTTCTTCTGGCCCTCTTGACTCTTTCCATGAACAAGAGGTCCACTTTCAGTTCGGAGTCCTCTTTCGATAAACGAAAAAAACTCCCTTTCTTTTTTTCTTTGGTTAAACCTTCTCATGGTTATAACCGAAGTTGAAATGTCACTTCGATAAACGAAGAGCTCATCTTTCGATCAGATAACCAACCCTATAAAAGGTAAGTTTATCTAGGTCTTCCAGATTCTCGGAGTGGAGATCCCACTTCTAGTTTCTTTCTTGCACTGGAAATAGAATATAAAATTCTTCCTTTCCAGAATCAAGGAATAGAATATAAAATTCTTCCTTCCTTGTTCGGGGAATAGAATATAAAATTCTTCCTTTCCCACACCAACTCTTTTTCCAAAATTTATCAATTTAGGATTCATCCTAGGAAGTTTATCCCGAATCCTAAGCAGGGATAAGTCTGTGCCTAACACGCGCTGCCGGTTTAGTCCTTCTCCGATTGAAAAAAAGACACCAGAGTTCGATTCTGGGGTATTTTATCCTAAAACCTAAGCAAGGATAAGTCTACGCCTAACACGCGCTGCTGGTTAGTTCTTAACCATTAAAAAGAACACTCGTCCACATATTCAATATTGTGGCAGGTTGTTATTAATAACACCAAAATCCATGCCTTACACGTATGGGGAATTTTATCCTGAATCCTAAGAAAGGATATACCGACACCTAACACGCGTCGCCGGTTTGGTCTTTATCCGTAGAAAAAGATACCAGAGCCTGACTCTAGGGACCTTTGTCCCGAAGCCTAAGTAGGGATAAGCCAACGTCTAATACACATTGCTGGGTAACCTATTCCCATGACAATGGTGAAGTCTACATATTCGAAGTTGTAGCTAAAAGTCTAAGGGAGTTCATTCCTTTAGCACAACGTCACATGCGGAACGGATTAAGACAATCCGCATGTAAGCCCGACTCAAACGGTAGTCAGTAAGAGCACATCAAATCCGTTAAAGGCTGAGGATTTGCCAAAAATCCTAAGTCAACGTCTCATACACATTGCTGTTTAGTCTTTTCACAGGAGAAAGACGAAGTCTACGTATTCAATGTCGTAGCACTAAAAGAGTTAACTCTTTTAGCTTAACGTCACGTGCGGAACGGATTTAGACAATCCGCATACTAGCCTGACTCAAACGGTAGTCGGTAAAGGCTAATCAAATCCGTTGAAGGCTGGGGGTTAGCCAAAAATCCTAAAGCCAACACCTAACACGTGTCGCTGGGTAGCCTATTCCCGTAACAATGGCGAAGTCTATGTATTCGACATCATAGCACAAAGTCTCAGAGAATTCAATCTCTGAGCGTAACGTTACATGCGAACGGATTTAAACAATTCGCATGCTAGCCCGACTCAAACGGTAGTTGGTAAAGGCTCATCAAACCCGTTGATGGCTGAGGGTTTACCAAAAATCCTATAAGTATTATGGTCAATCATTTCAAACGGAATGACGAATCATAATAAAAATAAAGATCAAAACCAGTTTCACTAAGAGTATCAAAAGTCAAAGTACTCAGCAAACAAAATCATACATCAAGCCCATGACCAAAAATCTGCTGACTGATCTTAGACAGCTTCTCATCATAAGCTTGCCTAAGTTCAGTTCTGATGGACTCCTCGGTGGTGGCTGAAGTCCTCGCAGCAATCTCCTCTGTCTCGACTAGCTTCTGCTTCAAGGATTTCAGCTCATCAGATAAGGCAGTGTGGGTTTGCTGATCCTGTGCTTTCGTCATCTGAAGAATATCCATAGTCTCCTCTTTTTCACGGAGTGCTCTTCTGAGCTGGTCTATCTCGGTCGCACAAGAAGTAATAGAAAGGTCGAGCTCGGCAAGAAAAGATGATCTAACAGTAAGGCTGGTCTCAACTCGATCTACTCGGTCCCGCTACATCTGAATCTCGAGCTCAGCAAGAATCTGAGTCTCGCGCGATGACTGTAAGCGGGTATCCAGCTCGGCAGCAATAAATGAGGAGGCGCCTGCATCTCGGAGCTCACAAAACATCTGAAGCTCATGATCTAGGCAATCGAGGTCATCAACTATAGCATGTGCCAAATCTGGAT
This sequence comes from Asparagus kiusianus, assembly GCA_022839385.1. NCBI lineage: Eukaryota > Viridiplantae > Streptophyta > Magnoliopsida > Asparagales > Asparagaceae > Asparagus > Asparagus kiusianus. The sequence goes on from BQKN01067293.1 coordinate 11,097, forward strand.
ATCCTGCTTCCCTTATCAAATTGACTTTGGAATCAAGGAAAGGCTTGAATTGGCGAAGGAAGAGTCCATCGTGGAAGAGCTTGCCAATCATAGCATTCACGAAGGAGAAGGAGCGAAGTTCTATGCAGAGAACGATCTTCTCAGGATCGTTGTCTGATAGCAATTCCTTCACTAGGATATGAAGCCGAGAAGAAGACCCTATACAAAGAAGGAGAAATCCATCAAAAATGTTTTGAGAAGGAAATAAATAACATTCTCAGTTGCTTAATTCATACCCTCTTGAGTCACTGGGGGTACTGGGGGTGTAACCGCTGTAGAGGTATCAACTGGAGTAGTTGGTCTCGCAGCCGGCTCAACGGGATCATTCTCGACAAAAGCTCCTATCAAATTCAAAATAGAATTCTCAGAGACATCACATTATAGCTGCATTAGTCAAGAATTGGCTAGTCCTATAATTAACTTGGGAGGAGGCACGTATCTTCAAAAGAACCACCCTCAAGGTTCTCAGGGAATGTGGACTCAGGAAACATATCTCCAGGCAACTGGTCATCAATCTGAGGAGATCCACACATGAAGTGAATCATAGGAGTATCCACAAGCAAGCCTTCCTCGTCAAAATCATCAATCGAGAAGTCTGACACCAGAGAATATAAGTACCAAAGAAGAATGAAGAGACTACAACCAATTGAAATGAGTTACCTTTTACGGGTGCATTAGCCTCTTTATTTCCAAAATCCACGTTCGCCTCCTGCAAGTTATCTGAAGGAGCGAGAAGTACAGAGACAATTAGAGGATGCGCAAATTTCGAATCATTCGACTTCTTTGCGTGTCATCTAAAAGATATATTGTCAATAGTAGATGTACCTGGATTCGCTGGGTCGGGTCCTACATTGATATCCTCCCTAACGTCAGCAGCCACTGCAGGCCTCTCTACCTGGCGCGGTGAGTCAGGCTCGCCAGGAGATATAGGAACAGGATCAGGACTCATCTCGCTGTCTCCACGCTCTCCTATATAGAGATGGAAAAGCATGAGTCAATATTCTGAATAATCAAGAGGATGGTTTACAGGGTAGAGGTTACCTCCGTCACTAGCAGGATCATCACGGGCCAAATCCATATCAGATGCTTGTGAAGCTGCGCGCGGCTTGCGAGCTAATCTCTTCCGCCTAGCAGCAGGGACAATAATCGAAGGTCTCGCCTGGGGAGGATGACGGAACTCTTCTTCCTGGTCACCAATGGTCCCTGAAACATCAAACCATTGTCAGCTTTAATAATTCTGGAAAGCAGAAGAAGAAGATGAATGATTAACCTCGTTCGAAAAAGTCCTCGTAATCTTCAGGATTTTCGCTTGAAGCCTCGTCTGCAGAATGGAAGGTCCTCTTTCCCTCTTCATCAATCCGACGAGTCTTGTTTCGTATCCTCTGTGACCGAGCGTTCTCCTAAATCCTACGAGAATCAACCTGAGAAGCTTCCTTGGCCTCTAGCTCTGCGATCGGCTTCACGGGGATAGTCTTATTAGCTGCTAACAACCACTTGCAGCTTAAGAAAGTGAGGTTCAACTGCCGATCAGCACTCTGGAGACTGAACCTAGCACCAGTACAGCCAGTCACGGTCCACAACCATGCACGGAGACCATCCACCAAACCGCCGTGAGCCCGAAGCTGCTGACGGGGATTCCCGACGTAAAGCTGATCATAGCCAAATTGGCGAGCGAATCGGCAGGGTAGATATAGCTCTATGAAACACTGATCCCTCACCCGAAAAGTTAGATAACCTGGCCTAATGTTCACCAGCCAGTTAAAGCAGCCGATGTCTAAGTGAGTTCGATACTCCCTCGGCCTCTCCTCATCTATCAAACAATCGCCGTATCGGCCGGAGAACTGCGGAAAGCAAGTGGAAAATGTCCAACACTTGTGGACCTGCAGCTGCTGTCTGATGTCAGAAAATCCGTGCCCCTCCCACTTGCCATTCTCAAGCAACTGTAGTAGGGGAACGGAGTGGTCTGTGGCGTTCGGTACTGATATCATATCAGAACGGTGAAGGACGAACCAAGCCATCAAATAAGTGTAAGGAAGCTCCATCTTAATGGTGGGAATCTGACCTGGCAAATCACTTTCCTTCCGTGTAAAGGCACCAGAAAGCTGTCAAAGTCCTCAATGAATGTTAGCCACCATCACCGGAAGAAGTGAAAGTTCTTTCTTGTAGGCGAGCTGAACTGCTGGGTAGAGCACTTCCAAGGGCAAGGCGTCGCCAGACTGATATGGAACCACGCATTTCTTTAACCAAATAGTGAGATAACCAGCAAGAAGAGTCATCGGTCGAATCGGTGCGGTTGCATGCCATAAGAATGATTTGAACTTGGTCCCTATAGGAAAGCCACCCTCAGGACTGCTAGTGGTATAAGAATGAGCGTCAATCTTCTTTAGTAGACTGTTCACCCCTGAGGGAGTAAGCGTGGCCAACTCACAAATAGCCTCACCAGAATTACTCTCCAGATTCTTGAACAAATAGTTTGCAAACTGCTTCAGACTCATGAATACCTTAGTCCTCTTTGCTAAAGGCTCAGACTGCGCCAAAGCAATATGATAGTGACAAGTGAGGTCCCATAGAGTCTCATAGCGATCGGGCATACGATCCTTCAATTGATTCAATTCATGATTGGAGGGAAAGTATTCCTGATATAACATCTGTCCCATGGGCAAACCAGAAATCCTGTGCATCTCGTGAAGAGCCAAGCCCAACTCCCCTTGCCGGGTCAGAAAAGTGTTCGAATCTGGATTATAAAGCTCGAACAAAGCACAGAAATGTCTCGCGCTGACAGGCAAGCCATACATGGTGGCAAGAACGGCTGCATATAAACCACAAGCGTGCAACTCCTCGCCCCATCGGCTTAAGACGTACGTCGTCATGCGAGTCCACCAAAACTTGTCCAAAGAATGGACCCAACCATAAATTCTGTGACGCGTCGCAGGCATCTCCCGTCCTAGAACAGCGAGGCGATTCCTCAAGGTAGAAGCGGCGGCAAGGAACTCGTTACGTGGTGGTGCATCCAGCCCCAATACTCCAGGACGCAATCCGGTGACATGACTCCTGCTCGAGCCAGGAAATGCCTGATGAGTGATGTAACCGCAGTGGACGCTCTCATGCTCCTCCGTCAAGCGCCACGACATCTCCCGTGTCACAGCCTGACGCCTGAGCTCAGTCAATGAACGATGCCGAGGAATCTTCGGCAAGTATATGAAACCACTGCAGGTTTTATGAAGCCACTGCTCGGCATCAATAAACACGGCATCCGGGTCTTCGACAGAGTCGCCAAATAAAAAATTGCTCTTCCTGAGAGGCTGAATAGAACTGGCATCCTTCACGAAAGGTGCATCTGTAATCAACTGTCGAAGAGCTCGATGCCCACCTTCCTTCACCACTTGGGCAACCTCAGTCGATGTGCCCAAAGCGAACTGAGGAGTAACTGGAATGGGGGAAAGATCGTCGGAAGTCGAATAGTACTCTCCACGACGCCCATATACTGCATGAGATGAGAATGATCCAGAAGGATATCCCACTGGAAATAAACAGTTAAACACCTGTTAGTCTCAATTATAAAAGGAAATTGAACTCATCTTATAAATGGGTAAGATAGAGTCATTGCCTTATAAAGGGTGAGACGATTTGGCCACATTGTACAATCACAAGATAGGGTATATTGATAATATATCACTACCTTATAAAGCACAATGTAGCTTCAAATCGCCCCCTTTATTTTGAGATATGGTTTTGACCAAGCAAAACCTATCTTTAAAGTGTCGATCCTCACCAAGGAGAATCAAGACTCTTCCCGATTACCTCACCAAGGAGAACAACGTGGGGGTAAAAGGACCAATTTGTAAATTTCCAAGAAAAAAAGGGCTAATTTGTAAATTTCCAAATATGCCAAAAATAGCTCACCAGCGTAAGAGGGAGGCGCGCCATCAGCCAACGCAGCAGGGGAGCGACCTCTCGAGACACGAGACATAATGATCTACAAAATAAATTGAGGGATCAGATCCAGAAAAAAGTTCCCCTTTTTATCAATTCTACCCCCCTGAAAGAGAAGCTCGAGGCGCCAAATCATAATCCTAACCCTCATATGCAATCCCATAAATTCATAAATTAAATTAAACATAAAATATCCAAAAATTATAGAGGATTTACCTGAGGAAAAGCTTGAGGATCCGACAAAAAATTAGATCTTGAAAAGAGCTCAAACCACGCGCTCGAGGGGCCTGAGAGAAACTTTAAATAAGGAAGTTTTGAAGGATTTTTCGGTCTAAGATCAAGAGGAAACCTAGATCTAAGACAAATTTCAAGGTTTGAAGGTGAAAAGATGCTTGAGGGAAGAGAAAATTAAAAAAGAGGTCAAGGGGGGGCCGGCCCTAAGAGAGAGAAAAAGAGGTTTTTTATAGAGGTGAACCAGCCTTGAACCACAGTGAACCAGCCCTGAACCGGACCAGAAATGACTGAACCAGACCAGATCAAGCCAAATCAGTTCAAATAAGGCTGAACCAGACTGAACCAGTCTTGAACCAGGCATGAACCAGTTTTGAACCAGATTGAACCAGGCATGAACCAGATTGAACCAGTTTGAACCAGATTTGAACCAGAATTCAAATTGAAGCTGAATCGAGCGTCGAAACAACTTCAAATCGACCGAGGGTTCAATCCTTCGTTTATTTTGGCCTCTCCCACACATTCGGAAGGATCGGAAGAATTTTTTTTTGAGCCAAATTATTGCCTTTCTGACATATTATCAGACCGGTTCAGATAATTATCACACCGGTTCAGTTCATTCGGGTATGAGAAATACTCCAATAAGGTATATGAGTATAAACTATTCCCTATTTTTTGTTGAGAAGTTCCTGAAGAATATTTTTTTCTAAAAATATTCTTAAGGATAACTCAATAACACAACACCGGACAACGCGTCACAATTAAAGACTCAACGCCAACAATCGAGGGTCAGTTCTATGTTGAACCAACGAGCACGAGCTAAAGATCGAAAAATCAGGAATCGACTTCAAGTTCAAAATTCCGACAACGGTCAGACAATAAATGCAGCACCGGAACCCTTACAGATGTTCGACAAAGCATCGAATAGCCTGAAGGATTGAAGGAATACAGAACAAAAGTCATTTCAAGGTCCCGTTACACCGACTGAGGGTAGGGGCAATCATATCCAAAGCATTTCAGACCCTTCTATAAAAGAACGAGGCTAAAATACTTTGGAGGTGGTATCTGTAGGCGTATAAAATTGCCTATAGGTCCCTTAGCATAGCTCGACACGGGGATTCGACGAATCAACGAGTGACGAGGCGACGTGGTCAACGAATTGCACGTGAGCAACGGAATGCATTCGCGTGCGGAACCAATCCAATGGTTCGGGAAGTCAACGAGTCGTCCAACCATAAAACAGATTCGAACTCAAACACTAAGGCGGATTTACTACCAAATGAAGATCCAGACTATCAAATCGAGGTCCGGATAAATCAAATACAGAAACAAAAAACGGGAAACGACAGAAATCAACACCCCGAGGGGCTCGGCAAAAACCGAGCCACCCTGAGGTGGCTCGGTGGCCGAGCCACTCCTGGGTGGCTCGGCCAAAGCCGAGCCACCTCAGGGTGGCTCGGCCCAGTGCCGAGCCACCCTGAGGTGGCCAGCCCAGATCTGTGCCAAATGCACAGATCTGGTTGCCTATAAATAGAGGGGGTGATTCATCATTTAGGAGGACTTTTGGGGAGTCGAAACTCTGTCGGATTAAGACCTTGTTCTTGAGTTCTTGAAGGCTTGAAGACTTGGACATCCAGATCTGATTCTCGACGAGCATCCGCATCACGAAAGGCAGGAGTTCGAGAGGATCGGATCTCAGATCTACGTTGCTATACTCCGGATCAAAGCTTGGTCTTTGATCCCGAGAATCGAGCGATTGTTTCCTTGGTGAAATAATCCCTCCGGCTATTATTTCCTTGGTGAAATAATACCCGTAATATTACGTAGATCTGTTCGGATCTAGATTGTGCGGTGGTCAATGGATCAACCATCAGCGCAGGCAAACAACCCACGAAAGCGAGTGACCGGATAACAGGAGCTCGCGATTTGTTCGATAAATAAGGAAAGTTATAATTTTTATTTTTTGTTTGATTTTCATTGTAACCGGATCTTATAAAAAGACCGGATCTTTGTAACCCAAAAAGTTGTTATTTAAGAGTACAATGGAATCATCAATGAAGAAAGCTACCATTTTTCCCGCGAACAGGGACAGATCCTGACTGTTGCGTCTTCGGATATATCTCCCGTACTTGCCATCTTTTCAGCCAAGTTCCTACCTCTTCGAGAAAAATCCGCTAGGAGAAAACCGCTGCAGTAACCTCCTCTGCTTCATGGCCTCTGACTCCGACCATAGCGCCTCTGAGGGCGTTGGTTCCGCTTCCATCGCAAGCAATGATGGTCCTCCGCCTGCTTCCCCTATGAACTCATCCCAGGGGTCTTCCACGCCAGACCCCACGTTTCACCCCGTGTTTGGGGCCCTCCAGAGGTTGGAGGGTTTGGTGCAAGGAATCGCCGTCTCGGTTGGCGTGGGCGACGGGAGGTACTATGATGCACTTCCTCTCATGGAATCGGGTTTAAGGGCGGTCCGCGGTGCGGGTGGTACTTTGCTTGCACGGCGGTGTGAGCGGGAGCTTCACCGCATGGAGGGGTGGATGTACCGCCTCGAGGAGTTGGCATACGACGATCCTTCTGAGGTGCCACCGCCCCTCTCGCTGCGCCTCCTGCTCGAGCGTGAAGAGCGGGCGAAGCGGATTCAGGCGAAGGAGGTCGAGCTAAAGCGTCTGCGCAAGCAGCATCAAGCGGTACTGGACCGGATGGACGCCTACTTGGACGCCGTCTTCTTCGAGGACGCCGGCTCTCTCCGCGGCGAGGCAAGGCTGCGGGAGCATGAGCGTGAGGCGATGAGGCTCAGCCAGGTTGTCGGAGCGGTGGACAGGGCACTCTAACTTCTTCGTCAGGAGGAAGAAGACGGCGAGGTGGCCTTCGCCAAGCTGCAGCAGGAGCAAAAGGAGAGGGCGAGGATCCAGCGTGAGGCGGATCTTACGACGGTCAAGGCCAAGATCGCTGCTTTTAGCTTGCTGAAGTTCCTGTAATGCTCGCGCTGTTTAAGTTCCCTTTTTGTAATTCAGTTGATGCGGGTTGCATCATAACCCTAAACTTTATGTATGTAATTTTGGCCCGTAGTGGCTCTTTGCTTTGTTTATTCTCTGTTTTACATGCACCATTTCCTTTTCTCTTTTATTCTCTGGTGTGGATACATGCTTGGCTCATTTCGTTTTTTTAAGTTGAGCCCGCCTGCGCTATTTAGCATTTGGGTAGGGCTGCTCATGCCTTGGACTTGGCCATTTGGACTTTTCTCTGCTTTTGGCTGTCTGCGACGTGGGGTCAGGTCAGACCTGTCTTTCGCGTTACGAATCAAGTGGGATCAAGGGATAACACTTGGCCCAAAACTAGGAATGGCTGATCGTGCATGTGATCAACTGATGCCCCCAATCTTTGACTCGCCAGTCGGTGGGTAGCCGCTTGAAGGAACTGTCGGATGTGACGCCTGTCAGGCCGCCTTTGATAATTGTCGTCGTCCGTGAGGGTGGCGACGTAGGCGACAATCGGATCGTTCAGGGATGTGGGAATGTGACGATCGATTGTTGTAGGAGCCATCGCGTGGTAGGCCGCTACCCATCAGTCACCCTAATGGAATGTTAGAATATCTGGAATAGGCCCAATAGTTCAGGAACGTAGGAGTGTGACTATCGACCAGAGTAATAACACGTCGCATGGTAAGTCATTACTTAGGCTGTACTATCCACAGGGATAGCGGCGCCAGCCATCCGAGGTGATCATTAACCTGATGGTGTTTTGTCGTGATTGGAGCTACTATAGGGACCTACTATCCTTTTGAGGAGGATTGGTAAGTTAATTTTATCAGAGGTGTTCGTTAACATGACAGGGATGGTCGTGATTGGAACGACTTTGAGGACCCACCATCCGTAAGTTGATTTTGTCGAAAGTGACAGTGGGAGTCCCGCCATCCTATTGAAGAGGATTGGCGGGGGATTGTGGCTCTGGTCCTAACTATTCGAAGGTTTGACCAGGCAGGCTGTTTGATGCAGCCCACCTGAAATGCTAGTCTCGCCTGGTTTGAGCGGTTCGCCTGTACTAGGGACCTGGCTCGAGAAGTGGAATTCGTTTAAACTGTTAGGCTCGCCTGTACTGGGAACTTGGCCCCAGAAATAGAAGTGTAGGGCATAGTTTAACCTCTTTTGCCAGTTGGAGGATGTAAGGACCAGTTTAGACTCATGCACTCATGGGAGTTTGGGGAGAAGAACTAAGGGTAGTACTTCTTCAGGTATTTGCCGTTGATGGGCATCATGATTTTATCGCCATTTGGCTTGACAAGGCGATAAGCTCCATTCGAATAGACTATCTCTATCACGAATGGTCCTTCCCATTTGGGCTGAAATTTGCCCTTCTTCTTAGAGGTGAGGATCATCGGTCGGCGAATGGCCAGTACCAGTTCTCCCTCCTTGAAGGCTCGGCATTTGACTTTCTTGTCGAAAGCCTTGGCCGTTCGGGCTTGATAGAACTCAATATGCTGTTGAGCTTCTAGTCACTTGTCGTCCAACGCTTCGAGCTCCGCGAGTCGTTGTTGGTGATTATCTTCCACCGTCATCCCTGCTGCTAGGGCGACTCGGAGGGATGGGATCCGAATCTCTAAAGGCAACACGGCTTCACAACCGTATACCAATGAATAAGGCGTGTTGCCAGTCGGTGTGCGAACCGTTGTGCGATACGCCCATAAGCTTTCGCCTAGCTTTTCATTCTAATCACGTTTGCTAGTGGAAGTTAGCTTGGTCAAAATCTTAATGATCGTTTTGTTGAAGGCCTCGGCCAAACCATTCGCCGAAGGGTTGTAGGCCGTGGATGACAGGTTTTGTATTCGGAACTTGTCGCAAAACCCGGTGAACGCGTGGCTGACGAACTGCGTGCCGTTGTCATGAATGATACGTCGGGGTACGCCGTATCGGTATATGACATGGTGTTTGATGAATTTGATCACGTCATTGGTCTTGACTTCTCTCAAGGGGACGGCTTCGGCCCACTTAGAGAAGTAGTCAGTGATCGCAAGGATGAAGCGATGGCCTCTCGCCGATGACGGGGAATTGGTCCGACTATGTCCATCCCCCATGCTTCGAAGGGCCACGACGCTCTCGTCGGGTGTAGATCTTCAGGAGGTTGGTGTATATAGTTGGCGTGGATTTGGTATTCGTAGCAGCGCTTCGCATAAGCGACCGCGTCGCTAACCATTCCAGGCCAAAAGTAGCCTATCCTCCGCAGGCGATCCCAAAGCTTAGGTCCCGGCTGATGAGCTCCACAAGTACCGTCATGGGCTTCGCGTAGGGCCTCTTGTGCCTCTGCCTTTGAAAGACATCGAAGCAATAGGCCGTCGTATGACCTCCGATATAGCGTCTTGGTGGTTGAATCATAGTAGAACCTCGGGGCACGTCGTCGGATAGACTCTCTCTCCTTTGCGTCTTTGGGCAATATGCCGTACAGAACGTAATCGATGATCGAGAGATGCCAATCCTCCTGATCGGGCTGATCCGGGGTTTGATGGGTGGCGTTCGCCTCTGGGACGTCTTTTAGTCGAAAGAGTCTTCGGCTGGCGACTGTGACCCGTTGGGTCGTCCCCAAGGGCTGGGCCAAATTAGCCGCCAAGGATGCAAGGGTGTCCGCATGTGTGTTTTTGGAACGGAGCACATGCTCAATGCGGAAACTCTCGAATGACCTCACCAGTTTGATAGCCGCTTTGTTGAGCGGGATGAGATCGTCGTTCCTGACTTCATATTCACCAGTCATTTGCTTAACGATGAGTTGTGAGTCACCGTAAGCTTCCAGATGCTTTATCCCTAACTCTCTGGCCAACTCAAGCCCTATGAGCAACGCGTTGTATTCAGCCACGTTATTGGTGCATGGTTCTGTTAAAGAAAATGCTCGGGGTAACACGTGGCCATGCGGGGAGGTGAGGACCACCCCTACTCCCGCAACAATAGAGCCGCTTGTGCCTGCACGAGACGCGCCGTCGAAGAACATCTGCTACCCCTCTGGTGATGAGGTCACATTGGCTTCGGGGGGTTCATCTGGCAGATCTTCAAATAGGTCGGTCTTCGCCCCCAGTGGGTGACTAGCCATGAGATCGTAGATGGCCTATCCCTTAACTGATTTTTGTGGCATGAAGTGGATGTCATATTGAGAGAGCAGAAGTGCCCACCTGGCTAGACGCCAATTCAGCACCGCAGGTTATGTCATGAAGACCCGGATAGAGTTCATCCGAGAGATGACATGGATTGTTTGGCCAACCAGGTAGTGCCGCATCTTTTGGATGGCGAACACTAAGGTCAGGCACTCCTTTTCGATCATCGGGTACCGCTGTTCGGCGCATTGCAAGGTTCTGCTCAAGTAATAGATGCCTTGCTCGTGGCCCGCATCGTCGTTTTGTGCTAAGAGGGCGCCTAGAGAATGTTCCATGGCCCGTATATATATGAGGAATGGCCTCCCTGAGATCGGCGCCGCAAGGACAGGCGGGTTTGAGAGATAAGCCTTGATTTCCTCGAAGACCTTTTGGCACGGCTCATCCCACATGAAGGAAGTACCTTTCTTCATTAACTTGGAGAAGGGTTGACATTTGGCCGAAAGATTTGAGATGAACCTTCAGATGTAAGCCAATCGTCCTTGAAGGCCTCTTAACTCTTTAAGACTTCGGGGCGGTTGAAGCTCTTGAATAGCTCGCACCTTGTCTGGGTCGATCCGGATTCCTCTTGTCGTGACGACGAACCCGAGGAACTTGCCGCTAGACATCCCTAAGAATGACTTAGTAGGATTCATCTTGAGTTGATGAGTCCTCATAAGTTCGAGCATTGCCCTCAAGTCTTGGAGGTGGTCCTCCTTACGGCGACTCTTCACGACCAGATCGTCCACGTAGCATTCGACCGTCTTCCACAGATGATCTCAAAAGATCATACTCATGGCGCGTTGATAGGTTGTGCCGGTGTTTTTAAGTCTGAAGGGCATAACGGTGTAGCAGTACACCCCCATAGGAGTTCTGAATGAAGTGTGTTTCTCGTCCTCGGGGTGCATTTTGATTTGATTGTACCCCGAGAAACCATCCATGAAGGACATCCTCTCGAATCCGCACGTGTTATCGATGATGACATCCGTGATGGGCAGGGGAAATTTGTCTTTGGGGCACGCAGCGTTGAGGTCCCTAAAGTCGATGCAGATGCGGATCTTACCGTTTTTCTTCAAGACCGGAACAATATTTGCCACCCAGTCGGGGTGTTGTTCTTCCCTGATGAAACCGGATTCAATCAGTTTCTTCACTTCGGCCTCTATTGCCTCCATGATCTGAGGGCGGAACTGCCTCTGCTGTTGCTTGACTGGTTTGGCATCTGAACCGATGTTAAGGCGATGCGTAGCGACCCGTGGATCCAGGCCGGGCATGTCCTCGTAATTCCACGCGAAGACGTCAATATACTCCCGTATGAGGGCAATGAGATCTTCTTTCTCCTGGCGAGGCAAACTGTCACTGATGAATATGGGTTTGGGATTCGCCTCACTACCCATGTTCACTTGGAGGACCTCGTCCTCAGTCGACGGTTCTCGTTGCTCAAAGCGATTGTTCCACTGGGCGTTAACATGGCGATCCCATGTCTCGTCATAGAGTGGAAGTTGTTCATCCGCCGCCATTTTGGCGGGATCTATTGCAGCCATGTTGACTGTGAGGTTATCGAACAGATCCCTTACGCTGACATCCGAGTCCCATGCCGAGGTTGCTGACGATTGATCCCCTGAACATGCATAGTCCGAATCTTAGTTGACGTAAAAACACAAATCCGACGAGGAGGAGGAGTAGCCTAAGCCTCTCCTAGTCCTGTTGAAGTAATTTGAGGGTTTTCCTTTAGGTACGTAAGCGGGTCGGATGACCGTCTTGCGTCCCCGGCCGTAATTCAGGCCCTCTAAACGAGTGAGGTCATACCCCATGTCGCTCATCATGCGTTTCGCAATTCGACGATATTGCGAAAACTGGGGCGCTGGGTCTTCGTCTTCAGACTCGTCCCATAGCGTGCGCAGGGGATGATCAATTCGACCGAAGATAATATCTTTTCGATAATTATTCTGGGCTGGCACGACGAACACAGCTTGTGATGACTTGATCGGCTGTGCTTTGGCGACATATGATGAGCATACTGGCAAGTGCAGGGAAGGATCACTGTAGAGTTCTGACCATAGGTCGTTGGGCGCATCATCCTCGGATGTGGAGCAAGACGACAGATAAGCAAAGTCGGATTTCTCATTCATGATAATTTCCTCTGCCTGAACAGCATTGGTTACATTGTGACTCTCGTAACCGATTACAATTGACTCGAAGTCGTTCAGGATTAGACTGTCGCCGTACTCAGGCTCGCTGTCTGCCTCGTTGCCACTCTCCAGCACCTCTGCTGGTGGCTCATCGGGGTCTTGACACAGCAGAGAATCCGTAAAGTAGTTTTCGACGCCTTTAAAGGGCTGCTTGTCGGTCACTACCGTCTTTACTCACGCGTAATCGTCCATATACTTCAGGCATTGGTGAAGGGTGGATGGGACTATTCGGTTGCCATGGATCCACGGGCGTCCTAAGAGCACGTTGTAGGAAGGCTCGGCATCGATTACGTAGCAGGTCACCTCCGTCTTCATGTCGCCTATTCGACATTTCAGGCGGATCTTGCCCAAAGGCCGTGTTCCCGTAGCGTTAAAGCCAAAAATGGTTGTAGTGGTCGAGGACAGATGTTTTGGTGGTATCCCTAGGTGTTTGATCAACTTCAGGGGCACGATGCTTAGCGCAGAACCCGGGTCGACTTGGATCCGATCCACTTTCGTCGACCCGACATATCCCGTGAAGTACAGCGGTCGATCATGAGACGTGTTCTTGATGAGCATGTCCTCGGGAGTGAAAGTGATGCACGGGACCCGTCTCTCGGAGACTTGGAAACAAACCGCACATTCTTGTTTTGTCTCTGTCTCCTTCGAGAAATGAGTGGAGAACGCCTCTGAGTCGGCCAATGCCTCTTGCAGGGCCTCCCGTGTAGACCTGGATAACCGGAGGAGGTCGTACATGGTAATTCGCACAGGGATGCTTTTCAGCTGCACGAGCATGTTGAACCGGAAAGGTTGGCGGCTTGAGCTTGGTCCGTCTGGATTGGGAGGGGTTGTCGCGGCCGGCCTCACAGGAGGTCCCGCCGGGTTCTCCGCCCTCGTGGGATATTCCTTCACGAATTCCTTCCCCGCTCTCGTGGCAAAGACATTGGTGTCCTCCTCGGAATCGGTCAGGGCGGCTATCGCTGCGTTGTCTCTATCTGGGATGGCAGAGACAACGTTGCAATGTTTTCCCTTAGTCCCTTTCGAGGGGTTCGTAGTCCATTGTTCATCGTTGACAAGGTCCGGATGGACCCACATCACCTGCCCCGACGGCAGAACCTGCGGAGCTAAGCCTTTCTCACGCTGGTTGTGAGGGTCGTCGTTGGTGATCTTCAAGACGGCCTTGGGAATAGGAATTATTCCCGTAAGAGCTTGGACCTCTGGGAGATTTGTTCCAAAGCTTAAGGTGATCATGTTCGTGGTCACCTGCTTTTGGACCTTCTCCTTCTTTAGGACCCCCGTGTCGTAGAGGGCTTAGAGCTTATCCTTGAGGACGTAACACTTAGTCGTGTGGTGTCCTAAGAATCTGTGGTAGCCACAATAACTCGGATCATTGGTTTTGTCCACCTCCTCAGGTTTCGCGGCTTCTGGCAATTTAATTCGCCCACTCTTGAGCAGAGTGTCGAACGTCGCCACCACCTGATCCTCTTTGAAGTCGTATTGCTGCGGGGGGCGTTGCTCAAATTGTCTAGGCTTCAGCCTCTGAGCAGCCTTCGGCGCCGGGACAGAGTCAACAGCCATAATCTCTTTTCCTCTGGACCGAGGGGGATTCTTTGGCGCGGCTGGTTCTGCAGCTCCTTTCTTGGGCTACGGCTCTTCGGCCTCGAGTCTTTTGATCATGTTCTCTACTTGCTCGCCTTGACGAACAAGCTCTTTCCATGTCCGGGTTTCTACCGCGCCCACTTTGGATAGGATGTGGATCGAGAGATTATTACGACACATCTCGATTAGCGTGGATTCAGAAACTTGGTCTCGACAGTGGACAGATAGGTTGCGGAACCTCTTCACAAAGTCGTTGACTGACTCCGACTTTTGTTGCTTTTTGGCGAGGAGGGTGGCCATTGACACCTCGGTGTCGTCGTCGAAGAAGCAGGCGAGGAAGAGCCTTTCAAGATGGGCCCACGACTTAATAGAGCCGAGTTCTCGTTTGCGGAACCATTCAAAGACCACCCCCTTAAGGGTGCCTATGAACAGCCGAGTGAGAATGGCGTCGTTCCCCGTGAGGAATCCGGTCTGCGCCATGAAGTAGTAAATATGTTGCGAGGGCGAGCCCTTGCCGTCAAACTGCACCAAGCTAATTGGCTTGAACTTCGCCGGGTAGGGGACCGTATCCCATTCGACAGGGTAGGGTCGGACCACCCCCAGCTTGTTCATGTTTTGCTGAAGCTTGAGTGCGTTAAGTTGGTTTTGGAACTCGTCGAGCCTTTTGTCGTGGGTGCTACCCCCTGTATGCGACGTTCCCAGCGACGTCTTGGAAGAGTAATCGGATTGTGGATTACTATTATCTTCCGTCTCAGTCGCTGGACGGTGAGGAGGTACCCACTATTTATCTCCTGTTCGCCGGGTAAGGGACGTTGGGTTCTCTTCTTCTTCTTCTTTTTGTTTAGAAGTTGTTCCATCATCTCCCTTAGGGAATCTATGGTCGCCTGTTGCTCTTCGAGCTTCTGGGTGACCGTCTGGTCATGGGTGAGTTCAGTCATGTGCACCCTTGCCATCGCGTCCTGACTTGAGTGTGAGGTTTGAGACGTGGCCGCCGCTGAGTGAACCTTGTCTTCACCGCAGGAGGGAGGGGATAAGGTGGAGTAATCAAACCTGATGCTCGTCCTTCTGCGACTACGGGTATGCTGGTATATGCCCTCTTGTCGGTGTCGGGCGAACCGAGGGTTAGGCCTTAGGACGGAGTCCGAATCCGGAGAGTCGGAAAGTGTCGCCTTACCCTTGTCCGTCATGTTGATTGTAGCGGACGGGAGTTCTAGGTCGTCGGCAGCGCGTCCTTTTTGGTGACGACGCTTTCGACGGGAGGGCCTCGGTCGAGAAGGTTGTTGAGAAAGTCTCTCAAACACCGAAGGCTTCGCCGTTCCTATGCATTAGCAGTCGGCGAGTACCGTGTGGATGAGCCTTTCGCAATGGCACTGAGGACTCGCCTTATGTATGGTGCGTTTGCGAGTTAAGTATTCTCGGAGATCTTCTGCGGGCGGTTGGTGACAACCCCCAGCATCGGACGAATCGCCTGGGTGAGTACATGAGAGATCTTTGGATGTACTCTCTGGTGCACGCTGGGTGGAACGCTGTGGTGCTGGAGTTAGGCGATCTCGCCTTGACGGGCGAGTCTTCGCGTTTGGGCGAACTCCAGCGTGTAGGCGAGTTTCAACCCTTCGTTTGAACGAGTGGGTTCGTAAGGTGTCGCCTACTTCCTTGCCTTTGCGTTTATCCGCCAAAGGGTTATGGCGAGGCTCGCCAGCCTTCGGGGATCCGCCTATTCTGATAGGCTCGCTCGCTCGGGGTGGTTTATTCACGTTAGGGATGTGACCTGAGAAGCGAAGTCCACCTGAGCGGGTGGTTCCGTCCTTCTTGGTTGGCGCTCCTGATTTGAAGGGCCTCCCGATGTCGGGCAAGTTGCCCTCTCGTCTAACGATTCTCGGGCCTGTATGGTAATTCGGGCTATTGTGTGAAGCGGAGGTTTGGACTTCCTGCCCGACAAGCGTCTGCCGTCGCTGTTGGCTAGTTCTTCCAGCGGAGAGAGCATCTGCGCGGGCTGTGGCAGTGTAGTCTATGCCGGAATGAACTGGTGTTCCCTCCGGGACAAATGTCTGCGGGGGCCATTTGGCGACCCATCTGGCAGATCCTTGTCCCTTGCTTTCGATCTCGAGCTTAGCCTTAATCGATTCTGAGGGAACGGGTTCCCCTCACGAGACCCGGGTGGAACCCTCAGGTGCGGAGGCTTTAGCCGTTAGAGGTCGACCTCGGCGCACGACTCTGTGGCACTTGCGGGATGCATCGCCACCGGAGGAGGAAGAAGACAAGTACTCTTCGTACTTGGCTTGGTCGAACTCGATCTCTAGGGACTCCACAGTCGTCCCAACAGCGACTTCGTCGAACTGAGCCACCACCATTTTGTTTGAAGAAACATCTTCTCCCACTGTGGTCGCCATCTTCTGTAGGGTGTAAATTTGATTTCCCGAAATCAGGGAACTTCGTTTGTATTGATAAGAAGACTTATTACAAACTAATGATCAAATGTTCACAACAGAAGTAGAGGGAATGCCCTCTTTGTTTAGTGTGGGGACTTTTGGTGGCTACAGGATGCTTCGCTCGATGCTCGTGTCGAGTCTGCTTCCCTTGGACGATCCGACCGAGGTCGCTGAGGAGCTTCAGTACGCAGTAGAAGCTCGAGTCGATAGAGTTTGAATCTCCTAGTTCATCAGCGATCAGGGCTCGGAACCAGGAAATAGTGCTGTAATGCAAGGATTATGCAAAGAGCTCGGTCTTGATTGCTCTTTTTTCCTCCCAGTTCTTCTCGACCTCCCTTGATCAATCGATCCCCTTTAAGGTTGCTGAAAGAAGCTCTTAAATGGGAGAGAGACAGCTTGACTGCTCCTTGAATTATGGGATGTGACCATATATTATTCGGAGATATCCTGCTATTCACTCGTACCACGAGCGGTCATTCGAAGAGCTGTACTTTTGCATCACGTTACGTAGGAGTGGGAAGGCCCCTCCTCGCATGTGTGACAACGGCTATTGGATACTCGAGTGAATCTGACCAACCACTGATCGCCAGCGGCTCTTGCCCTCTGTTTGGACAACTGAGGTGAGTCGCATTTATGAGGGTGCAGGCTGTTTTGATACCTGTCCGCTCACTTTGTACTGTGGGCGGTTATTCGGCAGGCCTGGAGTACCGTGTCTTCTCTCTTCGGGTCGAGAGAGGTGGGAAAGCATGTCCCTGGCACTCGAGTGGGTTTGGACAGTTCACCGAATGTTGGTGGACTCATCTCTTGACTCAGACAGCCGAGGTGAGTTGTATTTATGAATGTCCAGGTTGACTCGACACCTGCCCAATCCTTCGTACTGTGAGCGGCCGCTTGACGGTCCTGGAGTACTGTGCCCTCTCTCTTCGGGTCGAGAGAGGTGGGAAAGCCCATCTCAGCACGTGGGGTAGCAGACATCTGGCCATATTGGCAGCCTTGGGGTTTGCTGGCGGATTTGAATGCAGACTCGCTCGGGCGAGTTGTGGTAAAAGGTGAATTCGTGCGGCTTTGGGCGACTTCCCCTTACAGGCGGATTTCTTGCAAGTCCACAGAGGTATTTTTACCGTCTACAATAGTTTATTGCTTGGACCAAAGCTTGTTAGACAGACAACGGAGAAGATCGCAGTCATTCGAGAGCGCATTCTTGCAGCGTAAAGTCGTCAGAAAAGTTATACAGACTGGAGGCAACAACCATTAGAATTCCAGGTTGGGATTATGTTTTGTTAAAAGTATCACCAATGAAGGGTGTACAACGTTTTGGTAGATGGGGCAAGCTTGCCCCGAGGTATATTGGTCCGTTCTCGATGTCGAGCATACACGATGTTTTCCATGTTTCTATGCTTAAGAAGCATCTATGCGACGAAGAGGAGAAGCAAGTGTTGGACGTACCGGAGGTTGACATTCACGATGATTTGACTATGATTGAGATTCCGGTATACATTCTTGCCAATGAGGACAAGAAGCTTAGAAATAAGGTCATGCCCTTAGTTAAAGTTCAGTGGAATCGGAGAGGAACTGAGGAGACTTCATGAGAGCGCGAGGAGGATATGCATCGCGACTACCCACACATGTTTGAATAGGTAAATTAAAAATTCAGTATGATTTGTTTATGATTTATGGTTATCCGTATGGTTATATTTATACTTAACGCTAGAATGATACTAGCACTTAGCTCCTAAGTATTCGGAACACACAGTATATATATGGGGGGTTCCTTGTTTGGATTTTTCACCCGATGTACTTATTCCATTTAGTTAGGGGTTAACTGAGAGTATTTGCATTTTAGACCGTTTAGTATAGATATAAATGATGATTTTCGGAGGCGCGAATATGTTATGCATCGCGACTACCCACACCTATTTGAGAAGGTGAGTTGATTGATTTTGATTGATATTTATGGATTATTTATATAGTTATATTCATACTTAACACTAGAATGGAGGTATTAACACTTAACTCCTAATTATTCGGAACACATGGTATATATATAGGGGTTCCTTGTTTGGATTTTTCGCCCGACGTACAAGTTCCGTCTAATTAGGTGTTGAGTGGGAATATTGGCATTCTAGATTGTTAAGTGTAAATATTTTTATATTTTATATCTGGAGATTAATGGTACAAGATGTGTATATGAGTATTTCCTTTTCTAGATTATCCCCTCAACATGTTTTTTTGATATTATGAATCTCTAGTATACGATTGCAGAATTTTAGGGACGAAATTCTTTTAAGGGGTGAAGAATGTAAAACCCTGAAAATTTGAATATTATGTGAAAAATAATAATAAATATGTTATATGGTGAAAATTTAACAAATTTAAATGTTTGAGTATGATAGTAATTGATTTAAGATTAATTCAATGTATATTTGTGAATATATGAGTGCAAATGCACAAAACATGCACGAAGAGAAATATAGAAAAATGACCGGTTAAGAGTTTATATATTTTACACAATAATGTAGTTTGAATATGGAATAACTCAAAAAACCAAAGTTGTATGTATCTTCAATAGATTTCTAAAAAATCTTAAATCACCTCATTCCGAGATTGGACGAGAAAGTTACAGCAAAAATACAAAAGGTTATTTTCCTAGTCAGACTAGGTTTCCTGGTTTGGGTCAAACGGGTTTATTTTGGTTTTACACACACACACACACACACACACACACACACACACACAGATATATATACATATACACACACACACACACACACACATGTGTTTTTACAAAAATTATCATCTTTTCATCAAAGTTTCAAACCCTAGTAGCCCATGTTCCTCTCTCTCAAACCCTAGCCCTAAAGTTGAGATTTTGGGAGCGTCTTGTGAGGTGAGAAGCGAGGAAAAGGCGAGATCTACGATGTTTGACGATGATGAGTCATTTCACATCAGTTTTAGAGGCTTGTACACGTGATAAGGCAAGATCATCTGTATCCAAACACATCCTTATAGTGTTTAATAATTATAAAAGTATTTAATTAATGTTTTCATGCTTAAGGCTTAACCCAATATGATAAAGTTAAGATTTTTGATGATAAATCTTAACCTAATGCTAGATCATTAGCTTTTCCTAATTGTTTTTTATAGTAATAGGATCATGATCATTAGGAGTGATTAAATTTTTATTTTTTTAAACTTAATAATTATGTTTAACTCGTGTGTTAACCCTAATTTATTGTTAAATTGAATTATAAAGAGGTTTAGTTTTTGTTTTCATCATCGATTGTAGAAAACTGTTGCACGTGTATAGCATTTAACTAAAAATTTGAGATATCATATAAATTTCAAACTGAACAAAACAAATGTCAAATGAAAGCTATATGAACTTATTTTCCAAAATGGAAAACCATTCTCTGAAAGAGTATTTATATAGAAATATATAACCAATTTACTAATAACATATTCTGCAGAAAACTGCTGCACATGTATAACCATTAACTGATAATTTAAGATATCATATAAACTCTAAACTGAACCAAACAAGTGCCAAATAATATCTATGTGGATCTAATTTCCAAAACAGAAAGCTATTCTTAAAAATAGTTTGTCTAGAGAAAGATATACTCAATTTACTAATGATATATTCTACAAAAAACTATAGATATGCTGATTTGAAATAATTGATATAGTACGTGAAGATTTCTTTGAGTTTTCATGTTAATTAACCATGCTTAAACTCTAGGTTTGTGATACCTAAGTAAGATAAACATGTTTAAATAAATTTTACCTCTGTTCACGAGTAGTTTTTATCATGTGTTGATAATCACTTGGTTTACATATGAGATAATTGAAGAAATTATTTAATTAGGATGTTAACCCCAAATTTGGAAGATATAATAATTTAATTTGATGATTCGGATAATTCCTATTGTATATGCCAAGTATAAAATTTCATTTTAACATCATTATATGTACAATTGATATAAGCATTGTTTGTGCACGAAAGAATGCGTCTTGATAGAGTAGTCGACTACTAAGCTTTGTAGTCGGCTACTCATGCCCGGTTGAGTATAACAGAAACTGTGTGTTTGTAGAGTAGTCAACTATTGTTCTTAATAGTCAACTACTGATACTGATATATGTTATTACAAAGTTTTGATGGACTCAGTGTAGTCGACTACTAAGCTTAGTAGTCGACTACTAAGGCTGTTGCCTAAATTTTTGTTATGTATCTGTTTGAGATATGTTTACGGGTTTCAAGCCATACTTCTTTATACATAAATTCACGAATAGTGTAGTAGCATACACATGAGTATGTTGAAAGGAATTATGATGGGTTTTGACCCGATTACTTTGAGAAAGAGTGTAGTACAGATTATACACACACCTTCTGGATATCGTTGATGAGCTCAGTTCAGTACTACGGGGGTAGTGCATCAATATTTCATTTGTACATGCCATTGAGTCGGGTTTAGGATGCTTTATCTAGCAGTCTATCCCACACTAGGGCGCGATGAGGCTTGTGAGACATATTCCTAGGATGCCTACTTAGTAGTTCGTCCTGCACTCGTGTTACATACAGAGATGCGATAAGACTAATGAGCCGTGTACACAGTTAGGATACTGACCGGGTAGTCTATCCTGTATGATGATACAATGAATCAAAATCTTGCACGGAGTTGTATTAAGATAGTTAAATGATAGCTCGATTCATTGGCGGATGCCAGTTATGTTTTTGACTCACTACAAATATATGACCCAGAGTACTTTGCATTTGAAAGTACACGAGATTTGTGCCGGTATTCATTCTATCTTCCTAGTACAATGGAAGATATTATGAATACGATATGTTAATACTTTCTTTTAATGCTTTTATTTATTTTCTTAGTTGGGATCAATAATTAGTGATTCACAATTTGAGACATATGGTATATACAAGAGGATATCATTGTTTGAATTATTTCGCTCGACGTACTAGTCTCGTGTTGTTGATTTCATTTAGATTATTTATCTCTAGTTTGACATTAATGTTTAGGTGTCTACAACTCGGGACATATGGTATATACATGAGGGTTTTCTTATTTGATTTATTTTGCTCGACGTACTACGTCTCGTATTGTATGTATTTAAATATTAATTCCATTAGATATGGGGAAAATAATCTAGGTAGACTATACTTAATAGATAGAGCCTCCACTCCATCTAGCAGCCATTCTCCTAGGGGTGGATAGAGGTGATCTTGTTATAGTGCTCTGATGTTCTTGTTATTGCTCTTTTTCTTCTAATATTCTTTCAGATAATTCGGAGTACCGGAGAGTCGTAGGATGGCAGATTTCTTGTATAGTCGTCATCACATGAGATTTATTAGAGGCTCCACTATAGTTTTATATTTTTATTCAGACCTTAGAGTTTATTTCATAGTGTAAAGACAGTGTGTCTTTGTACGATTTTTAGTTATTTCTTGTCAAGACATATTTATTCATTTTGGATATTAGATGTATTTCAGGTTGTTCATTGAGACATAATTTATTTATGAGATACTTCTTTCTATATCATGTTTATTGTAGTTATTTCCTTTCTTTTGCCTGTTTTGTACATGCACTTTATTTTGATTCCACTAGAGGATATTGTTGTGATTGGTAAAACTTGTTATTGCATAGTGTGGATGCATGACAGGCTTGATATCTCTGGGTTCATCTTAGACTACAGCCATGTATGAAAACAGGGCCGTCACAGTAGTCGACTACATATAGTCATTAGTCGACTACATTGTATTTTTACAGAAACTTAAAAATATGTCTAAGTCTTAAGTAGTCGACTACACTGTATATTAGGAGACTACACTGTTATTTGACAGAAACTTGAAATTATGTCTAAGGCATGAGTAGTCGACTACTATTGTTAATAGTCGACTACACTGTCAAATGACAAAAACTTGATATATTGATTAGTGTACATGTAGTCGACTATAAATCTTATTGGTCGACTACTAAGGGGTAAAAGTGATATGAATAAAGTATTTTGAGACTCATTCTTTAACTATAAACTCTAATGGTTAACATAAAGGATTTCTATTGTTAACTAACACACTAAGCATGTGTTAGTGTGTTCTAACACTATGTGTGTGTATGTGTTGTGAGTGATCAAGGCTTGTACAATAATTCTAAGTAAAGAAAATATAAAATTTACATTGTATATGTTTAAGCACTTCATCGTCTTTACTTCATAACGCATTAATCTCATCTTGCACTTTTGTTCACATATTTGAAGTTGATATCTGCATTGATATGTTAGTACACAATAATATGCATAGCGAATAAATCGTTATCATCAAAACTATATCTTGGGGACATGATATCCAACAAGTAGATTATCTCTGATGGATTGTCTTTTTGTCTAAGTGTTAAGAACTTCAAGTGTCGATTCGGGAGGACTCATCCTTCATTGAGAAGAGATGTCTTGCCCTCGAGTATTCGTCCACATAGTTTGGTTTGACCTAAGTGTTGAATCCATTTGGCCACTGCTCTTGATGTCTAAGCAAGTGAGCTTCTTAGACGGGTGTCTGAGAAGTATTCCTTTGAAGTCTTCTATTGGCTATCAAGGGTCGACTGAGAATTGGTCGACTGCTCACCAAATAAGTGTCGTTTAGTGAGCTTCTAAAGGCCTTTATTGGGTAGGTAAAACGATACTGTTATAAATAACGTGATGACGTTGTTAGATGTTAGAGAATTATTGCGTCGCTTTAATTTTTGAGCGAAGAGGTGTGGTGTAAGGAGAAGCGGTGCTTCGAGTTTTGCGTGAACCATTTGAGATTTTGAGGTGAATCTTGCCAGTTCATTTCAAAACAAGATAGCCATTTAGATTAATCTATGTGTCCTCTATGAATACTATAAATAGCTTGCTGGAGGCGAAGAAGAATTCTTTACGAACTCTTGCCCTAAAAATCTTTAGCGCTTCTCTTAATCTTCAAGTCTTCTAACAAAACAGAGATCTTTCTATGGCTTCTCAGACCTCCACCATCGGCTAGAATGAGGAGTGGATCACTCTTCTCCGATTGATCTTCTCTAAGGTCTGCGTTTGCGATCTCAAGCAATATTATGATCTATATGAAACACCCAGGGCCTTCACATTAGGGGTGCCCGACAGAGATGAGCCGATGTATCACCATGGAGAGAACCAAGTATCGTTGTACCTTGGTCATCTTGAGTACAGTCTATGGCTACCACTCCATCCCTTCATTAGGGATGTGTGCATTGCTATGGGGGGTTTCCCTCTTAATTTACCCTAAACGCTATTGGAGTGCTGGTGGGGTTTGTTATGATCTGCCACCGGGTTGGTGTCTTACCGACCATGAGGTTGCTTGGGCATCTGGTCGGTGTCAAGTCGACAAAGAGAGACTCACACTACTTCTTCCACTATAGTGGAAGTTTCAAGTTCATCATGGATGCTCCATAGTCCAACAGAGATCGGAAAGAGTGGTTCGTATGGGACTTCAGAGCCGACGGCGTTCTTACATGCCCCAATTAGCCTGAAGTGGCCAAGGATGCTCTGAGGCCAAGTCCTCTCAACTCTGAGGAGAGGTGGAAACTAGAGAAGATCTATGCCTATGTCGGATCCCGATAGAGGGACAGACTTATCGAGATGACGTCTCTCCGAGCGGCGGGCGTGTCCATGATCTTGCCCTCCACTGCTAACCAGATGAGGGCGAGCTTGCTAGCCCTCCCCCTAGAGGGGGAGTCAGGCTCGGCCTTATAGCCCTAGAAGACGTTAAGGGGGAATCTCACCCCGAAGGAGACGGCTGACTTAAGAACAAGAGTGGCCGAAGTCGTTGTGAGCTGGTGGAACAACGGAGGTCGTTGAAGAAAGTGAAGGCCATGGACTAAGGGTCTTGTAGGCTAGCCGAGTTGATCTGGGATGACTAGAATGAGATACAACGGTTAGCTAAAGAGCCATAGTTGACTGAGGGGCAGCAGGAGGTTGTCCAAGCTTATCGACCGAACGAGGTCATCGTCATTGGCGACCCTTCCCCTCATAGAGTAGAGGGGATGACCCTAACTGTCGAAGAGGCCGAAGTTGGGGCCCATGTCGAGGAGACAGTCGGGATGAGTTCTGCGGTCGAGTTGCCCCAAAGGCCAGGCAATAAGCCTGTTAGGACATCCGGGGGTGTTGATGAGAAAGTGGTGCCTCCGGAAGGATCTGAGGCCGACAAGATGATCGATGTGCAGAGAAAGTTCTTTCCCTTACGCCATGGTCGATGGCCGATGTGCGAAGAGGCCAAAGTTAGAGCCCTATCGAGGAGGCAGTCGGGATGAGTTCTATGGCTGAGCTGCCCCATAGGCCAGGCAAGGGGCCTTTTGGGACATTTAGGGGTGTTGATGAGCAAGTGGTGACTTCAAAAGGATCTGAGGCCGACGATGTGCGAAGAAATAGGGCTGAGCATGGTTCGGTCCAAACCAAAAAAACCGACCGAACCGACCCGAACCGACCCGGAAAAATCGGTTTTATGAATAGGACGGTTCGGGTCGGTTTGAAAACTTTTCAACCCGAACCGATCCGAACCGACCGAATATAGTACAATACTACCCATTCTGATCTCAAACCCTACCCAACTCGTCCCCAAAGAGTCAAAAACTCAAACCCTAAACTCATTTTCTGAATCATTATGGGTTGAAAATAATATTATTATATCAGTGTTTAATATTTCATAATCTCCTACTTTGTTGATATTTTTTTTTAACATAGTTTGTTGTTTGATAAGAAGTTTGATGAAGTTAGAACCGAACAAACCGAACCGAACAGCACCGAACCGACTTGCAACAGTTCGGTTCGGTTTTAAATTATAGGCGATTCGGTTCGGTTGTTCAAATTTTGGTAAAAACCGAACCGAACCGACCGTTGCACACCCCTACGAAGAAAGTTCTATCCCTTCTACCATGGGCTCAAAGAGATTACTTGCCGGTCTTTGGAGAGGGCGAGGGCTCTACTGGTGGGAGAGCCAGGGCCCCTTGCTCACCGAGGGAGGAAGTTCCTGAAAGTGATAGGTTTATCTCGGAGGATCTTGAGGCATATACCGAGTGCTGGCGCACATTTGGCCCTCAAGGCCTACTTGATCAGAGGGGCTCTACTGGAGCAGGAGTTGTTCGACCTGAAATTATCCTAGAGGTGGTGAATAGGGTAATCAAACATTAAATGTACAATTTATGAAATTCAATCCAACACAAGACACAAATATAAAATTGTGGCAATAAATAAGAGAGAGTAAGAGAATAATTAGCCAAATTGCACGTTGATGTGTTCACGAGGTTCGGTCCTTTCCACCTACGTCCCTACCACCTATCCCGATGGTAATCCACTAAACACACTCGATTTGGATGCTGAAACTTCTTCGCAATAATCTCCATCGAGATCTCACTACCACGCAATTTGATCTCCTCGAGATCAAGCTCTCCACACAGTAGAATAAGTTGTAAAAATCTCTCTTACAACACCCTTATGGCAAGGATTAAGAGATTGCAAATGAAGCTTAGGGTTGTGGGTATTAAAAGTGTAAATCCGAAATTAAGAAGAATGAGAGTTTAAGCTCAAAACACAATAAAGACAAACTCAAAGAATTATTCTTGTTTACTTAATTACTGAACAAATGAGGGCTGGAAGATATATATAGGCACTTAAAACAATAGTCTAAAACCCAAGAAAATCACTAAAACTAACAAAATCCCTATAATCCCGAAGTCTGGAAATTTGACTGTTACACTACTTTCGGTCGACCGATATACCATGGTCGGTCGACCGACTAGATGGTAGTTGGTAGACTAGAAATTCTCGAGCTCATTCGGTCGACCGATAATGTTATATCGGTTGACTGAACCTACACCATTGGTCGACCGAATATTGTGTGCTAGTCGATTGATGATCGATTTGTCTGTTGGGTCTATAAACAGACCTTCTGGACGATCGACCGACGGGTAAGACCTAGTTGATCGGAAACGGATACTTCTAGACACAGGTTTTAAGATAAAATTCTAATTTTGTAAATTCAAAATAAAATAACAAATAAACTCTAAAATAGTAAAAGTTTTGAGAATAATTATAAACATGAAAACAAACATGTTTGAGAAGAAATTTTTGAAATCTCATTTACCGTTTGTTAAAACTCACTATTTTGTAAAATTGTTAAAAACACAAGTGTGTGTGTGAATGATCCCCAAATACTTCAAAAGTTATCTATGTTAATTCTTGCCTACATTATGATCTAGAGAGAAAGTAAAAAATACAAATATCGCTTACGATAGCACACAAAGCTTAAATGATGATATTTGCCAAATATTTTTTTGATGAAGTTCCTCTATATATATTGCTCTTGAAAGCTTCTCTTCATTAACTAGCCTCCACGTCCATGGATATCATTGTTATAGCTCATATTCCATCCAACCTCCAATCGTAGTACTAAATTTCTTGATAAAATACATCTTGTATTATATCACTCAATAAACAATTAGTACATATAATGGGGTTTGTAAATCATCATCAAAATAAGAGGCCTAGCAATCTCTCTCTTTTTGATGATGATAAACCACCATTATAAAGGAGCAAAAATAAAATAAAATTTCTACTTATAGATAGTTAGTCCCCCTATCTATAAGACTTTCCCCCTATATATGTGCACAAAAGGGAGGAGATATTTCTCTCCTTTTGTCAACATCAAAACAGGGTAAAAAATAATATACATGTTGTAAAACTCACAAGATACTTACCTAAGTGTTGGCCTACCCGTGTCACATTCCTCAAGTATTTGGATTTACTACATCTCCCTAGGCTTAACTACAAACCCACTCCTCTTGAAATTGACCCTGGTCTCTCCCAACCACTCCTCTAAGTATCATTGTGCATTCAAACATGTAATGGTAATAAGTGCGAATAATCAAATATTAAGATATGAAAATGTTAAACCAAAAACCACGAGCAAGCAAAAATCATCAAAACAAACAATCAAAGGATGCACATGCCTAACTCATTTCTTATACGACAAGAATCTTCTTCACTAAGAGTTTTGGTAAAGATGTCCGCTAATTGCGATTTAGTATCATTATAAATAAGGGATACATCTTTCCTCTCTACATGATCACGTAAGAAATAGTGGTGTACATCTATGTGCTTGGTTCTAGAATGTAAAATAGAATTTTTTGAATATTTATTGCACTAGTATTATCACAAAATATCTTTTTATCATGAAAATATAAATTAAAATCAACTAAATTGTGTTTTATCCATAATAATTATGCACCACATAAGCTGATAATAATATATTCTGCTTTCGTAGTAGATAAGGCGTCACAATTTTGTTTCTTGGAAGACTAAGAAACATGTGAATTGCCTAAGAAATGACATGTGCCACTAGTACTCTTACGGTCTACTTTGCATCTGGTAAAGTCAGAATCACTATAATCATAAAGATCAAAATATGCATCTGGATAAAACAAACCAAGTTCAATGGTACCATTTATATACTTAATAATTCTTTTAACCGCAATTAAGTGAGATTTTCTAGGAGAAGCTTGAAAACGTTCATATGTACAAACACTAAACATAATATCCGATCTACTTGCGATGAGATAAAGTAAACTACCAATCATACCTCGATAAAGCTTTTGATCTACTTTCTCACCACTTTCATCCAATTTGATGGAGGTGCTCATAGGAGTTGGTGCGTGCTTGGAATTTAACATGTCGAATTTTTTGACCAACTCTCTAGCGTATTTTCTTCGTGACACAAAAAACTCATCATTGGTTTGTTTAACTTGGAGACCGAGAAAGAATGTAAGCTATCCCATCATGCGCATCTCAAATTGCTCTTGCACAACCTTTGAAAATTCCTTACACAATGATTCATTAGTAGCACCAAAGATAGAAAAGAAATTTAAACAAAAATAAAAACATTTTTCCTTTTTCTAATAAATAGAGCATTATCAATTTTTCCTTTTGAAAATAATTGTCAATGAGAAAACTTGAGAGGCGATCATACCAAGCTATAGGAGGTTGTTTTAACCCATACAAAGCTTTTTGTACCTGATAAATATGATTAGTAAAAAGTTGATCAATAAAACCAGGGGGTTGCTCGACATACACCTCTTCTTCAATAAACTCATTCAAAAAAGTACTTTTAACATCCATTTGAAATAATTTAAAAATTTTAAAGCTAGCAAAGGCTAAAAACATTTTAATTGACTCCAATCTTTTACAACCGGTGCAAAAGTTTCGTCATAATCAATGCCCTCCTTTTGATTATATCCTTGGGGAACTAAACGAGCTTTATTTCTAGTCACTATGCTAAACTCATAAAGTTTATTTCTAAAAACCCATTTTGTTCCAATAACATAAAAATCTTTAGGTCTAGGAATAAGTTTCCAAATATTATTTCTTTGAAAATTGTTTAATTCATCATGCATAGCTAAACCCAAATTCATCATTCAAAGTATCATCAACACATTTAGGTTCAATTTGGGATAAGAAAGCAACATTAAGCGAGTCAAAACTCCTTTTGATGGGCTTCTGATAATTTGATCCTTAGGATGACCCGATGCAAACTTCCATGCTTTGGAGAGTTCTTCTTGATTATTTTCAAGTCCACCTTCCCCATTCTTTGGTGTAACCGTTGAGGGATTGTCATTTATTTGCAATAGTTCCAATCCTTCCTCAATGTCATCATCATAGCTAGGCATAACATCTTGTAAACCATCATTAGTTTTATCAAAGGTAATGTTTATAGATTCCTCAACAACGAGTGTTCGTTTGTTGAAAACTCTATAAGCCGTACTCTTTGATGCATATCCTTAAAATATCCCTACATTTATCTTTGAATCAAATTTATCATGGTGATCTTTTATGTTCAAAATAAAAAATTTACAACCAAAAATTCAAAAATAACTAATATTTGGAGTTTTGCCAAAATAAAATTCATAAGGTAATTTCTTGAAAATATGTCTAATTAAAACACAATTTAAAATATGGCAAGCCGTGTTGACGGCTTCTGCCCAAAATATTTTGACAAATCAAAAGCATTAATCATAGTACGTGTCATCTCTTATATGGTATGATTTTTTCGTTCAGCAATATCATTTTTTTGTGGTGTTTTTGGAGCGAAAAATATATGTGTAATACTATGATGGTTACAAAAATCACTAAAATATTTACTTTGAAATTCACCACCATGATCACTTCAAAATTTTACAACTTTCAAATCCTTTTTACTTTCAACTCTTTTTACAAAAAGGAAAAATTCTTCAAAACATTCATCTTTATTTGTAAGAAAAACAACTCAAGTGAAACGTGAAAAATCATCAACTATAACAAACACACGGTGTTTACCTCCTAGTGAGGCAACACGCATAGGAACAAAAAAATCAAGATGAAGTAGTTATGGTGGATACCTCATTTACGGATTTAAAAGAGTTTTTGACTTGTTTACCTTTAGCACACTCCTCGTATTGAGAATCTTTAACAAAGGTTAGGTTTGGTAGTCCTCTTACCAAGTTCTTCTTTGATAGCTTGGAAATTAATCTCATATGGGCATGTCCAAGTCTTTTGTGCCAGATCCAAGGATATACATCTACCGCGGCAAGGCATTTTACATCTTGATCTATAATCTCATTCATCTCAAAAATATACACATTAGCTTTTCTAAGGGAAACAAAAATGGTTTTCTCATTAAGACTAACAATGCATTTCTCCGGTTTAAAAGTAATGTCATAGCCTTTGTCACTAAGTTGACTAATGCTAAGAAGATTGTGATTAAGTCCTTTTACTAAATAAACATTTTCAATAACGGGAGAATGCTTCTTACCAATAACATCAATACCTACAATTGTACCTTTCTCACCGCCACCAAAGGAGACATAGTGTCCTTTCATCCTTAATAGGGTTACAAATAAATATTTATTTCCCGTCATATGATGAGAACAACCACTATCAATGTACCACATCTCTCTACGTCTTGTGCGAGATGTTCCCTACATGTAAACAAGTGGTAGAAGCTTGATTATAGGACTAGTAGAAGCATGATTAGATCTTAACATTTCATTTTCATTTTTTTAATTTTTCAATTTAAGATATTATTTATTTATTTTTAAAATCAAGATCCCCAATTATCTTATTATTTAAGGCAATGGCATCATTTAATGAGGATTGTAGTTGCTCAAATTTTGAGTCACATGAATTATGCAACTTCTTGAAAGAAGAATGTTGTTTTCTTAATTTGTTAAATTCAAATTTTAGTTCTTCTAGAGCGGTTCCTAGCTCACATTGCATATAAAATGATTCATCATCGGTATCAGATTGTACCTCATCTTCATAAGTCATGAAGCTTAAGTTTGGATCATGAAGAGCAATCTTGGCGACTTCTTTATCACTATTCGAATCACTAGGTTCGGATTCCTCCTATCCCGCATACACCGCCTTCTTCTTCTTGTACTTTATGTATTTCTCTTTTATCTTGGGACAATCCTTTGCTATATGTCCCGGTTCATTGTACTCAAAGCATTTACCTACACGAGAGGGGAATTTGTTAGAATGATATTTAAAAAAAATTATTCATTTTTATCAATCTTGATATTCTCCTAGAGAGGTAAGCTACTTCTCTAGAGACATCAATATCACTATCTGAGGAGAAGGAGTCATAATCAATTACTCCTTTGAGTGTAATAATCTTCATCTTTTGAGAAGGTTCTTCATTTGTTCATTGGGGTTCTTCCTCCTTCTCCTTGATCTTCTTCTCGTGAACTTTGAGTTTCTCAATGAGGCCATCAATTGTAAGCGTCGTAAGATCATTGGCTTCCTCAATAGCCATAACTTTGGGCTCCTATGTTGGCGTTAGAGAGCAAAGGATTTTGGAGTTCTTCTCTTGGTTCTCTAACATCTTGTCAAGGCCATGTAATTCATTAACAATATTAGTAAATCGACAAAAAATTGCATCAATTGACTCATTTGGAAGCATCTTAAATAACTCATATTCATGCACGAGGCTACTAATTTTTGACTCCTTAACTTGAGGAGTTTCTTCATGAGTGATACATAGTTTCTCCCAAATTTCGTGTGCGGTTACACATGTGAAGACTCTATTATACTCATTTGGAGTGAGTCCACAAATCAATGTATTCATGGCTTCAACATTAATGTTAGCCAAATGCTTTTCATTCTCGGTCATGTCGTTGCTAGGTTTTTCAATATATTCCTTTTTTACTATCTTTAGGATGTCAAGATTAATACATCACAAATAAATTCTCATCCAGCCTTCCAATATGCAAAATTATTGCCGATAAATAAAGGAGGTCTACTAGTTGATTGACCTTCAAGCATATGCACGTTCATGTTTGAGTCCATTTGGATAATTACTCTAAGGTGACTAAACCTCAACAAATATAGAGATATGGCTCTGATACCAAATAAAATTACCCTAGAAGCGAGTGAATAGGGTAATCAAATAATAAATGTGTAATTTATGAAATTCAATCCAACACAAGACACAAATATAAAACTGTGGCAATAAATAAGAGAGAGAGAGAGAGAGAGAGAGAGAGAGAGAGAGAAGAGAATAGTTAGCCAAATTGCACACCGATGTGTTCAAAGGTTCGGTCCTCTCAACCTAAAATTTTTATGCTATTTGTTATAGGCATGCAATAATTTTTCACTAGCACAGGCGAGTTTATCAAAAGATAAATCATATTCGGATTTGGACTCGCTTACCACACTAGGGTTATTCCCTAGTGGACGTGTACATGATGCTCCACTATTACTTGAAGTTGATTCCGCCACAACGCGTCGAATCTCCTCTAAGTCACCTTGATGTGCTTCAAAAAGTTTCCATATCGTGTAAGCACTATCAAAATGAGCAAGTTCGTTAGAAATACATGGTTCAAAAGCATTAAGCATAAATTCTAACACTAACTTATTCATTGTAAACATCTTCTTATCATGTTTGCTCCACTTGGATTTCTCCAATGTGAGCATAATATAAGCACTATCAATAACTTCTCATAAATTAATATTTTTAGATTTAACAAATATTTTAAATCTAAAGCACCATTGAGTATAATGGAAGTTTTTATATTTTGGAGCAACACTAGGATCATAGCCTGTAGGCGTATAAAATTGCCTATAGGTCCCCTCGCACAGCTCGACACGGGGAATCGACAAATCAACGAACCATCGAGTAACGAGGCGATGAGGTCAACAAATTGTACGTGATCAACGGAATGCATTCGCGTGCGGAATCAATCCAACGGTTCGGGGAGTCAATGAGTCGTCCAACCAAGAACGGACTCGGATGAATCGCGATCGAATCAAGATCAACTTCGGACTCGAACTCAGAAGTGGATTTACTGCCAAATCGGGAATCAACAAATCAATTCCAGACCAAGTCAACCACAAACCTGAATCACAGACAAAACAACCGAACGACGGACACCACGGCAACACCCGGGGGGACTCGGCCGAAACCGAGCCACCCCAAGGTGGCTCGGCCCAGAACTGTGCACGGGCACAGTTCTGAGTGCCTATAAATAGGCTATGTGTGTTCATTTTTCAAAGGTTGGATTTTGGAGGAGGCGAAGCCCTGCAGGATTGAAATCTCAGATCTAAACAAGATTCAAACTTTAAGACTTCGAAGACTTGCTCATCCGGATCTGGTGCTCGGCGATCTTCAACGCTAAATAAGGCAGGAGTTCGAGAGGACCGGATCAGGAGATCTACGTTGCTATACTCCGGATCTAAGCTTGGTTCTTAGATCCCGAGATTGAGCGGTTGTTTCCTTGGTGAAACAATCCCTCCGGCTATTATCTCCCTTGGTGGAATAATACCCGTTATACTGCATAGATCTGCCCGGATCTGGATCTAGCGGTGGTCCACGGCAAATAACCCCGGCGCAGGCAAAGAACCCACCAAAGCGAGTGACCGAAAAACAGGAGCTCGCGATTCGTTCGACAAAGAAGGAAACAAGTTGTAATTTTTCTTTATTTGTATTTTGATTTTCATTGTAACCGGCTCTTATAAAAAGACCGAATCTTTGTAACTCGATAAACGATTATTAAAGTGTACAATGATATCAACAATGAAGAAATCAACAATGAAGAAAGCAACGAATTTTCCCACGAACAATCTGGCGACCACAGTGGGAGCCACCGATCTCGCTGCCGAGATCGGAGCGTCGCAGCCGCGGATCTTGATCCCGGTCATGGAGGAGGTCGAGTACAAGTTCGACCAGCAGAAGTTCGAGGAGTACGTGTCCTCATCCGGATCAACCTCCCCCCGCAAGTCCAAGAAGCTCTCCTCCAAGAGAAAAATTCGTTGGTATGAAGATGTCGAAAACACCAACGAAGATCTCGCCCCGCTGGATGCCGAAGCTGCATTGGGTGAGATCTCTCCAACTTCCAACCAGGTCAGATCTGCTCTGGCCAAATCTTCCGTTGCCGAGGGCGTAGTGACTCTCTCGAAGAGAGCCCGCCAAAGGCAACGTCAACGCCTCGCTAAACAATTCGCAAAGGCAATGGAATCTGTTGACGGAGTCCGCTACAAGGCGGAGCTGAAAAACAGGAGAGGCAAACAGCCTCAACAACAGATGAACGGCGGCTCTTCCAAGCCACTAACAACGGAATGGGTCTGTGTCAAACGGAACCGTTCAACGCTGGAGGAGCGCATTCGCAAGCGTCGCGCACTATCAGCGCAGGCATGGGTTCAAGCTAAAGAAGCCCGTAGAAAGCTGCAGCAGGAAGTGGCCAAGAAACCTCCACCAACTAGCAAAGTTTGGAGACCGAAGTCTGAAACGGCGATTCAGACTAAGGAACAACAACTACAGCCTGCGAAAGTTCAACCTCCCGCACCATCTCGGGGAAGGAGGTCCATCTTGGAGCGCCTCGGTCCAATTCCCGATGAGCGCATCAAAGTTCAAGAGCGTTTGGGCCCGATGAAGAAGCCCCGAACGAATCAACATGCTGGGGGTCGTTGTCACTTTCAGCATGACGAGGAGTTCAAGGCTGCTGCGCGCGTCAATTTGCGCATCGAGGTTCGGGAGCCCGTTGAGAATTCACGCCTACAAAGGCGCGTTTCAAGACGCGTGACTCTCGAAAGTCCAAAGAAGGCGATTCGCCCCCAGAAGGAAACGTTGTCGTCCGATGACGATAACGTTATACCTGGGAAATCGTGCCAACACGCGATAGGTTGCTCCGACTTTCATACGGACGAGTTGTACTATCGTGCTGGGGGTACGAACAGAGCCAGAAAGAGAAGTCCTCGTAGGCTCGAGACTCAGTGCCCCTGTTCCAAACTCATTCGGGCGGTATTGTCTCAGTGTAATTGCACTAAGACGGTCCCCGAAAGGGTTTCGGTGTTCGAAAGGCTCAGCACTGAGACGCCAAAGCCAAGGCCTAGGCGTTTCCGACGAAGGAGAGCAGTGGTTGAAGATGGAGAATTCCCGAGGGTCACCGCTAATATGACCAACAAGGGGACATTGGCACGGGATGATCTCGAGTCGATTCTGAATGCATCTCGGCGTCTAACCCATTTGCAGTCTGGAGCCATCTCACGAAGAACGTATGGGAGAGTTCGGATAAGACCACCTTCAGAAGATGAGGAATCGGATGCTTGCTCTGCGGTTGCATCTGACAACACTGTATCCAGCGAAGGAGAACCCCGCGAGTCATTCATGATAAGCGCGGAACAAGTGGCCAAGATGCTTGAAGAAGCCATGGCCAAACAACAGGAGAGCTTCAGGCTCGAGATGCAGATGGCCATGCAGACCATGAGGGAGATGCATGAGCAGCAAATCCAGGCACTGAGGAACCAACAAGGTGAACCAAGCCATCGTAATCAGGTTGTTCAGGAAGTTGAGCATACGGATGCGGATGAAACTCATAATGCCAATGACCCTCCCATCAACGCAGGGGGTGGTAATAAGGATGCCAACGAAGATACAAGTGAAAACTTGAAGATCAAAAGCCTCGAGAGCAAAATCAATATCTTGATGTCCGCTCAAGAGGTGAAGAAAACGGGCATTCCTTGTCCATACCCAAGGGAGTGGGAGTCAATCCCCTATCCGGTGAAGTTTAGTCTAATCAACTTCACGCCGTTCGATGGGAAAGGTTCCCCCACTCAGCATTTGATTTATTTCAAATCGCACCTGGGTGTTATCTCCGGCAATGAGCCTCTGATGGTGCGGTCATTCGTTGGCACTCTTCGCGGAGCCGCCTTCGATTGGTACCGTCACCTCAAGCCAGGTAGCGTGAGCAGCTGGGACGATATGGAGACCATATTCCTCACCAATTTCTTCGACGATGACACCGAGATATCCATCAGGTCATTGCTCGACGAGAAACAGAAAGACGGGGAATTAGTGGACACCTTCATCAAGAGGTTCCGGAACAAAGCAATAAACTGTCGGGACCCGATCACTGAGGAGTTCATTCTCCAGACTTGCCACAACAACCTTGCATTGGACGTGTTGGAAGCAATAGGGACAGCACCGTCCAATAATTGGAAAGACTTGAAGGTCCGAGGGGAACAAGCCGAACGCTTCCTCCGAAGGAAGAAGGCCGAGAGGAGTCAATCGACAACGAATCCTCCGAACTCAAACTTCACCTCCCGTGGTAAGGGCAAGACACCCACAATGACTGTCGATGCTAATCAAACATCGCAACAGCAGTCCCGGAGGCAGCAAAAGACTTCGGATCAGAGGCCTCAAAAAGAGTACTCCTTCAAGGACGAAGATGTTTCAGCCATCTTCAAATCCCTCATTGACAATAACAAGATCAAGCTCCCACCGATCACGAATCAGGAGGAAGCTGACGATATTGCGGATCCGAAGTACTGCGCATACCACAGGAGGATCCTTCACCCAACCAAGGCGTGCTTTACACTCAAGAATAGCATCCAAACCTTGGTTGAAGCCGACGTCATAACGCTAGAGTGAGCCAGTTAAAAACGGCAAAACTCCGACCGGTATAAGAGTATAAACTGCTTCCTGAAACTCCAAAAAGTATACGAGTATAAACTGTTTCTCAATCCTCCGACCGATATAAGAGGTTAAACTGCTCCCTGATACTCCAATAGGTATATGAGTCTAAACTATTTCCTTTCTTCCACGGGAAGTTCCTGGAGAGTGTCATGCGTGGTGTTCTTAAGGATAACCCGATCGTGCATCTAATTCAATGATACACCCAGTTTTGTAAAGAAAGCTGGGGGTGGATAATTCAGGTAACGGGAAGTTCCCGGAAGAATGTTAAATGTAATATTCTTAGGGATAACCCAGTCATGATGAATAAAGTGATAAGCACTAAACTCTTAATGCTTAGAATTCTGATCTATCAATCATTGACGAATTGTCAAAACCCTTTGTGTTAAGTCCTTATCACTTAACATCAGGGATCCCCTTTCGAGTGATTTGTACGAATCAACATTCCTACAATGATTTGTACTCTTACTCTAACTTTTCACTTGGTCAAACCTTCCTACAGTTAGGACCAAAACCAAAACCCCCTCTCGATTCCTTCAATGAACGAGAGGTCCACTTTCAAATCGAGCGATCAAACCTTCCTACAGTTAGGATCGTCTCAAATCCCCCACTTGGTCAAAACTTCCTACAGTTAGGACCAAAACCAAAATCCCCTCTCGAGTCCTTCAATGAACGAGAGGTCCACAAATCAAGCGATCAAACCTTCTTACAGTTAGGATCGTCTTAACCCCCCACTTGGTCAAACCTTCCTACAGTTAGAACCACAACCAAAATCCCCTCTCGATTCCTCCAATGAACGAGAGGTCCACTTTCAAATCGAATGATCAAACCTTCCTACAGTTAGGGTCATCTCAAACTCTCGCTTGGTCAAACCTTCCTACAGTTAGGACCAAAACCACAATCCACTCTCGATAAACGAGAAATTCATCTTTACCTCGGTAATCAAACCTTCCGACAGTTAGGGTTATCCGAATCTCTTCGATTCTCGGAGTGGAGATCCCACTCTCAGTTTCACCTTTCCGGATTCTGGTGGTGGAGATCCCACCTCGAGTCTCCTTTTCAAATTGGGAATAGAATATAAAATTCTTCCTTTCCCACACCAATCTTTTCCAAAAGTTTATCAGTTTCGGATTTATTCTAGGAAGTTTATCCCGAATCCTAAGTAGGGATAAGTCTGCGCCTAACACGCGCTGCCGGTTTAGTCTTTTTCCGCAGAAAAAGACACCAGAGTTCGATTCTGGGGTATTTTATCCTGAAACCTAAGCAAGGATATGCCGACGCCTAACACGTGCCGCCGGTTAGTTCTTGACCGTTAAAAAGAACACCCGTCTGCATATTCAACATTGTGGCAGGTTGTTATTAATAACACCAAAATCCATGCCTCACACGCATGGGGAATTTCATCCTGAATCCTAAGAAAGGATATGCCGACGCCTAACACGCGTCGCCGGTTTAGTCTTTCGCCGATTGAAATAGGCACCAGGGTCTAAACCTGGGGAATTTTATCCCGAAGCCTAAGTAGGGATAAGCCAACGTCTAATACACGTTGCTGGGTAGCCTATTCCCACAACAATGGCGAAGTCTACATATTCGAAGTTGTAGCACAAAGTCTAAGAGAGTTCATTCCTTTAGCACAACGTCACATGCGGAACGGACTAAAACAATCCGCATGCTAGCCCGACTCAAACGGTAGTCGATAAAGGCTAATCAAATCCGTTGAAGGCTGGGGGTTAGCCAAAAACCCTAAAGTCAACGCCTAACACGCGTCGCCGGGTAACCTATTCCCGTGACAAATGGTAAAGTCTATGTATTCAACATCATAGCACAAAGTCTAAAGGAGTTCATTCCTTTAGCACAACGTCACACGCGGAACGGATTTAAACAATCCGCATGTAAGCCCGATTCAAACGGTAATCGGTAAGAGCACATCAAATCCGTTAAAGGCTGAGGATTTGCCAAAAATCCTAAGACAACATCTCATGCACGTTGTTGTTTAGTCTTTTCACAGGAGAAAGACGAAGTATACGTATTCAATATCGTAGCACTAAAAGGGTTAACTCTTTTAGCTTAACGTT
Organism: Asparagus kiusianus; assembly: GCA_022839385.1. Taxonomy (NCBI): domain Eukaryota; kingdom Viridiplantae; phylum Streptophyta; class Magnoliopsida; order Asparagales; family Asparagaceae; genus Asparagus; species Asparagus kiusianus. The sequence goes on from BQKN01067293.1 coordinate 49,670, forward strand.
ACATGCGAAACGGATTTAGACAATCCGCATGCTAGCCCGACTCAAACGGTAGTCGGTAAAGGCTCATCAAATCCGTTGATGGCTGAGAATTTGCCAAAAATTCTATGAATACGAGTCATTGACGCATCAATTTTACAAATTGGTCTCGTGACTCAAGTATCTGCCACGCTCCAATACCTTAAGAGCTTAAACTGTGTATACTCCAGAAGACGTACGAGTATAAACTGTGTCGGACGTCGAACAATACGTCACAATAAAGCCTGGACGCCGGACAACACGTCGCAATGAAGCCTGGACGCCAAACAACGCGTTGCAATGAAGCTCAAACGCCAGACAACGTGTTGTAAATGAAGAGACAACGCCGTCAATCGATGATCAGTTCTATGTTGAAGCAACCAACTCGAGCTAAAAAGTCAAGAAATCAAGAATCGACTTCAAGTTCAAAATTTCGACAACGGTCAGACAATAAATGCAGCATCGGAATCCTTACAGACGTTCGACAAAGCACCGAATAGCCTGAAGGAATTGAAGGAATCCAGAACAGAAGCCATTCTAAAGTCCCGTTACACCGACTAAAGGTTGGGACAATCACATCCAAAGTATTCCAGACTCTTCTATAAAAGAACGAGACTGAAATACTTTGGAGGGGGTATCTGTAGGCGTATAAAATTGCCTATAGGTCCCCTCGCACATCTCGACACGGGGAATCGACAAATCAACGAACCATCGAGTAACGAGGCGACGAGGTCAACAAATTGTATGCGATCAACGGAATGCATTCGCGTGCGGAATCAATCCAACGGTTCGGGGAGTCAATGAGTCGTCCAACCAAGAACGGACTCGGATGAATCGCGATCGAATCAAGATCAACTTCGGACTCGAACTCAGAAGTTGATTTACTGCCAAATCGGGAATCAACAAATCAATTCCAGACCAAGTCAACCACAAACCTGAATCACAGACAAAACAACCGAACGACGGACACCACGGCAACACCCGGGGGGACTCGGCCGAAACCGAGCCACCCCAAGGTGGCTCGGCCCAAGCCGAGCCACCCATGGGTGGCTCGGCCCAGAACTGTGCACGGGCACAGTTCTGAGTGCCTATAAATAGGCTATGTGTGTTCATTTTTCAAAGGTTGGATTTTGGAGGAGGCGAAGCCCTGCAGGATTGAAAT
>BQKN01067293.1:51246-71256 GCA_022839385.1 Asparagus kiusianus
TAGATCTGCCCGGATCTGGATCTAGCGGTGGTCCACGGCAAATAACCCCGGCGCAGGCAAAGAACCCACCAAAGCGAGTGACCGCAAAACAGGAGCTCGCGATTCGTTCGACAAAGAAGGAAACAAGTTATAATTTTTCTTTATTTGTATTTTGATTTTCATTGTAACCGGCTCTTATAAAAAGACCGGATCTTTGTAACTCGATAAACGATTATTAAAGTGTACAATGATATCAACAATGAAGAAAGTAACGAATTTTCCCGCGAACATAGCCTAAACAAGATGCATCATTTATATCCATAATTTGTAAAAATATACAAGCAAGATAACAATAAAATCACAAAACTAGATTAGCACAAAAATAAGATAACTTGGATCTTTAACTCTAGGCGATTAGTCCTTAAATCAAAGAGCACCAAGCTCTGATACAAATTGTTACTCCCTAAGGTTGCTATGAAAGAACCCTAGAGGGGGGGTGAATAGGGTTTATGCTAATCTAATCCGATTTTATGCTAATTTAAAACTTATTAACAAATATGTTCTTATAAGATGATATACAATTACTTATGAGTAAGAATATGCAATATGAACAAAGGTGATATATCCTAGCAATGAGATATACTGTATGATGTATGCAAGGATATATAAACTATCACAAGGGTGAAACAAACAAGATGCAATAGGCTATAAGATGAACAGTTATAAGTGCGCTAATACAAACCAAATACGCTATATGTTCACGAGGTTCAGACCTTCCTTTCTACGTCCCCGCTCCCCACTCTCGAGGAGAATCCACTACACAACCCGGTTTGGAAGCCGAAACTTCTCTACACACTCGGTTTTCTAGCTAATCGAAAACTCTACACACTCGGTTATCAAGTCAACCGATAACTCTCACAAATCCTCACAATGTACATACACAAGCTACAACCTTAAGTGTTGGTCCTCACGTATCGACTCCCTCAAGTGCTCGGAATTATCACCTCTCACTAGGCCACCGATGACACTCCTCTTGGTATCAATTCCGTCCTCACCACACACTCCTCTTGGTGTGCAAGTGTATTACAAAGTGTGTTAGACCCTAGAGGGGGGTGATTAGGGTCTTATGCTAATCTAATCCGATTAAAATGCCAATTAAAATTAATTAATAAGTTATCCTAGCAAGTATGAAATAAAACAACTATATAAGCTAGGATAAACAATATGAACTAAGGGATATATCCTAGCAAAGAGATATGCTATATGATATATGCAAGGATATAAAACTAACACAATGGGTAAACAATTTAATTACAAATGTGATAGGGCAAAATGATCAACAAGCAATACACAATGGCGATGAAGATATGAACATGAAAACAAGTACGCCAATGCAATCACAAACACAGGATATGTTTACGAGGTTCGGTCCCCACGACCTACGTCCCCGCTCCTCACCTCGAGGAGATCTCCACTATCACAACCAGGTTTTCTACGTTCACCCGAACAACGTTTACACCTCACAATACAATCACTATGCAATCACACCTCACACACTAAGTGTTGGTCCTAGCCCGCGTCCTCCTCCTCAAGTGCTCGATTATAACCTCTCCCTAGGCACGTCAACCGACGCCACTCCTCTTGGATTCGACCCCGTCTCTCACCACACACTTCTCTCGGTGTACAAGTGTATTACAAGTGAATCCTCACAATTTGGCTCAATACAAAGTGTTTGTTCTCTACAATGAATGAGAACGAATTATAAGCTCACTCTCTAAGATACACAATCCCACAACCCAATTATACTATGAGTGTAAATACAATAAGCTCAATGGTTGTGTGTGTACAAAGAGATAAATAAAATCAACTAAACTCAATATAAACACTAGCTTAATAAAATGATAATCAAACAATAAAATGCAAAGCTAGATTGAGTTTAGAAAACTTCTCCAATAAATGACAAGAGTGAGAGAGAGAGATGATTTGAAGCCCAAACACCAAAGATTATCTCCTCAAGCCCTTGTGAAATTATCTTCACAAACCAAACTCTTAAACACTCTTTTAAACAAACACAAAAACACCCTTAAACTTGTTTAAACAATTCTCTTCATTCTTAAGAGAACTGAGATCAAGGGAGGTTTATATAGCCTCCCAAAACCTCAGCCAAAACCCCAAAGGAAAAGACCAAAAAACCACACTGCAACGGCTCAAAAAATAGCCGTTGGAATTACGGCGGTCGACCGAGGAAAATCGCGGTCGACCGAGAGCAAGGAAAGAAACGAAGAAAACTTCCAGATAGTTCGTTGGTCGACCGACTGAATTTCCGGTCGACCGATTGTACTGTAGCAGTGCGTATAAGTTTTGTAAACTCAATAAAAAATAGTAAATCAGCTCCAAAAATTATGAAATTTTGAGGGAATGTTCTAGACATGTATAATAACATGTTAGAGAAAGAATTTCTGAAAAAAATTTTCCAGTTGAGAGAAATAAATGTTTGAAGACAGATTTACAGTTTCTGAAAAACTGTAGACATACACGATTTTGTAAAATCAATTTGGCACAGTAAATCAACTCTAAAAATAGTAAAATTTTGAGGGAAGTTTATAAACATGTAGATAAACATGTCAAAAAAATAATTTCTTGAATATCACTTTCCATTTATGAAAACTCATCTTTTTTGTAAAACATGCACGAACATGCACGAACGAAAAACATGATTTTGTAAATTCCATTAAACATAACAAATCAATTCCAAACTTGATGAAACTTTGTGAAATGTTTATAAACATGAAAACAAATATGTTAGAAAAAGAATTTCTCAAATTAAATTTTTATTTGTGAAAACTCATGTATTTTGCAAGTGTGTCCAAATCATGAAAACCCAAAACTTGTGTTGTATATATATGTGACTACATATATATACAAGGAAACCAATAAAATGTGTGTGTATAGATAATTGAGCTTAGAGTACTTAACACACATAATATAAATCCTAAATTACATTACTCAAGCTTGATCTTGATCTTCATTGTATCTCAACTTGGTACACGTTGCGGATGAAGCTTGAACTTGATATTTAACTTTAAACTGTATAAGCTTCACCGACATTCCGCCAACCTCCATTGGATATCATCGTTGAAGCTCTATTCCATCCATCCTCCAACAACGTTGTTTGTCTATAATAAATAAGAAAACACAAACACTAGACAAACAACATTAGAAGTAAATTGTTTGTTAAACATCATCAAAACAAGAAGGCCAACAAAGTGAACTTCACAATTAGGCACACAACAACTGATTGTTCTCTAAACAAGGTGAGAACTCAATTAGGCTCAACTCAATGTTACTATCTCTCACAACCCTAAATATATTATGAATGCAAATACAATAAGCTCAAGTAGGTGTGTGTAACAATGAGATTAATCAAATCTAAACTCAATATAAAACTAGCTTTAATAAGATGATAATCAAACAAATAAATATAAAGCTAGAAAAGAGTTTAGAAAACTTCTCAATAGATGACAAGAGATGGAGGGAGAATAGTTGATTGCTCAAACTCTAATAGATGATCTCCTCAAGCTCTTGCGGAATTGAATTCACAAACTCAAACCCTCAATTGCTTAAAAGCTTCTTAAACAAACTTAAACCAAACTTAAACCCTTGTTTTAAAACTCTTTTAAACTTGTTTAAAACATTTCATTTGTTGTTATAAAAGATGAGAGCAATGGGGTATTTATAGGAACCCAAAACATCAGCAAACACCCCCAACAAAAAGACCAAAACGCCCCCAGAAAACACTGCTGGAAACTAGCTGTTACTGTGCAACGGCTCTTTCACAAGTCGACTTATGAGTCAACTTATGAGTCGACTTATGAGTCGACTAATGAGTCAGCTTATATGAGTCGACTCAACAGAAGAAAAATCATAACTCTGCTGCACTTTGTGAGTCGACTTATGAGTCGACTAATGAGTCGACTAAATGTGCACAAATCTGAAATACACGGAAAAACTCAACTTTAAACCATGTTTAAAAATATCAAATAAATTCCAAAAATTATAAAACTTTGGAAGATGATTGTAGACATGATAATAAACATGCTATAAAAACTAGTTTTTAAACGGACCTTCCAAATGAGAAATATTATTATTTTGCAAAATAGTCCAAAACATGAAAAAGTGAACACATGAGTTTTGATATTTTAGCTTGATCACGTTTTGAAATATTACAAAATGATTTTGTGGACTTAATAAAAGATGTATATGATTATTGTTAAGTCCATAAACTATGAAAATAATATTTTCACAAAATTGCATATTCTATGCAATATATTCTTAAACAAAATAGAGTATGAAACATATGATTATATATGAATGTAAATTTGTTTCATATCTATATAGCTAAACCAAAACAGAATAATAAATATGAAATATGTAATCTCATATTTATAAACATGAAAACTCAAAACTATATATATATATATATATATATATATATATATATATGGAAACCAACCATATATGTATATATGAAACTATATATACATGGAAACCAAACATAATGTGTGTGTATATATGATTGAGCTTAAAGTACTAACACACATAATATAAACCTAAACTAATGTTACCCAACCTTGATCTTGATTTTCATTGTAGCTCAACTTGGTAAACTTGGATGAAGTTTGAACTTGGATCTTCAACTTTGAATAGCAAGGCTTCAACCACTATTCCGCCAACCTCCATTTGATATGATCGTTATGGCGTAATCCATCCATCCTTCAACTTATTGTTTGTCTACAATAAATAACAAAACACAAATACTAGACAAACAATATTAGATGTAAATTGTTTATTAAATCATCATCAAAACCTTAGCTTCGTCGGTATACATGACTGAATACATATCACAAGACGTGATCACCTCCCTTCGTCACTCACATGGGAGGGCTATAAAAGGCTTAGCCAGGCGTGAGCAAAGGATATGATCAAAGGGTGAACGAATCTCGCCCTCTCCGACCCTCTTTTGGTCTCCTATATTGTAAGCAACGTCTCCTCTACTTTGGTTTGAATATTGAAGGGAGATCCGTTGTTAATTATTTTGTTAATGGGAATTGGAGTCATCCGCATGTGTGTGCTCCTGTGTTTCTAAAGCAAATGTCAGATCTGAAGGCAAATATGAGTATTTAAGTTGATCCGGTGAGGATTCAAAGGCTTTGGGTACGAGTCCAAATGAGCAAAAGAAAGGGATTTTTGTCATATTGAACCCAAGCCTCTTTCTTAATTTTAATTCTTCGTATGTGCAGCTTACACAATTTCAAATCGATCAAAATGTCATCAATTACACCCCTAAAACTATTCATTTGTTGTATTACATCCTAAATTCTTTCTAAATGTTATACCAGACCCTCCAAATCTCATATTTGTAAATTACCCCTAGATCTATTAAGTTTTTCTAATTAGCAAAAACTGACTAATTACAACAAAACACAACCACCAGGCATCTATCGAATTTCTTATAAAGTTTATTTTTGATAATAATCTCTACACCACTCTAGAGAGCTTACATCATCTCTACACCGCTCTAGAAAAAGGTGTTTTGTACTCTATTCATAAATCATAAATTATTAATACAAATAAGGAAATATTAATCATAAATTATCAACCACACCAATAAATATATACTTGATTTTACTTTTTGTCAAAATTTTAATCTTTCCTTATTTAGATCAATAATATATGATTTACTCATAGACTAAAAATACATATAAAAACTGCTCTGCAGATTATTGAACCCTCAGATTTTACTGAAATTTTTTTTTAATAATACGGGGACATTTTGTTACGGCTCAGAACCGAACCAAGGAGCCAATTTACTTCTGCGCAAAACTCCACTCAATTAGATACAACTAAGAACACGTACACTGAGGGAGCATCAAATAAAGGATAAATTTTCAAAACAAACCCTATTTGAAATTTAATCACAAAATTCAGCCCGTTTAACATTTAATTAGCACTTTTGACCAGTTTCAACCACCTAGCTAAAACTGAGTCGAAAATACTAATTAAGTTCAAAAAACTTCACGGGATTGCAAATCCTATGAAGTTTAGCATAAAATTAAGTCATTTTTACATAAATTAGAATCTTCACTGGATTGACAATCTCATGAATATGTGTCCAAACCACCGCACGCCTGCGCATGCCACTGCACTTAGATAGGTCGAGAGCGAACTTCACGGGATTCAGAATCCCGTGAAGCTACTAGCAATCGAGGACTGCAGCTTCACGAGATTCTGAATCCGATGAAGCTGCAAGGTGACATAAATAGAGACTTCAAAGTCTCTGTCGGGTTGGCCCTATAACTTCACGGGATTCCCATGAAATTAGCCGACCCCAGCTCGCCGACCCCACCTCACTAAAACCGCATGTATGCTCTCTCTCTCTCTCTCTCTCTCTCTCTCTCTCTCTCTCTCTCTCTGTGTGTGTCGATTCCCATTTGTTCTCTCTCCCCTCTCTCTCCCTCAACCTCAACTTGGATTAGATCCACCGCCATCATTGATCCCCCCTACACTCCGATCATCTCCGATCTTGTTTCTCCACTGCCGTCGACCTCCATTGGGTGGAAGTTCGCCGAAGTTTGTTGGAACTTAATTTTAGGGCTTGAACTAATTTTTGGTAAAATCTTTAAACCTTTTGTTTTTTTCTCCTAATTTTTTTATATTCTCACTATTTCATCATAATAGCTTGTTTTAGTTTAGATTTTTTTTTTGAATTTTTTTGGAGTTTTATGAAGAAAAATTGTAAGAAATTTGATGGGAAATTAGGAAAATTTTTAAAATTTAGTGAACTGAATTGTTAAAAGTGAACATTGTTTAAATTATATAAATTAGGGAATTGTAAAAATTAGGGAAATAAAAATTTTAATGTTTGATCTATGGTAAAATTTAGGGAATTGTAAAAATTAAGTGTAAATTTTTAAATTAGGGACTTTAATTGTAAATATTATTTTTAGTGTTCTTTATGTAATACTAGTTGATATTAAAAAAAATTCTCTCTAGAGCTAACGATGAACGATCAAATATTAACCATTTGTTTGTATGATAGGAAGATTAGCTATCTCGAGAATAATATGCATGTATATAAAGGAGGTGTGATGAAACAATTATTTATATCCAAAGCATGCACTTTTGATGGATTGGTTAATGACTTACATAAACTTATATTAATCAATCCACATGAGTATCACCTCAATGTGATTTGCAATTATCTCGTAACGGGTAACAGAATAAGCAACATTCAAATCTCAATTGACTATGATGTGGATCTCATCTTCATAATGAATGATGAGAAGTATTTGGTAAAATTATTTATTGAAAAGCATCATAAAAAATTGGGCAAAGTGGTGAATCACGACGAAGTGTACTATTGCATGTTGGAGGACCTTGAAGTTGGCTTGACAGGTTGTCTCCATTACAGGATATAGATTGGACACAATCACAATACTTGAGTGGTCCTTCGCTTACAGGGACTTCAAGTGCCTTTGATTATAACACTCTTCATCAAGATATAAGGCTTTTCACAGGAGTGATGACAGAAGAGAAGAATGCAAGTGTCGAATTTGAGGATGATGAAGAAGAGGACAACTTACAAATTAAAAGCATGACATGTTTGATAGATGGTGATGAAGGGGACAACCAATTAATTGACCCTTATTATTCTGACAATGAAGATGTCGTATTAGAGGATCCGCCGGCTGATGAATTTCATGGAGATGGATGGATTGATGACTCGTTAATGGAAAATATTCCTATCGGTCCAAATTTAAATGATGATACAGAAGGTGATGACTTCACATTCAAAAAGGGTGGTCTATTTGAAAGTAAAAAGAAATTGATTCACGCGATTCATTTATGGTCCATAAAAATATGAAGTTTAGGCAAACAAAAAGTAATGCAACAAGCTATAATGTAGTTCGATTTTACAACAAAGATGATGAACAAGAAAATGTCGGCGGTCGCCATGATGAAAATGCAAAGTGTCATTGAAAGCTTAATTCACGCTTGGGGGTAAGAGTAGGTAGACAATTTAAATAACACACTATAACGGAGTTCACACATGTAGTAATCCTCGATTAGAAATAAATCATAAACATGCATCGACATCTTTCATATATCGATTAATTATGCCTAAACTAAGAGAGGATTTCAATCTTAGGCCAAAGGATATTCATATTTTAGTGCGTGAAGCGACCACCTTCGAAATGTCATGCAACAAGTGTTGGAATGCTTAGAGGAGGGTGATGATAAAAATATTTGGAGATTAGGAGAAATCTTATGAGATATTACTACATTATCTTGAAGCACTCAAAAAAATCCGGGGTCAGTGTATGAAGTATCATCAGAACCCGTTGATGGCCGAGATAAATGATTCACGGAGGTAAATTAGGTATTTGGTCCTTGCATTGAGGGATTCAATTATTGTCATGCTATTCTTAGCATTGAAGGTACCTACTTGTATGGTAAATATAAAAGCATATTGCTTATTGCAACCGGAGTAGATGCAGGTGGCAGTTTATTTTCTTTGGCTTTTGCAATGGTTAATGTTGAAAACACCAAAAATTGATCATGGTTTTTTGCATGTATTAGTTATCGTATTCCTAGCGTGCGAATGCGGACGATTACATTCATATCTGATAGGATGAAAGGAATTTCAAGAGCACTCCAATGATATTTTCCATCACTGCATCAACATCACTATTGCTTAGGACATATTAGGGATAACTTCAAGAGGAAGCATGGACAAGTGCATCTTTAAAATCTCCTTTGGCAAGCTAGATGTGCAATAAAAAAATTAGAGTATGAGCAACTACGGGAGAAGATTAAGACCATTTCACAAGCTGCACATGATTGGATCAAGACTAGTTTGGGTCCGTACAACGTCAATAGGTTGGCCTTATGTGAAGATAGTAGGAAATGATTTTGTATGATGACCATAAATGCTTCTTAGAGTTTCAATGGTGTGCTTAGGGGAGCTCGTGGTATACCAATATAGTCCTTAGTTGCAAAAATATTTTACAAACTCAATACGTTCTTCCTCAGACGACACTTGCATAAAATATCCCATTGGTGTTGGCCCCAAGAGTTGAAGACATATTAGCGGATCAGATTGTTTGTGCTCGATCATGTCATGTTGTTAGATACAATTTTAATGAATGAGAGGTAATTGAGAGAATATCATATAGAGAAAGTCTTTGTTACATAGTCAATATACTTGAGGGTCATACTTGTACATGCACTTACAATATACCGCAATGACAATGGCTTCTTTATGCCCATGTTATAACGCCTTGTTCGGATTTACGATAGTCAACATTGGACACAAGGTGGGCTATGGATATTACCTCCTTTGTATAAGAGAACAGCTGGGTGACCTTGTTCCGTAAGAATTAGAAATACTACGGACGAACGACGAGAAGGAGTTAAGAGGGAAAATAGGTGTAGTCGGTGCGATCAACCAGGCCGTAACAAAAGCTGTTGTCCAACTAGGCTTATGGGTTGATTATTTAGGGCTTGATTGTATGGAATATGTGACTTGCTTTTTTGTAATATATATCCTTTTTTGGTGCTTGATCGTATGGAATATGTGACTTACTTTTTAGTATAATATAATCTTTTTTAATTAATGTTGAATGGAATATCTATGTAATGTGCTCTTTATATGTTGATATAAGCTACTCCATGCGCATGTTTTCTTTTTAGTTTCCTTTTGTATGCTTTGTATTGTTTAGTTTTGATTGAGTACATATGATTATATCGTTTAAGTGAAAAATCTAATATATTGTATTTTGATTGCAGAGAGATGCACTACAGACCTTGGACCGATCCAAGGTCATGTACTATACCTTCAGACCAATCATCGTTCCCACAAGATTGGCTTAGGACAAGTAAAATAAATATGTAGATATTTTCTATTTTTAGGTGAATTTAAATTTTCATATTCTAAAAGATTTTTTCAATTTTGATTAATGTGCAGGCCCTACCAGACATCAACATAGATGATCATTCCTAGAGTCATTCAGCTTGGGAGATGGAGGATGATCGAGTACTACAGTTGGCTAGTCAGACCAGTTTTTTGGAGTGTTCCTCGGTGAGATGGATTAGGCTTGACTTTGGCTCTTATCTGTGCTCTGATTGATAGGTGGAAACTAGAGATCAACACCTTTCATATGCATATAGGACAGTGTATCATTACACTGTAGGACATAACCATTACACTTAGGCTCCAGATTGATGGCCTTATTGTTAGGGACATGGATGACCATAATTAGGAGGAGTTATGTGAGAGGTTTTTCGGCGGGTTCCTCATTTGAGGAGTGGTGCAATGAAGCTATTGTGTCTTCCAAAGATGTTTATGGGAGATATACCCATTGATGCCACAGAGGAGATGATTCAATATTTTGCTCGTTCTTACATATTGCACATGACAGGGTATATGTTATTTCCTGATACGAGCGAAAAATCTTGTACATGCACGATGGTTGACTCTACTTGAGGATTTTTGAGGTGTGCGGCACTCTATCATGGGATAGTGCGGTATTGACGTACCTTCACGGAGAACTAGCCAGGGTATTGATGGAGAATAAGGATTTCAAGTGGGGCATGACATTGCTACAGGTTTGGTCATGGGAACACATTTATATTAGACGACCTACTTTGCAGATGCACTGCAATCTACAGGTTCAGATGCTTTTAGGATGCAGGCATAATAATGCGTGAATTTAAAATTACTTTTATTACTAGTTTTATTCATATTGAATTTGTTCTCATATCTTCTTTATGTCAAATAGGTATAATGTGAGGAGGGCATCCTACAAAACCCCGACTAGACATACAGAGTTTTATAGAAAAGAGCTAGATATTGTCCAACAAAAATAGGTAAAATAGGACTCAATTAAAAAATTATATTAAAATTTTTCTGTAGATGTTGTTACACATTTTCTTAAATTTAACTTTTAGTTCAGGTGGATGCCCTATTCTCTACAAGATCTCGATTCCTTTGCACCTATTTCTAGAGATAGTGCTGATTTATGAAGTGCTAAAGTCCCGATGATCTGTTGGGAGATTGTGAAGATGCATGTGCCAGATCGTGTTCTATGATAATTTAATCTTGAACAGCATGGGCCGGATCCTATTGAGCACATCAATCACATGTAACGGATGACATCAGATTATGTGGACTAGAGGCAATACTGTGAGCCCTACATAAACAGGTGGAATAATATGTGAAATCTCACAGAGAATGAGAGAACTCCAATGAGTTATAACGAGTACATGTGTTGGTATTGAGATATCACACGCAGATGGATAGTACGCGACCCACACCAAACAACTGAATTCATACCACGCCCATCGCCAGATACTTACATCCTTAAGGCATGATCGAGAGAGATTATATAAGCTTTTAAACTCATTTAAAAAGAATATTCTTCTTTTGTAATTATATTACTTGCTAAGCTATGTATATACTGATTAAATTGCAGATCCATGCATTTGATGAGATTGAGGGAGATATAAATGAAAGTGTTATTAATATTCAGGATCCAAATCAGTCTTCAATAAGATCAGATAGAGAATAGTGAATGTGTTTCATACGAATCACATCAATGGGTTTGAAGGATGCCTGGACAGAACACGCCAATTTTTAAATGTGTACGCTCGAAAATGTAAGACGATTTCTAGAGCAACGCGTGATGATGGATCTGGTACTTCTCATAGTGTGGCGCGTGATGATGGAGCCTGTACTTTTTAACCCCATACACAACCGGATACTCAGATCATCGAGGCTCATTTCATAGACATCGAGGACAAGGGGTAGGGGAAGGAATAATAAAGGGAGAGGAAGGAGGAGAAGACTTTTAGGATGTATGTGATGTTTATCTTGTTATATGATGTTTATTTTGTGATTCTGAATCTCGAGAATATATATGGTTAGATTGTTTGAAATTGTTGTTCGTGTGGATAAATTTTTGTGTATATATGTGGTTGGAATTTCGTATATATATGCGGTTAAAGTTTCGTGTAATGGTTGGATTTTTGTGTATATTGTTGCAAAATTATGTATATATATCAGGTTGTATATGAGAAGGAAAAGACGTTGTGCGTGCATGTTTGTCTTTGAATCCTGTGAAGTTGTAGGGGTCTACTGGCAGAGAGTTCGAATTGGAGCACTCTGGCGATCCAACCCTACAACTTCACGGGATTCAGAATACCGTGAAAGTTTGCATACTTTCAACCGATGGCGTGTAGGCTCGCTCTCAACCGATGGCAGGCTCGACAGCTTCACAGGATTGCCAATTCCGTGAAGTTTGCAATGAAACAAAACTTCACAGGATTGGCAATCTCGTGAAGATTGTTTTGATTTAATTACCTCAATAATTTCGTGCTAAACTTAGATTGTTTTGATTAATTACCTAGATAATTTTAGGCTAAACTTCACGGAAATTCACAATCCCATAAAGTCTTTGCAATTTATTTAGCATTTTTGATCCGTTTCAGCCATGTGACTGAAACTGGATCGAAAATGCTAATTAAATGTTAAACTGGTTAAATTTTATAATTAAACTTCAAATAGGGTTGGTTTTGGAAATTTGTCCTCAGATAAATGAAGCCACTCTGGATCGTTTATTCTACAATCAAATTCCGAAAGCGAACATCAATTTCAGTAGCATTTGTTTTATTTCAATTTTATATTTAATTTGTGGAAAATGGAACACAGCCAGATAATCAAGCTTATTTCTTCTAGAGGACTCGTAAACTCTTAAGATTAATGGAGAAACATGCTTGGTACAAAAGCACAGTAGATTCAGAGCAATCAAACAATGATCATAGGGAAGCAATAACAGTACAGAGCGTCACATACGGTACCAACTATATCACTAGGGAATAAGAGAGTCCACCTTTAGGTTATTTACCAGAAATACATCTTCTCAAATTTTGATTATGAAATGACAAAAACTATAATGGAGTTGCACATCTTCTGTTTAACTAATTTCAGCAACGCATGTAGAGATTTTTCTAATAGTCCACACTAGAAAGGCATATATAACAGTGGAGTTATTCAGCATGTAGGGAGTGAAAATAGTCCTTGAGTAAATATTTATAATTGCAGGTTTTTCAGCCTGAGATAGAAAGCAGGAAAAAAAAAGTTACAATATTTTGTGTACAGGGTCTCTGCAACGAGAAGTCTTTCCCTCCCATTTCTTTTCTGAAATTCTTAATGGGAAGGTGAGACTGTTTACAACCAACCTCAAAATTTATTAAATTGTCTTGTATATGAAAGGAAATAAATCTTACTCAATCTAGTTTCACTTCAGTTTCTCTGCTAGGCAACACTTTGGGTGGATTAAAATGCTTTTTCCATCTCTTTTATGCAGGGTGATCCATGCCTACTAATTCAAGTTGGAGCCACATATATGACAGGCAAAAGGGAAGCACTTCAACAATCCCTTTAACCCTCTGAATGAAATTTCTTCAACTACGAACAAAATTTCCTTGATGACAAGAATTTCCGAGACTATTCACACAAAATCATCATCTGTTGCATTATCAGAAGCATGTGCTTGTTTTTGGGTTGAACCTTTACTATTGGAGAGCACATTCGACTTTCGTTGTAGACCAAATGGCGAAGTTCTTAAAAGCTTAGTTGACCTCCTCTCAAAAGTCGGCACAATCCGAAAATTTTGACTTGATTCTGAGGAACTTCTATTTAAAGGAATTTTCTTGCTTTCGTTTATGGGGTGGCTTTGTCCCGTCAAGGGCTGATTTGTTGATCTTACTGCAGATTCAACTGGTTTAAGTTTCCCATCCACTTGATTTGTAAAAACAAACGTGACCTGCATCAAAAGTTGACGCGATGTTAGGAAGACAACAGCAAATCTTGGCCCAAGTGAGAAAGCATCCAGTGGGCCTCGTACACAGCAATAATGATGCACCAAATGGATGTCCCGGATAAATTACTAAACTTATAGATTAGTGCATTCATCCAACGATTAACATTCTTGTGGTGCATCATTAATGCAAGGGACCGGGAATGCTGGAAACTTTCTTGGCCCAACAGACTGCTGAAGAACATGCAAGCGAACTATTATTGTGTTCAAGAATGTGAGAACTTCAATCATGTCGAGTATTAGTTATCTGCCAGAAACAGAAGTTTCAGGTGATTCCAGAAAGTGAGCTATGATGGCTATAACAGAGGAATGACAAGAAAAGGAAAAGAGAGGGGGGCAAAAAAAAGGTTTGAGCAGGATTTGAAATTTGGTAATGTTACTACTGAACCATAATTTTGCCATTTTCAGAGTAACGAATAGGAAATATGGAAAATATAGATAATATGGCACCTCATCACCAGCAGAAGCCTGCAGTATTGCATCAGGAATTGTACTTGAGCTAAAATGATGACCCCAGCTTCTTAGGTCTTCTTCAAGTGGTGTTCCAATCTGAGAGAAATAACAAACAGAAAAGACAAATAAATAAATAAATAAAATTACAACCATAAACTAAAAATTCGGACCTAATGATGCTAAATGCAATTATCCACCTACTTGTTTCTCGGAGCTTTTTAATCTGTTCAAGCATCCAGCAATGTCAGCAAATCCACCAATATCATCAGCTGTTTGACTGCAAGCGCAATCTCCAGTTGTAGAATCTTGACCATCAGAAACCTCCATCATGTTCCCACTAGCATTCTCTAATATCCGATCGGTTGTTTGGCATCGAGTGCAATTCATATTCACATGAATCTCTGACCTACATAGAGGTTGTATATAAGAAAACATTTAAAAGAATATGAGCTGCTGGCTCTAACTAGATTCAACAAGCCATGGAGATTAGTTCAAGCTGCATGAAGAGAACACAGTAATGGAATGATATAAAAACCAAAATTTGTCAGCAAGATAGTAAGCACACAACCGCTCAAACCATGGTAGGGACATTTAAAGAAGTAAAAAACACTTCGGTTGGAGCTTTAGCGTTCTTGCTACAAAGGAGTGTCAAGAGGTAACATTGTGTTGGGTGATAAATCATAAATATTGTCTGATACTTGAAATTCAAAGTTGACTATGGGAATGAATTATGAATAGATGCATTATTTTGCTCAAATGTGTCACAAAAGGATTATCTAGGTTTTGTTGAGAAGGATCCGGGCAGAGATGATCATTATATAATTTTAAGCATTATAGAATAGCAATATAGATACTATAAGACAAACATTACATTTACAGAATTGTTGCTTTCATAGTTTTCAAGAAATCATAAGAATCTCAAATTTCTAATCATTAAACTAGGACACTACATTGTAAGACCATGTCGTTGAAGATTTAAATTAAATATTTTTCTAAAAATTTTATATTAAGTACTCGGATAGGACTTATACCATATTCTATCGTACCAAGAAAATAATAAAATTATTATTTTTCATGTCATTCTATCATGGAAAGGATAGTTCTGTTAAAGTCAATAAATAAATAAATAAAAGAGAAAATCAATCAGCTCATGCCGCAAAAGAATGGTATGTAAATCTAAATTCTCAGGAGCTAAATGGAAATCAATTATGATATGCATACTTCAGAAATGAAACACAAAAATCTAAGAATCTGAATAGCACTGTGGTCAGCGGTCACCAAAATAAAAGAGAGTGCAATAGGTAATAGCAATTCCTATATCATCAAGTAGACAATGAATCCAAACTACCTAGACAACAGTATCATGACTTTGATGGATCACATAACAAGTAATCATAATACATTTGGTGTATTCATGAAATGTCAGATTACTACCAGTCTGATTACCACTTCAATTATCAATATAAATGAGTCATGACAGTGCAAAAGGTGATAGAGATTCGCATATCACTATGTTATGAAGTAAAAACTACCATGACAGTCCATGTCCACAGCATTCCTTCATGACAGGAAGTCTGACTACACCACTTTAGTCCTAATGAATCTCAATCATACATTCCACTTCTCAATCATACATTCCACTTTAGTCCTAATGAATCTCAATCATACATTCCACTTCTCATTTTCTTGCATCTTATTCATTTCTTCCAAAAATGAGTGGTCAGAAAGCTTTCAGTTGCCAAAAGCGATTGTGAAAAAACAGAAAAAGAAGGTTGGGGAAGCTTGCAGTAGAACAGGAAATAAATGCACAAGAAAAATTGAAGGAAAGGGAGGAGGAAGAGATGAAAATCAGGAGGGAAAGAAAGAATAAATGGCTTTAAGTGGTAAGGAAGAAGAGAACAATGCGGTAAAAAATGAAAGTGAAGATAAGAAAGAGAACAATGCTGGATTCAATTTGTTAACAGTCCACCAAGGGGATATATCATGTTTATTTACCTATAAATGTGTGTTTTACATACAAATATTCCGCATTTAACTGAATACGATAGTACAAAATGAAATGGTATGTACATTGAAAAACAATGTTCACTATGGTTAGATTACATTGGCTGAAAAATAAGCTGAAAATATCAGAATACAGGATACAAATCTAGGAAGTACCTTACACTTTCATGAATTGTAAACAGATCTCGCAAATCCTCAGTTGATAGGAAATTTTCCTGCAATAAGTGACTTATTAGCAGAATACTAGGACAAGACATACAGAATATCCACAAAGATTCATACAGCTAGCATATCACTATCCACTTGCTCCTTCTGAATAACTTTCTGGAGCCCTTCTTTCGACATTTGCCGCTGGTAGACCTACCAAGTTAAAAATAAATTCTCTAAACATCAAAGAAAGTCAACTAAATGCTTCTAAATTGCTAAACCAGCGCGATGTACATGATAAATGATTTGTTCACAAAACGATCGTAATTTAGCAATGTGGAACTACGAACCTTTTCTTCAATAGTTCCTGTGCTTAGAAACCTATAGATATATACTCGTTTTTTCTGACCATCCCTCCAGACTCTTGCTGCTGCCTTTTGGTAGGAAATAGATAAAAGAAACAATCAGAAATTTACAAATTAAGACCTTTGACTATGACATAAAAACTTAGCTAGGATTAAAGAAAAATAATCACCTGTTTGTCATTGGCAGGATTCCAATCAGGATCAAAGAGAACCAAGCGATTTCCTCCAATTAAATTAAGTCCGCAACCCCCTGCCTTGCTACTAAGAAGAAATACAAACTCATCCTGCATACATATAGATCTGTAAGACCAGACAAAGTTGCCAAGAGATCATTATATTCTGGTTGTAGGACAGCAAACCTTAGACGGGTCATTGAAACGGTTGACAAGCTTTTGCCTTTTCCCAATAGATGTTGTACCATCAAGTCTTACAAATGGATATCTTCTCTCACGACAGAGTTGAGCGAAAAGGTCAAGGGTCTGATGAAATTCAGAAAACAAGGAGTAATTAGTTTTACAAGTTCAATTGGTGGGGTAAACTAAATGCACACTGAGCACATAAAAACCATGCACAAAAATGCTAGCGTATTTTGGATTGTGGTAGAATTGTAGAAGAGATATGGCATAATTGGTGGTTTTAATGGCTGCCTGCATTGTCCTGGAATCGAATATAACCATAAGAACATGCTACAGCAGAAAAAGGCTTGACAGATATATAAAAGCTGCATATTAATATGCAATCATTCAAGTTAATTAACTCTCGATCATTTTATATCAAGCAGAGATCTAGACTAGCAATGTTAATCTATCCTAATGGATTACTAATTCCTTACCGTTTAGCATGATCAAGTCAAGTGAAACAAAATGTCTTGAGAAATGTAAGAGATAAAAGGTGTTATGCACAAAAAAGAATCAATATAACCTGAGTATAATTTGATACAAGAACAATTCGGTCATCTGTTTTCTGTCGAAGATGACTCAGCAATCGAGCTAAGACATGCATTTTCCCCGATAGTTCTACCCAAATTCCACCTCCACCGGTCCATGCCCCAGATCTGGCAGGAAACAGAAAATAAAAGTTTTTTTAGTCAAAAAAGTAATATCCAAATTCAGAAGAAAAAAGTGAGATGGGTGCACCTCCCAGAAAATAGCTCTGAAGGGAAAAGATGCACGCAATTTTCAAAACCAGAGGTTCCTGAACTTCCACTTTTGATAGTGTCATAAATGAGCTGCAATATGGAAATAAATACATGAAAAATTAATTATCTTTTGTAGGGAACCAACTGATGATACAAGTCATCTAGAAAAATCTATTAATTCATGTCAATCAGTAAATGAAATCTACTGAACGGGCATTCTACAACCTAAGCTTGTAAAATGTAGCCTGTTAGATACACATGAGATACTTCAGAGATTTGTTTGCCTATAATATCAGATAACTCCCCAT
Organism: Asparagus kiusianus; assembly: GCA_022839385.1. Classification (NCBI taxonomy): domain Eukaryota; kingdom Viridiplantae; phylum Streptophyta; class Magnoliopsida; order Asparagales; family Asparagaceae; genus Asparagus; species Asparagus kiusianus. The sequence goes on from BQKN01067293.1 coordinate 69,581, forward strand.
AACTTTCAAAAAAATACCAGAAAACCCCTTCTAAGTTTAGGAGCTATCAGAAAACCTTTTAACTTTAATGATTTTATCAGAATCCCCTAACAGTATTACCGCAATTTTCACATGGGTGGGTAAAATTAAGCTGGGGGATAGTTTTGCCAATGAAAATTGTGGTTCACACTCTTACGGGGGTTTCTAACAAAATATTACGGTTAAAGGGGGTTTTCAGATAACCACCAAATTTTTTTTGAGGGGTTTTGCGGGATTTGGGGCGGGGGGGGGGGGTGTTATCTGATAGTCGTCCAAAGTTTTTTTCCTTGGTGTGTGTGTGTGTGGGGGGGGGGGGGTATTTAGGTAATAATAAACAGCCCTCGCTTTACTGTGTCAATAGTACGAGCTTACTAGATTAGAAAGTGATTAGAAAGTGATTAAAAAGTGAAGCAGTATAAGAGGAATAACTAACATTATAGCTGACCAACTGCTGGAGATTAGAAAAGTTAACTAAAATTTTGTCAGTCCAGCGTTTTGAGGAACAATGGATGCTTAGCATTATTTAGATCGCCAGTACTTTCACTTAGCATGTCCATTTACACTGGATTCAGTATAAAATGAGGTCATAGAAAAAAAATTGAAAGAGGCTGATTCCAATCACAAGCAGAAAAGCAAGTGCAAAGAAAGATTATGCTTTAGATAACTAAGATTACCAAACAAGAAAAGAAATAACTCATCGATCCTAATAAAAACTCAGAATGAAAAACTGTGAGTGTCAAACTTAAAACTTCAAAGGAATCCATGCACTTAATCTCGCATATTCCTGTCATATTTCTTATAAATCTTTTCAAGATGTCAAAGATTAGGTATGACAATAATAGTGGGTTGAATAGGTCCTTCACTTCGTCACTTGATTGCTTTATATTATTTGTGAAGCCAGGTTAATGGGAAGATTAAACTCCTCAAAATAAGGGAATTGACATGTGTTGTTTGCTGTTAAGCCCTAAGTAGCTACAAAGACAAGGTGCATATGTGGACAATTATGATCACTCCCACCAGTAATGACATTTATAGATTTTCTTACAAGATATAGATTTTTATTACATTGACAATCAGTTAACTACAATAGAATTCCTACACAACAATATATGCAAAGCAAACTGTAATGCAAAAGCTGTTTTTGGGCCAGAGAACTATATCTAATGTAGAAACAGCTTATCTATTGGCCTTCACATACCTTTGGATGATTACAGAGCTTTTTAAGAGCAGTAATACATGCCAAAATTTTGGATTGCTTAACATCCTCAATAATTGCCTGCCTAACCTATCCATCAGAAAATATAACAATAAATTAATTTAAATTAAAAGGGTAAAAAATTATTTACAGAATTAAGTAAATACTCACATTTTTTGATTGTATGAAATGGTTATACAAGTCAAGTTGCAGAGGAGTCAACTTGCAACAGACAACTTGCACAATCTATACAAAATCTCATCAATACAGCAGCAATATGAGTTCTCAAATTTATGAAATTTACGTAAATTAAACCAAACTGCAATAAGATAAAATCATCCATATCAACTAAGGAAATGTATTCAAAATTTGGTAACAATCCATTTCTAGATATAGGGCAATTTTTGGAATATATGTGACATTTACCCATAGAGAAATATATATATATATATATATATATATA
>BQKN01067293.1:71356-102719 GCA_022839385.1 Asparagus kiusianus
ATATATATATATATATATATATATATAACCACAGAAGACAAACAATTGTATGATAAATCCCAAAAACTAAGCATGTAGACTCTTAAAACCATAAACAATAAATCAATGTAACTGATGCAACAGTTTTATAAAACTATATACTGCACACATTAATAAAATATAGCTGTCTGCATGTAACATATGATTTAACATGACAGTGGAAGTCAATCAGAAGATATTTTGCTTAAGCTGCGCTCCTACAAATATGTACAAGGTGTCTAGGAAAAAAAAGGAACATGAAAACATATCGTGCAATATATCCAAAATGGGTCTTTCCTGATTGTTATGCTCCTTTCCACCATGAAGAGAGATAAAAAGAACATTTATTCAGCACACATCACATCCAGCTCAACATATAAAAGATATAAGAAATACATGGTGAGAGACCATATCTTGCAGCAAATATCTAGACCATGTACAATATTAGATAATACGGTCCTAGAATATGACCATATAATCGTGAGATACCAAGTCCAAAAGATGCAGCTGCACAAGGACTCCATATAACATTACAAATGTAGATTACATAACATTGACACCATATAGAAATTCAAGCTTATAACTAACGTATAACAATTCAAGGAAAAAAAAAGGGGGCAGCTGACATCTAAGTTGGGAAAGGATGAGGTTGACCGGCCACCCCCGTCTCAACTCAAAGGGTTTTCCATTTGCTACTTAGGTCCACAGGCCCACCTGTTGCTGTCAACCTGTTCCATGCCTTCTGATATTAAGTTAGAACGCATTTCTGCTACGTCTCCTTGTATGCATTCTATAGGGTTCTTTTTTAAATAGTTTGACCCCACTCACTTTCACATGTAGTTGTCCTGCCCATGAACTATTTAATATAGTTTGTGTGATGGAAATCATGAATTATTTGCTTCTGTTTTTACAAAAAAATTAATGCATCATGGCTAAGAATCCAGCTGCAAAACCTCTAACTATGAAATGAAATTAAATGTGCTGACCCCTTCGCCTCATTTTTTTCTTTTATGTATGCTAACAGCAATTAAGTTTGATTACAACTAAAATGTATATGCAAATCTCCAATGTATTCCACCCACAAACTATTGCCAGTAATTTAATCTGAATCTTCCGCATATTTTCCAAATTAAAAATTCTGATCTGCAAATTATTCTAGAGCATCAAATTTGTGACTGAATATGGGTACTCAAATTGATTCTTGTCAACTGTTGAAATCTTTCCATCCCTTTATAAAATAACAATCTATAAATTATAACTCTTCTTCAACAATAATAAAAAGTGTTTACTCCTTCTAAGTAACAGACGTCTTTAAAGAAAAGGGAACTCTCCTAAAAGCTTGTTGGAGACTTAAGCCTCATCATCAATTAGAGGTTCTAAAATCTCGTTTTGCACGAAGATTTTAGAAGACACTATTACATACCTGTAACTTTGTCTTATTATATATCACCGGAAAAACTTCAGCTTAACACTTAATTTAAATTCTCACCAAGGAATAATTAAGTCAACAAGATAGAATTGTGGTAGCTCCTAAGTTCAAGATTTGACTATGGCCTTAGTTTCAAATTTTGGTCTAAGTATTTTTCTCTAGTTAAAACTAAAGAATATTATTTAAAAGCTTGTTACAGCCCAAATTTTGGTCTAAGTATTTTTCTCTAGATAGCTGACGTGCTTATGTGAACTAGGGGTTGGGATCCCCTCAGAACTGCCTGCATGCAAGCAGGCAGTTTCTTTCCTTGGGAAAGGTAGCAGAGCAAATGGGTAATTTTCCCTTCCATTTAGGGGTGTAAACAGCTCGGATACAATACGAATATAACACTTACTATATCCGTATCGCCTTTTCTAAAAACAGATATGGATATGGTTTTCCTTCGGTAAGAAAAAGTCATAAACCGAAACGCATACGATTCACATAGTAGAGAGACTGATATCCTACGGTTGCAGATATAAATCAGATACTTAGCAAACGGGTATGGATTGGATATAAGAGAAGATCCATATAGTAATTGCTCTAACTTATGCCAAAGAAATAAAATATGACTTAAAAGTTGCCATATATTGCCTGCTATCAATTTTTAAAAGTAATGTACAATGTCTAATACAACAAAAATAATTCAATCCTCAAATGGTCATACTCCAAGTGCATTACTCAAAGGCAAAGTTTTATTAATTATCATTAATAAATTAAATCTAATTATAGTATAACATAAATTTGACCATAAGTCCAAAATGCACATTTGATTACCTCAATAAAAGCGCAATCCAATAACCCAAAAACATATGATCACATCCAAAAGCACATGCAATTGTTATCAAGAAAGCTAAAATTTTAGCTATATCCATATCTATATCTGAATCTAAAATCCATACCCGAATTTGCATCAGTATCCATATCCGAACTATATCCAAATCCATATATGAGTCTATATTCGGATTCGGATATCCGGACCGTACCCAAATTTGAATTGATATCCGTATCCAAAACCATACTTGACAAAAAAATGAAACCATATCTGTATCTGGCTGGTTTTAAATTTTGGCTACCATATCTGCGTCCATCTCGGATACAGATGCGGATCGAATGGGATATATCCGGGCGGTTATGCATCCCCACTCCCATCCCAAGGATAAGAACTGCTCACTCACCTGTGAACAGTTCTAAGGGGATTCCAATCCATGAACTAGCTGGTGGCAAAAATCATTTCATGTGCTAATTCCTGAGAGCAAAATCCTAATTCCACTTGTCCTAAAGTACAGAATTCCAATGACTCTTACAAGTCCTGCCACCCTTAGATAAAGGATAGCATTTTCAGTACAAACTTCTTTAAGAAGCTCTATGGGTCTAGCTAGCCTTTCGGTAAACTTCTCCTGCTGAGACTGGTGCAAGCAGGCAAGGTGGAGCTGTTGTTGATAAGGGGAAGGCCCTCATTAGTGTAGACAATAATCTTCTTTTCTTTTTTACCTTCATTCATTTTAATGACCAAAAGTCCCCTTTGCTAATGAGGGAGGCATCTCAGCCAGAAACACAAATGCTCACATTTTCTCCAAATCGAGCATCAGATGCACATGATGCCTTCTCTTATATTAATTGCAAAATAAAATAAAAAAGCTTCCATAAATGCAGAAGCAATTCCATACATCTTACCAACCTGCCCCCAGAAAAATAAAAGAGTTCTACAGAAGTATAGATTCCTGGAGTTGCAACGAAATAAAACCCGTTGTATACACACAAATTTTCCAAATTCAGCATCATAAACCCATAATAAAAACATATGTCAAATTCTATTGCATGCAGCTAAAGTTGCATATAAATGGACATGCAATCCCCTGAAAGTTCATAACCAGAGCCTGAAACAGTCAAAGCTTCCCTCATGTACCTAAACATGTTTGAATAAATTTTGATTTTGCATTTTTGTGATAATAGAGAGGTGACATATTTTTCCGTTTAATGTTCAACATTTGAAAAAACATCTTTTTGTGCACAACTACTAGAGAACCCAGGTGTTGTCTCTCTATTGTGCTCTAAATTAGATGCCATATCCATCAAAAAGGCACATTAAACTTGTCTAAGTGTTGAGCACCTTCAAGATCATGTTATCTTTGCACTTTATAGTAAAAAAGAAATAGTTAAAGTGATTCTTAAAACATCCTTCTTTACTAATTTATATTTTTCAAGAAGTTCCTCATTTCTACACTTATGCCCATATTTATAAGATGTTCTAGGTATCATAAATATTCATTGACAAAATTTTGAATGTGGAAATGATAATGTCAGCAATAATTAGAGGTCTGGAATCATTAACGATGCATCAATAACCAAGGTTGATTAAGTCTACATGAAAGATTAAGAAGCATACCTTTGGTGGTAAGTGATTCGATAACAAAGCATTTGTCCTCCTCAGTATGAACTGAAAACAAAATTTTAAAAGTAATCACTTAATTTGAATCATTTGGAATTCATACCATAGATATGTTCCTATAGAAAATGAAATTAGAAAAGATACCAAACTTAATTATCTCATGCAACTGCTTGACAGAAGTTGTGCTGGAAAGCTGAATAGTTGATACAGATATGCAAAAGTATAACATAATTTCAAAACAATTGCATACCTGATTAACTTTCGCACTTAGCTCCGCTGACCTCTCAGTTCCAAGCTTTCTTTCTTCTATTGTTGCTGTTGGCTCTCTTCCACAAATAATTGGATTCTAATTCAACAGGACATGAGGTAGGTAAGAAATTCCAAGCCATGCTAAATCCCATTAATGTAGCAATTAAGCCATATTTCACATTGTAAATTCATAACTTGAACGCCAAATCTTTTCTTATCTATCAGCTTACTGATGAGATCAACAGGTTATCAAATTCGATGACCTAAATGTCCTCTTACTGGTTTCTGTACATATCTAAGTGAAATAACTTGAGATCGTACACCATAAACAAACATTTGGGTGACTGGGTAGGTATCAAGAAGCATACACCACAAACATAACAAAGTCCAAGTGGCTGCTACGAGATAAAACCAAGGACAAATAATTTGCAACTAGAGATTCAATGATCAATTTTGTTCAAGACGAAAGGCAAGGAATACCTGTACTATCCTTAATGTCACTTTGCAAGGTCATGTAAGTTTCAATTTATTTTTGATGAAGCTTAAACTCTACTAGATCGTTAAGTAACCAAGTTGTGTGACTTACCCATGGTTTTCATAAATGCAAAGTAGCATCGCATATTTGTACAGCTCATGTAGCATTATGGGAGAAGAATAAATAGCATTGACTAATTTTGGCTTGTTTATACTTCGTGGAATAGGTCTTTGTAGAAATGGCGTATACTACTAGACTTTGCATTGCTGGAAATGGAGGATGACATTTTTCAGTTAGTAACTAGTGCAGGTACACAAATTTCGAGCAATGATGTAAAGGTAAGAGTAAGTTTGTGAAACTTAAATGGTTTGTATATATAATACATATTTATATATAAAAGAAAGAACACGTAACTTTTGTTTGGATATGTGCCTACCTAGCCGTAAATTTTTGACTTTAACACATCTCTTATCTAGTTAAATATGGAGTGCATGAGGTTTCAAAATCTTTTCCAACAATGAGAAATGTAGAGAAAGAATTTAGAAGTAAATACTTCTCTTTCAAATTTAGTGTTTGACAATTCATATAAATTGTCCATTCAGTTAAAGTACATTTGCATTATTTAAAGTGCCACAGAACAAGAAATTGAGTTTTTAAAGTTCTTTTGTTCTTTCATCACACCGTAAAATGAAGACTACGAGTTTCCTAGTATGAAGGTGTCCATATTTTAAACCTAAATAGTTTTTGATGATTTTAAGTGCCTAGATCAAGATGAAATGTTTTTTGACCAAAAAGTCTATGCGGTAAAGTGCATACATAAGTGGAAAAACCATTTGTGATTGTTCATTTGTTGTTACTTGATGTATGTGCACCAAAACAAAAAAAAGAGAGAATTTTGATTTATATTTACTTAAAATAATGCAGACTAACTTTTAACAGAATGGATTACAAAATGGATGTTCTAACACCAAATTCTAGTAGGAAGGATGCAGCTCCAAACTACGCGTGCACACATAAATACATACATACATATGTTATGCTGTATAACAAACTATAGGGTCAGTTTTGAGCACTTTTTGACATAATAAAATTCAAGCTGCATCAACCACGAGATTTATGCCAGATAGACCAGCGGACATGAAATATCCTCAAATTAAAAATTAAGGCAACAACAAGAGTCGCAAAATCAAGCATAAAGAAATTAGCAAGAAACAAAAATCTACAGCTTGGGATTTGAATAATCATGGCTGTCATTTTTTGTATAATTGTATATTTAAAGAAGCAGATAATATGGACTTAGACATAAACGTAGCTAGCAGCCTACAGTAGCTGATCTGATAGGTTGACAGCTTTAATATGAGACTACTCTGGAATTCAATTTAGGATGAAAGCTGGAGGAGGCGAACCGCTTAAAATTGGTTGCTAGCTAGAAGTTCCATTCAAAGTTTCACATCCAGATCATTCCATGTCCCAAAGATTTTAAGTCCCCAAATCACAAACTTAGATAATTTCAAGGCGCATACAGGATCTAGGAATAAGTTCAGCTTATTCCAAAAAAATAATATGAAGATTAAAAGAAAGCAACTTTGCAGTGAACAAATATGACAGGCAATAGAAACAATTCTTACTATTTCTTGGGAAAAGCTGGCTTGCAAGTTTCTGTAACCAGGGACACAAAATACCTAGTGTAAAGTTCATAAGACCAATTCCATGTAGTTAGCCTGAAAAAGATAACCCATGGTTTTGGTCTATATAGTTCTATAATTACCTTAAAGTTAACAAAACTTTTGCAGTATTTTTTTTTTTTTTTTGTAAACATGCTAGGGATAAGTTAGCTATCAACTGTACGTTGTCTCAGTCGGTTTGATGGAATGTAAAAACTAAATTAATTGTAAGTAGCTATGACGGTTTGAATTGTGACTTACAGTTAGGAGAAGTTTTAGGGCATGTTTGGCAACTTTAGATTATAATCCATTTAGCTTATAATTCAAGTAAATATAATCCAAAGTGTTTGTTATACTTAATGGATAATAATCCATTTCTAATAGTAGAATGTTTGGCAAATGAGCGACTTATAATCCATCTCTGTTATCAAAATGACCAAAAAGGGGTTGGGATAGAGAATAGAGACCTTTTGAATTTTTTTAAATGTTAAGGGGTATAGTGGCCTTTTACTTGGTCAAACTATGTGGCTTATAAGCCACCAAAAAATAAACTGGATTAACCCAACTTATATTTTTTTGGCTTATAAGCCAAAAAAAGTTTTTGCTAAAAGTGGCTTATAAGCCTTTGACCAATTTCCAAACATGCTCTTAATATGGTTACTTTAAGAATAAAGACCAGGCTATAATATGATGACTCTGGGAACATTTGATTTTAAATTGTGAATACCTCACCCTGTCATGCATTAATATCCCTCGCATAGTTCCCTTCAAAATGTTGAGATGTCTACTTGCGTTCACCTTCAAGTGGCTTTTGCAGAATACAGGTAGCCACCCCTTGGTTTGACGAATATTTGTATGGTACAGCATAAGCAACTAGAATTTATTACGCTTGTTAAGATTGTTTACCAATAAGGATTATCCTCATGTCCACATGTTTACACGCATAACATTTGATTATGCAAAGTAGACAATACTTCTCAGACAATATGGAAATCACGGCCCGGATTTGTCAGATCTAAAGTACCAATTGAAAGTTTGAAATGCTTGGTAGGATGAACCAACTCGACTATAAAAACATCTGCAACTTTGAAAAGAGAAACAGAAAGACACCCTATGCATAAAGATAGGCCACCCTGTCTATGCCGCTTAGGAACTAAGTTCAAAAGAAACACAATAAATAAATAAGGATCAAACAGAGATGCTCGAGTTCCAAGACAGCTAGTACAGTAACAATGCTACAGAAATTCCAAACTCAGAAATCTGGAACATTAGCAGTTAACTTACTTCATAATATCGACGAAAGTATGTTGCATCACCCAAAACTCCAGGATTCGTGAAATTAACCATAGCAAAGAATTCCTCAAGGTCATTCTGGGATATTGGAAACAAATGTTAACCACAAAAAATCTTTTAGCTTGAGGCATGTCAAGGAAAGATGAAAGTAAAAACATCTTGCCTGCATAGGGGTTCCTGATAATAATATGCGCCGATTACAAGGAAGAGTAGCCAGTGCCTTCATAGATGAACATATTTAGATAAGCATTTGAGAAGAAAGTCAATATTTAAATAAAACTAATTTCAATAGATGTAGTTAAAAAATGCTTTCTATTATGATATCTACTCTTCTATACTCATTGGAGGATACAAAGAATCACTATTCATGCTACAATAAATGATACAGTAATTACTGCACTGTGAACAGTAAATCAACCCTCAGGATGTCTGAAGCATCAAATTATTGTACCATAAACAGTAAATCAAATCTTTCGCTATATTTTTTGAAGTTACTGTTTATATTACAGTATTTTACTGTATTATAAACAGTAAATCAAATCAAATGCATTAAAACTTAGATCATCCTCTAAGTATAAAGGAGTAGATATGATTTATAAATGAAATGTATTAATACTTGGATCCTCCTTTAAGTATAGATGAGTAGATATAATTTCTAATTTTAAGCATACAATAATCAAATTAAATGTATTAAAATTTAGAGGGAGGTAAGTTCAAAATGCAATACTTAAAAAAATAGGGGGTCGTGCTTTGCACGGGGTGCACACTAGTTTATTATAATGAAGTAAAGCTTCCAGCTAGAGCAGATACTAAGATATAGTAGTAATAAACCATGCAAAATAAGTCAACAAAGTACTGCATACCCTATTTGTCAGCGTCTGATCATTTTTCAGCCTGTGAGCCTCATCACATATCAGGAGATCACAGCATCCATTCTTCTCAAACTTTGACGAATGCATGCGAAATGTTTCGTATGATATGATTAGTACCTAATAGACACATATTTCAAAAAAAAGAAAAAACATGATGTAGGGTAAATGCAAAGCCCAGCTAAACAATGTCAACCTGATTTTATTACAAGAAGATTAATTCATTGTAAAACAAAAAGAAAAAAAAGACCTGAAGAAGACTGCAAGGTCTCAAGAAACTGTCAACTCCAGAGATAACATCTGCTCGTGTGCTTTCACATAGAGAAAGTAGCTTAACTCTTCCTCCAACCCACTTATTAATCTCAGACTCCCAGTTGCTGACAAGGCTAGTAGGAGTAACAATCAAAGCCCTTTTAACCATAGGTTTCCCATCAAAGCCCTGATGAAGAAGAGTATAAAGCAATGTAATTGATTGGAGAGTCTTACCCAGTCTGCAAAGGTACAGAAAAATCAAAGCACCAATGCCAAGTCATTAAAACCACATCATAAACATAAATAAGCATCTAAAATATTCTGGAAAAGATAAAACTTCAGTCGTTACCCCATATCATCTGCCAGAATGCATCCCGAAATACCATCAGCGCTAGACAACCCAGAAACACAATCGAACATAAACTGAACGCCTTCCCTACAACCACATGGAACTTATGTGATTGAATAAAAATTTCATACCTCCTCCTAAAAATTGGATAAATATGCCTACATATACATCCAAGCACATTTTTTCAGAAGTTGCCCCTGTTTAGTAGACAGTAAACTAAGGGATGACTATCAAGATTATTGTCCTGCATGTAATTTGAGTATTGCTTGAAATTTCACTTACCAATGGAAATTTAGAAGGAACTTAATAGAAAAAAAAAAGTTATGATTTAAATAAGTTATAATCATCACTAATTGAATACGCTTCTTTGAAGGAGCACGAGGACAAAATCTTTTTTGCAAATAAACACTAATAAAAGTTGTAGTTCCTACTGAAGCAAGCACAATACCTTTGATGAGGCCGAAGATACTGAACAAGCAACCAGTCTACCTCAATCTGGGTAAGATGGTCAGCTCCCTCATCTGAACCATCATGTTGCCAAAGAATCAAAGGCTCAATACCAGGTGGTAAACTCTGATCTGTTTCTGAGGAACCATTCTCAGGAGCAGATGAAATAGTTAAGAGATTATTTATAGCGACTAATGCAGGCCTTGAAGAGCCCCATGGGACAAATCTTTTCCGTGTCCAGAGCCGGCGAGTCAGCTCCTTACAATCTTTATATCCCTTTGAACAGGGAGGCTTAAAGGGTTTTCTAGCCACTAATGCCCCATCACCAACTGTGAGAACTCGAGGAATAAGTGGCTGCCTCTTTACTACAAGGTTTCCTCTGTCATGTGAAGGAAGAAACAAAACACAATTGAAGTATAAACTGAAATTTAATGAACATGCTTACTTGAGAAGGGAAAATGGAGAATATAAAATGAAGACAATCAGATACAATAGGCTCTGAGTATAGCTAGTTAGAGTACAAGTCATCAATGTATGCTGAACAGAATATCATAACTGTTATATTCTTGTAAAATCCCATGTGAAGCTGTCGATTATGGGAAAGAAAAACAGAAGTAACATATGTAGTTGTACTCAACAAATTTCTACATAATTTAGAGTGCACATAATGGGCTATAACGAAATATATGACATGGATTACGAAATAGAAAGAACACAATTATTTCATCTGCAACTGGTAACTTCATCACAAATTATCTTGAACTCAATGTATTTTCATTGTTAGCATGGTCTTCTATGCTACCAGAATAATAAACAGTCTCTGGATACTCTCATATGTCTATTAGGAAGAAGTGAAAAAAAAATGCATTAGTGATGAAAGTAAAAGGAATACAAGTGTAACAACTCAGATAGCTTTGTTATGCATAAAGCATGACACAGTTGAGAATAAAAATATTCCTCCCTCCATTCACTGAGATCACAATGCCAGGACCTGATCCGTTGATCATCAGCAACAAAGGCCCCTCCATGACCACCCAACTCCCCCAACCAACCCACCCACCCACCCAAAAAAAGCTCCCCTCTTACCAGCTCCCCCCACTCCTCGATCCATATTTTGGCTAAACCCAGCATCTCAACTTTAGGTTCTTTCTCATATGAATTACTCCGATAGGGGATATGTAAACCTATTGACAAAGACTTGAATGATATATTTGCAAATATGAAGATTTTAGGATAAATTTGCAAATATAGTAATTTTAAGGGGTATATATATGCAAAAACCCAAAAAAAACACTGGTAACGGGTAATAAAATCTAATGGAAGAAATTGGATGCTATATCTGCAAACATCAAGATTTCAAGGGGCAAATTTGCAAATATAGTAAATTTGGGTAGTAATATGCAAATATCCCTTTTATCTAATTTGGGAGATTTCAGGATTAAATTATCAAATATCTAGATTTAGGGGGTAAATCTTCAAATAAGGATGATTTTTTTTTTTTTTTGGGGGGGGGGGGGGGGTATAGTATGTGTGGAAAAAAAACATAGTTGCAAATTTGGGGGTATAAGTGAGAAAACTTAAACCGTATTGGGTTTGGTGACAAAATTTATCCGGGGAATTTTGGTCCATGAAATATTATACGGTAACGCCATTTGGGGGGGGTTAAGTAAGATAACTTGGAAGATTATGGTGGTTTTCAGAGACTTCCCAAACTTATTGGGGTTAAGTGAAATTTTCCAAATTATTGGGGGATTAGTGAATAACTCCCACATTTATTGGGTGTTTTGTGAAATTTACCCTGAGAGAATTCTACATTTGAGGATTCATTTAAGATGCTCAGATATTTTCAAGGAGTTAATCACTTGTCCACGTGAATATTGCTTTCACTTAGAGTTTTCTGTGCATGGTGTTAGAGTCTTACCTAGGTGACAGGTGTTAGAATATAAATCTATAACCTTCAACCCTTGCAACTTCGGAGTTTTGATGCAGCGATAGCATTCATTGATATCGTAGCAAAGCAATCTAGATTCAAGTATTGATGGTCATGAATTTCTCAGCAGATTTTAAAATTTTGACACCACTATGTGAGTCCAGGTTTTTGCCCATAAAGGGTTCTCAACATGCGGGGCATGTTAAAATATAAAACTATTATGCTCAACATTCACCACAACTTTAGAGTTTTGGCGCAGCGGCAAGGTGCTTTGGCAAGATGCATTTCTTTTTGTTGTCTTATCAGCAAGTGCCTAAGCCTCAAAAAATTATTTTGCTTGTGTTTTCACGTCATATCAACAAATAAGATATAATTTTTTTTTCTTTCCTATAAAAGAAGATGATGCAGGATGGGACAGCTTGGCTAACATTCAAATGAGTAAAAAAACGGCTTGTTAGTTAACCTTGCTAGGCAACAAGCCACTTAGAGTGTCATAGGACAAGTGAGACAGCTAGAGTGGGGCAAGTACCTTGCATCAAGAGGTTTTAATTAGGCATACAATCTATATTACACTTGCAGCAGATATCATACTCATCCACGAACCCCAATTGTTTTTCATATTACCCCCAATCGAAGACAAGTTTGGAATTAAAGATAAGTTCAGATGGTAGAATTAATTAACAAATTGAAAACATTTTAATTAGGCAGTTACATTAAAAGAGATGTTTCAAATGGATTTGTGTTACAAAAAAGCATCTTCTATTATGAAAAAAAATGATATCAATTGAGAAAAGATGATATTTGAGAGCATAGAACTGGCAGTGGTTCCGTGAAAGAATATTGACAAGCAAAAGAAGCACCTACAGTATGAAAATGGGCCCTAACCTTGTTAATTTCCATTCTTCATGTATACATGGCATTAATGAAATAGTACCAAGGGATAAAAATCGGAAACGATTTATTATTACCTCATGAGAGGATAATAGGAACAAACTATAATCGATCACAACGAAATAATTTCTTGTTGAAGGAAGTTGCCAAAAATGGCGGTTCCTTGGGCAACTTTTTTGATTTTCATGTAAATAGAAAACTATATCGAAAGCCAATAGACTTTCATTCCTTGTATAAAACAGATTATAAAGCAAAAGTTATTCTACTCCTCTTATCTACGTGTATCACATATTTGCATAAATTTATATGCAATGAAGAATTTCATCATTGTGAATGTATTTAATACGAGTATCAATATCAGATTACATAACCTTAATTCCTATTGGTGCCAGTCCAAATTTCTCTTCTAATTTATGATTAAGGTTTCATCCGTATGGTTCCCAACTCATCCAGACTGCACCCACATGTCACAAAGACTTAAATTTATCCACTACCTAAAAGGTCCATTTCTTCACAATGACAAGCTCTCACAATTGTCAAATTTATATACCATAGAAGGTTATCGCAGATAACACCTCATCTAATCCTTTAGTAGCACTTATCGCTCTTCAATTATTTTCTTAGTATGTAATACCCCCTTGATTGATTTTTTTATTATAACAATAAACTGCAGATAACCTCCCAAAAAAAATCTCGGAGTGTTAAATAAATAGTCTGGTTGATAAATGGTACTAAATGTATAGATGAGGGGGTTGATCTGCAATATACCCTTCAAAATAAAGAAAAAGATGAAGTGCCAAATATTACAACATATGCTCGCTCATAAACTCCTAATCCCTAAATCAACGATTTTACAGCATATTAAACCAAAAAAATCCCATATTTCCGATTACAGTCTGGGCAGATAAAGAAAAGGGTTTAAAAATATATATATCCAATAACTGATCATCTATACTTATATCCAATAACTGATCATCTACATATGTTAGATTAGTCATTAGTCACCATGTAAAGATGCAGTCAAAATAACCATCTAGGGTTTAACATTTCCGAACTCATATTTTCCCCAAATCAAATTACAACTTTCCTTCAGACAAAACCCTAAACCCTAAATCCTAAACCAAGTGAAGCATCATTTATCAAGAATCAAGAAATTGGAGCACCTGACTAGCGCATCGACGTTCTGAGACTTCCTGTCCTCATCGGACGACTGTGACTTAGGGGATCCGTCATCGACCTCTTCGCCGTTGTAATCGCCGTCGCCGTCGTCGTTGGATTCGTCCGAGTTAGAGGAGATCCGATCGATTTCGTCGTCGTCGCCTTCTTCGTCGGTGAAGCCCATTTCTGATTGGGGATTCTCTGTTTCCTCGACATTCTTTAAGATTTTCTCAGCGTATAGGCAATGAAATTTTTGGCGGGCGGCGGGAGCTCCCGCGGGGGAAAGCGGGTTCAATTGAAAGCTTCCCCCCGAACACTGCGCTCATTTTAGGGTTAGTTTCATATAAACCCCCTAACTTTAGATGGTGTTCCACAAGTACCCTCTTGAACTTTGCTCATCTCACTTAAGACCCTGAGCTTTGGGGGTGTCTCACAAAATGGCCCTGAACTTTTAATATTTTCTCTTCAGAGCCCCCCACCTGTAATTTGAATGTAACTAAAATGTTTTTGAGAGAACAAATATTAAATATTGCCATTTACGGTCAAAGTAACCCTTCTCTAAATCTTATGTTTTTCCCCCTCTCAGATAACATTTATTTATTTATAAATTACATGTATTCCACTTCTAGCACAAATGTTCCGGTTGACTAACGGCCGTAATGGGATAGGTTAAGAAATGTTCGGAGTTCACAAGAGTTTTGCGAGGCACATCAAAGTTTAATGAGGTTATGAGGTGAACAAAGTTTCGGAAAGTAATGAGAGAAACCCCGTTGAAGGTCAATAGGTTTTTGTGGAATTAACCCTTCTTTTATTGGGTCTTTTTACCTATGTGCCCCACAAGTTGTTCTATTCTCCATATGAACTCCTCATAGGTTGTTATTTGGTTTGATATGTCGTGAGCTGGTCCATTGTCCTTAGGCACTTTTGCGATAGGAATCCATTTTCTCATGGATTCTTAGGGGGTGTTTGGTTCAATAGCGAACAAAAATAGGATTAGTAATCCGAAAATTTTTATGGATTCCAATCAAATCCATAAAAAAATTTAAGACAAGTTTATGGATTCATGGAATCCTTTTTTTCCTTTCTATGTTTGTTTTATAACATGAAAAAATAGAATCCAACTTTATAGAAACCCTCTAATTCATATTCTTTAGTTTGGTTTAGAATGAGAATAGGATTCGGTCTCATAATAATATAGGGTTTATGAAGAAACATAATCCGAAAAAAAAGAGGGAGAATAGTACGGATGTGTCAGTTTTTAACCCCAAATCCTTCCAAATCATTAAGATTTGGGTTTCTATAAAATCACCATACATTTTTAACAGTATAGATTTCGAAATCTATAAATTTGTTGTGAACCAAACTCGGGAATAAGATTCATAAAGAATCCTTTATTTACAATTTTGCCCATGTCAGATTCAATTCTTATTCCTATTCCATAAAATGGGTGAAACAACACCCCCTTAATTGATTTGGTGCGCTGCGAGTGCGCGTTGTTCAACCGGGAACTCGTATTCAGAAAAGATCTTCGATTTTCATGCTTTGATGAATTACTAGACATCCTTTAAAATGGTATATGTTGGATGGATATCTTTACAATCTGATCAGGTGCACCGTAGCAATGAAAATGGGAAAGTATACGGAAATGATAGTTTTTCTCTATTACTTCGGTATTAATTAGGGCATCTCCAACTCATCGTACCAAAATGGTGCAAATTTTGCACAAAAATGATGCAAAAGTCACACCTAACGGTAATTCATCTCCAACCCATTGCACCATTTTTTGCATCAAAAAAGAATATTCTCAGTATATTCTTTTTTATCTACTTTTATATTATTATTTTTTATTCCCTATATTTCTAACTATTTCAACAATTAACCCCACAAATCAAATTTTTTTTCACATATTTTTTAAACAAAATGATTTATTATTTAAAAAATTAAACTAATAAAACAATAAAATAATATTTTATTAATTAAAAATAACTTAATTCCTAAAATATTATATTTTTATTATTGATATTACCAAAATATTACATTTAAGAACACAACAGAAAATAAAATACAAGAAAATAATTAAACATTAACAACAACGTAAAAATTACAAATTTAATATGCACTTACCTATCTGAAATAGTGTATTCCTCCCATAAATGATCTATCAATGCATTACGAAGCGCAATATGGACATCTTTAACCTTGATTTATCTGTAACGTGCAATAAATTGAGTAAATCTTGTAGTTTTATCTGCTACAATATCAACTTCTGGTGTTGGTGCTTCCATCACTTCTTGAATTGGTGCATAAAGGTCACGTTCATCCTCGATTATCATATTGTGCATAATAATGCATGCAGTCATTATGTCATGTAATACACGTTTTTTCCAAAAACATGTTGATCATGCCATAATTACAAATCGTGATTGGAGAACTCCGAACGCACGTTCTACATCTTTTCTACATGCTTCCTATTTCATAGCAAAGTATTTTTTCCTCCTACCTTGTGGCTGTTTGATTGTTTGTACAATAGTAGCCCATTTTGGATATATACCATCAGCTAAATAATAACTCATATTATACTCTTTTCCTTGAATAACATAGTGAGCGGGAGGAGCAATACCTTGAGCTAGATTAGAGAAAAGATTAGATGACTCCAGCACATTGATATCATTATTGGTGCCTGGCATACCAAAATATGCGTGCCATATCCAAAGATCATAATCTGTCACAGCTTCAAGGATAATAGTTGGTGACCCACTATGTCCTGCGTACTGCCCAGACCATGTCGTTGGACAATTTTTCCATTTCCAATGCATACAATCAATACTTCCTAACATTCTTGGAAAACCACATTTTTTACCAATATAGAGTAGCCTAGCAATATCGTTAGCGTTAGGTATTCGTAGATACCGCTCTACGAATATTTCCACCATAGCAGGGCAAAATTTTGTCATACTTTTAATTACTGTTGACTCACCTAGTTTAACGTATTCGTCTGTAGCATCAGCTAGTAAACTGTATGCCAACATGCGAAAAACAGCTGTTACTTTCTGTAACGGTGATAATCCCATTCTACCAAGTCCATCACTTTGTTGTTGGAAGTAATAGTCATGATCTTTCACTGCATCAACAATACGAAGGAACAAACTTCTTGACATCCGATATCGACGACGAAACATATCTTCTCCAAAACGTGGATTGTCGACAAAGTAATCTATGACCAAATTCTGATGTGCAGTTTCTCGATCGTGGTTGATCACTGCATGACTGGGAATCGAGCCACCATGGATCGCTTGGTAGTTTTGTTGACGTAAATTATTAGCGAGGATCATGTTGTTATTGATGTACTCACAAATTACTTCTTCGGTTTCATCAATCTCTGCAATGATATTGGACGGAAAATTATCATCATCCGAAGATGAAGATGATGATAAATATGATGGACCTCCATCATCGAAATTCATTTTTAAAGTAAGAAAAGAATGACTGAAGTATGCAGAAATGGAGAATAATAATTTTAACACAACAACGAGTAATTGTGTGGATGTACCTAATCTAGTATGCTATTGTGACGCCCCTAGGTTCACACAAGGCTGCAGTCCTTGGTGAAACCAGGAATGTCAAACCTGCCATGCACCACACCGTGCAACAACATGTTTCACCATCACAGTTAACATCTCTCTAGTAGAGTCAACAACAGGTGTAGGTACAAAGCAAGTAAAAGATAATACAAGAGATACTGATGAAATGAAAGGGATCAAAATAGTATTTCATCATCCAACACACAGGAATACAAAGTCAATATCTGAAATGCATAAACAAGAATTCTTAACAAGTCTCAAATACAATAAGTCTGAGTTAAGGAAATAAGGCATACCGCCTTTACAACTTCTAGAATAAACTCTCAAATGTCTAAACCAAAAAGTCTACAATGGAGCTCAAAAGTAAAATATATCTAAAGTAGACAGCTGACGCTAAAGTGCATCGTGTCAACCTGCGACACTCCGGGCTCCTGGCTCGTTACCTGAAAGGGGGAGGGACAACGAGCGTCAAGGCGCTAGCGAGTAACATCACAACCAAACCCCAAGGGAAAAGGGCTCGTGTATATGAAAATACAGATAATATATAATAGATCTAAAACTCATTGATCTAACTAAAGAGGGTTTTAGTATTTAGAAATTTACAACACGAGCATAGGTACGTCGAGCGAAATAATCCAAACAAGGAAACCCTCATGTATATACCTTGTATCTCAAATTGTAAATCTCTAAACACCAAACCCGAGGTTCTAGTATAGAAAACAATAATAAAAGAAATACAGCTAATCTCAGAACATAAGTATAGTACCATATCATAGTTTACATGAATATCATGTTATTACTTACGTGAATATCATGTCAAAATCTACACAAGTGTTATATCATAAACTTCCGTGGAAGTATCATACACAGGGTCAAGAAAATATATCCGATATAGGAACTATATACTGTGGTTTCCAAACTCTTGGAATAAGTGGCAAATGTCCAACACGAGGACTGAGATGAATCATAATCCAACACGAGGACTTCTATAAATCACAGTCCAACACGAGGACTGAAAAGTAGTGAATGTCCAACACGAGGACTGAATATAACCGCTGTCCAACGCATGGACCGGATGTGACCGTTGTCCAACTCATGGACCGGATGTGACCGTTGTCCAACTCATGGACCGGATGTGAATGCATATCCAACACGAGGATTTAATAGCAACGCATGTCCTACTCGAGGACTGTGAAATTGTGCAACGGTCGCTGTGATATATATATAATAGTCTACTTATATTAATCCATACTCAAATCAGTGTGTAAGTCCCCACTTTATACCCTCAGGTCATCTATCATACATGGATACATAGTGGGACTAATTACCATGGTCAGATAAACCAAACAAAACCCCAAATAGGAGTGAAAATATTCAAATACAGCAAACCTGGAAATCTGCAACAGAGTATCGTCGGTCGACCGATCCGGTCGACCGAACTCTGATAAAAAATCAGGACGGTCGACCGAAAAATGACGCGGTCGACCGGAATCAAATCGCGGTCGACCGAAAAATGCTTCGGTCGACCGAAATCCAGTCGCGGTCGACCGGATCCCTAACTCGAGCTCAGCGGTCGACCGTGTCGGTCGACCGCCGAGCGACAGAACCCAAATCCTGGGTTTTCTGTCAGCTATCCAACCTGAAACAAAATTTGATGATCTGATATAACAAGGGTTACACAACTAAACCAAAGTTCAAAATCTACCTTTTGATATACGCAAATCTTGGGAAACCAAAACAAAAATGTTTTAAAAGCCTATAGGAATAATTTACTCTTGTTTAGGAAAACTGTTCAGATCCAAATCTTCATTTTTACAGAACATTGGTGAGCTTTTGAAAACTGGAAACTTGATTCTTATAATCCCTAATATAAAGATCTCGATTTTATATGAAGATACCTCTTTGGCTTATCAGAAACTCATAAAACAAACAAAAATCGAAATAAATCAGAAATGAATAGGGGTGAGGGATTGGGCGAGATGATACTCGCCTTAGATGCTGATAACGACCCTGGGGATGATTCTCCTTTGATCAGATCCGCGAAAATCCCCTGAGATTCCTCCGTTCTCCTCAACGCTAGATCCAGATAGGGTTTTAGGAAGAAGAAGAAGAAGAAGAAGAAGAAGAAGAAGAAGAAGAAGGAGGGGGCTAGGGTTACGTTTGGGGTGTTCAGCCTTGTCTCCTGGGTTGAGTTGGTTTAAATACCAACTCCCCAACCCGACCCGAAACCCAAAAGCCCAAAAGGAATAAAACCCGAAACCCGAAACCCAAAACCTGTAAAAAAAACCCTCTGATCGCTGATCGGTCGACCGCGCCGGTCGACCGCGTCGGTCGACCGATCAGCACAAGAATGCCTGCTGAGGGTATTTGACTTGCTGATCGCCAACTCACTCGATTTCTCTCACTTGCAAACACCTGCTGGGTTCCCAAACACTGATAAACCATTTATCAGATATACACATGCATATATTTATGATTATTCATCATACGGGAATTATTTACTATTAATAATTCACACACACACACACACCATATATATATATATATATATATATATATATATATATATATATATATTTATTCGGGGTTTTACAGCTATTTATAAAACTTTGCTTAGCTGTATACATTGAACAATTCAAGGAAAGCTGAGCTGTGTATACGTTGGACAAAGTGTAAAGCTGACCTGGTTTCAAAAATTGATTCCCACTCGTATAAAGCTTTCACACAATTCAAAGAAAGCTGAGCTGTGTATACGTTGGACAATGTGTAAAGCTGACCTGATTTTAAAAAATGATTCCCACTCGTATAAAGCTTTCACACAATTCAAGGAAAGTTGAGTTGTGTATCGTTGGACAATGTGTAAAGCTGACCTGATTTCAAAAATTGATTCTCACTCGTATAAAGCTTTCACACAATTTAAGGAAAGCTGAACTGTGTATATGTTGGACAATGTGTAAAGCTGTCCTGATTTCAAAAATTGATTCTCACTCGTATAAAGCTTTCATACAATTCAAGGAAAGCTGAGCTGTGTATACGTTAGACAATGTGTAAAGCTGACCTGATTTCAAAAATTGATTCCCACCGATAACGTTGGACAATGTGTAAAGCTGGTCAGTTTGTACACAACGATTCAATTTCAAATGTTGATCACTGACAAATTCAAATTCAAAAAAAAACAAATTTGGATTGGATAAATAACATTCATGAATTATACTTCAAACCACCCAATTCGAAGTATTTCTTCAAAGTATTTCTAATCTCCAAACCAACCACTTTTTACATAAAAATGTATGTTCGATCATCTGGATACACGGTTACTGATGATGTGCTCCTTTGTCAAATATTCTTGGATATTTCTCAAGACCCTATTATCGGTAGAAACCAGTCTCGAGATGCATTTTGGTCTCGTGTGGAGGATAAATACAATGAACTTCGAGATCAGCATTTTGAGATGCGTACGAGCCGATCAATTCGTTCTCGAATGAAAATCATAAGTAATGAAGTAAGGAAATTGAATATGTGCTTGAGACAAGTAGAGAATCTAAATCCAAATGGTGCTTCGGATGAAGATATTGTCAGTATTCTATTAATTATCGTTTGAAATTTTTTATTATTGTTGAAATACATAACTTGATGTTCACTATAATTTGCAGTTAGTTCGAGCAAAGATGTTATTTATGCAAGAACCAAAGTACAAAAAAGGTTTCAAATTTGATCATGTCTGGAATATGGTTAAAAATAGAAATTTTAAAGATGATGTCCCAACAGCAAGACAAGTTGGTCGAAGACAACCCCAAAGTGTGAACTTTGACTCGTCACAATAAGATAATCTCACTCCGGAATCTCCTATATCAACATCTCCTAGACTGTCATCATTTACTCCATTTGAACGACCTATTAGGGTAAAAAAAAGTCAAATTGAAAAGGAAAAATGATGATCATGAGTCAAATGTAGTGGAATCCATCGAGACCTCCAATAACTGACTTATAGACAAGTTAGACAAGGCGAGCTTGGACAGGCAAGTAGCATTTGATATCGAACGAGAAAAGATAGCCATGAAAAAAGATAGAGATGAATGAAAAATTATAATGAAAGATTTGAATTCCATTGCTGATCCAAACGTGCATGAGTACGTTCAAGCTCAACAGATTAAAATAATACAAAAAAGAAATCAACAAGAACAATGGTCTGCTTCTAACTTTGGCAATTATTTCAATGATATTGGACACTCTGGCCCCGATCTACCAGATTATTGAGAGTTGTTTGTCCATCTTATGTAATGTTTCATGTTTAGTTTGTATTTTATGTTTTATTTTAATGAAGTTTTATATTATGTGTGTCAGTTTTTATATGTTATGTATTTTAGATATGTAATTTATATTTGAATTATGTATTAGGATTGCTCTTTATATTTCATGGGACTTTACTTATAATGTCTAGATTTTAATATTATAATTAATAATAATATCTTTTAAATTTTAGCATTATTTTTATTTTTAAAAAATAATTTAGTTTGTCCAATTTATACAATTGGGGTAAAATTATAAAATTTAAATATTATTAGGGTTGTTTTATACATTTAATAAAACAATTATGGTCAAATTGTAAATACATAAAAGTATGAGGTAAAATTAAAAAATAAAAAAATAAAAACAAACAGTAATGCAGTGTTGAACAGTGCGACGCCAAATATGATGTCAAGCTGTTCATCACCACTAAAATGCAGCGAAAAATGGGGCTGCGTTGGAGCTCTTAAGCAGCGGTAAAACGACTTTTTGCGGCAAAATAGCGCTGCGTTGGAGATGGTCTTAGTGATCCCAACACAATGAGGCCATCCTTTGGTGATGAACTTTTATCACTAATCTAGCATTTAGTCTTTGTAAACTGAAGAGAAAGGAAAAGCACAAGCTATGGTCGTTTAAGAAGATTAAACAACAAACTACATAACCAAAAAAACAGTAACTATTGCAAACAAGCAACTTCATTAATTTTCTCCTTAATTGGCAATAAAAATTTTAAGGAAGAAATTTCTCTTAAATCAGTGCATAAAATTCTCCTTCTTTTGGTTCTTATATGTACTGTTTTTACCCTTTTTGAAACACTAGTGGACATGATTGGGTCCGGATCCTCTACAGCACAAACTGTAGAGAAACCATATAGTCCGGACTCACAATTAACTTTTGACCAATCTCATAGCTACACATGGTTTGAAGCTTTTTAGGAGTTGTGGGCTGCTATTAGGGCCTGTTTGGTTGGTTTCCTAAAATCAAAGAAAAGGAAATCGGTACAGGAAAATCAATAAAATAATATTTGTATCCATTTCCATCCCTAAAACTCACCCACAATATCTAATAAAATATTATTTTTATCCTCCAACTCATCTCATTTCATCTCCTTTCTTACCTTTAAAATAAACCAAACACAAGAAATGTGTCACATCATCCAACTCATCACATCTCATCTTATCTCATTTTTAAAAATCACACACATCATCCAATAATATTGTGACAACTCATCTCATCTCATTAAACATTCCTTTCCATCCATTTCCTAGGGTCTGTTTGTTTGCTTAAAAAAGTGGGAAATCAAAGAAATGGAAAACTATTTCTAAGAAGAATTATTTTGGGAGTGTTTGGTTTGCTTTAAAAAAAAAGAAAATCAAAGAAATGGAGATGAGATGAGATGAGTTGTCACCTTATTATAGGATGATGTGAGTGTTTTTTTAAGAAAACTTGTTTTGATGTTGTTTGGTTGGCGAAAAAATAAGGAAATGGATTATAAGAAATCTATTTCTTTTAATAGGTTCATCCTTAAAAATAATAAAATAGATGAGATGAGATGAGTTGTCATTATATTATTGGATGATGTGACCCACACTTAAGGAAATTATTTTCCTAGCTTTTTGGGAGAAAATATGTGGAAATGAAATGTTAAAGAGATGAGATGAGTTGTCACCATCTTATTGGATGATGTGAATGATTTGGAATGATGAGATGAGATGAGTTAAGTGATGTTGTGGATGAAAATAATATTTTATTAGATGTGATGGATGAGTTGTTAGATAACAATAATATTTTATTAGATGTGATGGATGTGGTGGATGAGTTGTTGGATAAAAATAATATTTTATTAGATGTGATGGATGAGTTGTTGGATACAAATAATATTTTATTAGATGTTGTAGATGAGATTTAGGGATGGAAATGGATGAAATTGTACTTTTTGAGTTTTTTTGGTTTTCATTTATATTTCTTGGTTTTTTAGGAAATAACCAAACGGGCCCAAAAAACCAAGAAATTGATTTCCTTAAGTATGCATCACATCATCCAATAATATACATCCAACTCATCACATCTCATCTATTTTTTATTTTTTAAAATAAACCAAACACAAACAACCTCAAAGCACCATCCAATAATATATCTCCAATTCATTTCCTTATTTTTTTAACCAACCAAACAACCTCAAAAATTTTTTTTTAAAAATCACTCACATCATCCAATAATAATATGACAACTCATCTCATCTCATCCTATTCTATAATTTTCTTCTTTATTAAACTAACCAAACAACCTCAAAACAATTATTATAGGAAATAAGTTTCCTATTCTTTGATTTCCCAAATTATTTTGCGAAACGAACAGCCCCTTAATGGATGGAGTTAAACTGTTTAATTTTTTTTTTCTGGAAGAGACTAAGGAGGTGTTTGTTTCAAATTCTATAATTTGGATATGAATTTCACCATGAGATTTGAAATCCATAGGTTTTTAAATATAGGTTGGAATTTCTAAAATGTTGTTTATTTCATTAATATTTTGGGATATGTAATACTATAATTTGTAATATTTTTTTAAACTCAAATTGTAGCATTATAAATTTTAGAATGTGAAATCTATAAGTGTAGCAAACAAAATTTAGGATTACCAAAATAATGATTGGTGAATATAAAAAACTTTGGTGAGCTTAACTCCCACAAAAGAACAAATACAATTGTATTCAATTGTGGTAATCATACCCATTCAACTTATACTCTAACGGTTATAAACTATCTAAACTAACCTGAGACAATGTAAATAAAAAAATATAAAAATAAATGATAATATAGAGGCTCAGAAAATTGTTATTTTTTTCAACATCTATATAATGAATTTGCATTGTAAATTGCATTCAAATAATGGACTGTCTCATTTAAAATTGCAAAAGCAATCTAGATTGCATTTTCATTAATGAACGCCTCCTGTAAATAATGAAATCTCATTGTAGTTGGCATTATCAATATGTGACCAATCATCATAGCTAAATCTGAAAAACTCAAAAAAACCACTTATTCATCCTAGAATTTCAAATAAGGTTACACGCAAATGGTAAATATAAGGTCGTCAAAGTTAAACTAACACATGATCATGATGTTGTGAGTCCCAAAAACTCGCACATTATTAGATCTCAAAAAAGATGTCCAGAAGCTCAAAAAAGCCCAAATTCTTTGGGCTGATAGATTAAGAATCAAATCCAAACAGGCATTTAATCTACAAGCTATAGAAGCCGGAGGACAAGAAAATCTTGGTTATCCTCGAATGGATCTTAAAAATGCTCTGCGTACGACAAGGCAAATGGAAATGGAAAAAGGTGACGTAGCATCTTTAATTGAATATTTTCAAAGAACGCATTTATAGAACCCTTCGCTCTTTTACGCATTACAAGTTGATGAACAAGCACATTTAACAAACATATTTTGGACTGATGCAAGATGTGTAGAGAACTATATCAACTTTGGAGATGTCATTTGCTTTGACACTACATATAAAATAAATAACCATGGACAACCTTTTGCTCCATTTGTTGGGGGTAATCCTGTAGAAACGACGAAAATATTAGAGAAGATCAGGAAAAATGGAGCTGACAGACATTTGGGTGCTCTCCGGTCGACCACGAGCTTTGGCACGGTCGACCGGCAACGTGCACGACTTAGTAGAGATTCTGAATTTTTGGTCGGTCGACCGCCAAAAGGGTCGGTTGACCGCAACGATTTTGGCGGTCGACCGCCAGACACTATAATTGAGTTTTGAGTTCTGTCGTTCTGTTCGGTCGACCGGGTGTCAAGTGCGGTCAACCGCGTTTCGAGTTTGGGCCTGATTTAGTTTTCCTGTTTGGTTTGGGTCTGCTGTTTGATATAAATTCAAACACACATTTTAGGATTTCTTTGGAGCAGTCAAGGGTTTGTTTTGAGCACAGAAAAGAGAGATCTTTTTGAGCTATTGCTTAGGGTTATTGTTTGAGAGATTGAGAACTTTGTTGGTGAGATTAGTTGGTTTGTTTTAAGCGATTTGCAATCTTAGTTTGTACTCTCCTTCTCTATTAGTGAAAACTCATCCCCTTCTTATCCCGTGGCCGTAGGCAACTTACCGAACCACGTAAAATTGGTTGTTTATGTTTGTGCCGTTATTTTGCATTGTTTGGCTTTCTCTCTCGGCGTTTGGTTTGGTTCCTCGAAGCATAAAGATTGATAGCTTCCACGCAAAACAAGTGGTATCAAAGCTTGGGCTACGCTTGTGTTATGGAGGAGTAGATCACTTTGGAAGTTCATCTAGGGCTTCAGTTGGTGATAATGGTGGGATTTTTACTATTGTGGATCTTGTCTACCGTCGTGTAGGGGTGAGATTTTTTTGAGGCCCTTGTTAGGGTTTCAATTGAAGGTAAAAATTTCTCTTTTTCAGTTTGGATCTGTTCTTCGTTTGTTTCGCATTGGTTTGTTGGTGTTTTGAGAATGTCCGAGAAAGAAGGAGTTGTAGAGGGTACTTCTGGTGTGAAGACCATCCAAAGTTTGAATATCCACTCTATGAAAATAGACGTGGAGAAGTTTAATGGTACAAAAAATTTTGGTCTTTAGAGATGCGAAGTCCTGGATGCGCTCAACACGTAAACTTTTGACGATACATTGGAGTTGGACGGGAAACTGGATGACGTTGAGGAAAAAGTTTAGAAGAAGATTAATCGAACGGTTTGTGGTGTGATTAGATCTTGTTTAACTCAAGATTTAAAATATGATGTGATCAATGAGACTTCAGCAATGAAGATTTAGGAGATCATTGAGATCAAGTATTTGACCAAGAGTGTGGAAAATTACTTGCATTTGAAGAGGAGGCTTTACCACTTCTAATTAAAGAAAGGAGCCTCCATTGGTGATCAAATGAACCACTACACGAAGCTTCTTGTAGATTTAGCGAATTTAGATGTTATGATTAAAGATGAAGACTGTTGGCCTTCTTATTTTGATGATGTTTAACAAACAATTTACGACTAATGTTGTTTGTCTAGTATTTATGTTTATCTATTTATTGTAGACAAACAACATGTTGGAGGTTGGATAGAATTGCGCCATAACGATCATATCAAATGGAGGTTGGCGGAATTGTGGAGTGAAGCTTTGCTATTCAAAGTTGAAGATCCAAGTTCAAGCTTCATTCGCGAGTGTACCAAGTCAAGCTTATTAAAGATCAAGATCAAGCTTGGGTAACTAGTCTAGGATTTATATTATGCGTGTTAAGTACCTTAAGCTCAATATCATATACACACACATTTTATTGGTTTCTACACACACACACACACACACACACACACACACACACACACACACATTTTAGATTTTGGTTTTATCCACAAACAAAGTTTTTACAAATAAATTCCAAAAACTATGTATACATGTTTGTTTTCTATGTGGATATGTTGTTTTGGTTTAATTTCATAGATATGAAACAAATATATATTCATATACATACTCATATGTTTCATATTCTATTGTATTTGTGAAAATGTTGTACTCATTGTTTATAGACTTCATAACAATAGTTTATATCTTCCTTTAAGTCTATACTTCATAACAATAGTTTATATCTTCCTTTAAGCCTATAAAATTATTTTGTAAAGTTTCAAAACATGGTTAAGCTAAAATATCAAAACTCATATGTTCACATTTTCATGTTTTGGACTATTTTATAAAATGATGATATTTTACATTTGGGAAGTTCTTTTTGAAAACCAGTTTTTGTAGCATGTGTATTATCATGTCTACAATCATTTCCCAAAGTTTTATATTTTTTGAATTTATTTGATATTTTTAAATAGTGTTTTAAAATCAGTAAACTGTTTTCAAAACTGTTAATTTCATATATCAGTTCACGGTCGACCGCCACGGTCAACCGCGCCTTTGCTTTTAGCCTGCGGAGCCAACAGAAACTTTCGCGGTCGACCGTCAGCTTGAATTTTCCCATGGTCAATTGCCAAAGTATCTGGAAGTTTTCTGGGTTTCAAAGCTAGCTCACGGTCGACCGCGAGTTTTCCACGGTCGACCGCCGTATACTCC
This sequence comes from Asparagus kiusianus, assembly GCA_022839385.1. Classification (NCBI taxonomy): domain Eukaryota; kingdom Viridiplantae; phylum Streptophyta; class Magnoliopsida; order Asparagales; family Asparagaceae; genus Asparagus; species Asparagus kiusianus. The sequence continues at coordinate 98,754 of BQKN01067293.1, forward strand.
AACGACTATTTTGTATAGAATCTGATTTTCGATTCTGTTGGTTTTTTGGTCTTTTCCCTTGGGGGTTTGGCTGAGATTTTGGGAGGCTATAAATACCCCCTTATACCTTAGTTCTTAGATCTATCCAAGAAATGTTTTAACAAAGTTTTAATAAGGGTTTAAGTTTTTGTTTAAGTTTGTTTTAAGAAGCTTTTAAGCATTTGGAAGTTTGGTTTTGTGAAGATAACTTTCACAAGAGCTTGAGGAGATTATCTATTGGTGTTTGAGCATCCAACTACTCTTCCTCTACCTCTTCATTTATAGAGAAGTTTCCTTAACTTTATTTCCTAGCATTTTTACTATTGTATTTTATATCAATCTTATTGCTAGTTCTTATTGAGTTAAGTTTTATTTATTCTCATTGTTACACACACCCACATGAGCTCATCATATTTTCATACATGGTATATTTGGGTTGGTGAGAGTTGTAACAATTGAGTGTGAGCTTTCATCGTGTTCTCATCTATTATAGAGAACAAATTTATTATTTGTTACAATTGTGAGATTGTAAAGTTTTCGGTTAGCTAAAAAACTGAGTGTGAGGAGTGAACGTTGATCAGTGAATGTTGAAAACCGACATTGTGAGTGTGAGGGTATACGTTGATCAGTGAGTGTTGAAAACCGACATAGTGTGGTTGTAAACGTTATTGGGGTGAGCGTAGAAAACCCGGTCGTGATAGTGGATTTCTCCCCGGGAGTGGGGAGCGGAGACGTAGGATGGAAGGTCTAAACTTCATGATCATTTAATTGTGTTTGAATGTGCTTTGGCGTTTATTCTTATTTGTGTTCATTGCTCATATCGTCATTGTCTCATTATTTAGCTTGCCCACTATCTAGTTTCAAATTGTTTACCCCCTGTGTTAGTTTATATATCCTTGCATATACTTTCATCATATAGGATACATCTCTTTGTTCATATTGCATATTCTTACTCATATCATATTGTTTATCTATCTTGCAAGAATAATATTTGAATTAGTTTTAATTGGCATAAAATCGGATTAGATTAGCATAAGACCTTAATCACCCCCCTCTAGGTCTAACAATTGGTATCAGAGCTTGGTGCTCTTTGATTTAAGGTCTAATCGCCTTGAGTTAAAGATCCAAGTTATCTTTTTGTGCTAATCCAATTTTTTGTTTTTTGTATCCTGCTTGCATATATATATTGTGGATATGAACGATGTATCTAGTTTAGGTTATGCCATTAATATTGCTCCTTTTTTAGATAATTTCTCCTATGCCCAATGGTGTGTTAGATTTAAGCTATTTGTTAGATCTAAACATTTTGATTTATGGGAAATTATAGATGACACTTATATTGTGCCTATTTTGGAGAAATCCAAGTGGTGTAAAAATGATAAAAGATTATTTACTATGAACAAGATTCTGTTAGAATATTTGCTTAATGCACTTGAATCTTCTATTTCTAACAAGTTTGTTCATTTTGATAGTGCTTACACCTTATGAAAATTTATTGAAGCACGTCAAGGAGACTTGGAGGTGATCCGACAAGCTTTGGAGGATCCGGCTTCAAGCCTATATAGAGCATCATGCACACGGCCACTAGGCGATAGCCCTAGTGAGGTTTGCGAGTTCGATTCCATTAATGATTTATCTAGTGATGAACTTGCTTGTGCTAGTGAGAGATTATTACATGCCTACAAGAAATTACAAAATAACTTTATTGATTTAAAAAGCAAGCATGATAATTTAGAATCCGATCATGAGGAGCTAGTGTCAAAATTGGATGTCATTGCCAAAGAAAATACCATGCTTAAAGAAAACAATGACATGTTAATTTTGGAAAATGAAAAATTAACCACATCTATAACTAGCTTATCTCATGAAAAATATAATGTCATGGTAGAAGTAGAGAATATACAAAATGATACTGCTTCTTTCATAAATGATTATTTATGTTCTACTTCTAAAGTTAATGCTAATATGCCTAATGATGAGTTGAACAATGTTAAAAACCATATTTCCTCTTTAGATTCAACTCTAACTACATGCATTAACAACCACAAGAAGCTTGTGGATATGTGTGCCAAGTCTAATGCAAAATCATCCACTCATTATGCACACATATATAGCAAAGTTTATAAATACACTATTTGCGATCGTAAAGGCCATTTAGCTAAATTTTGCTATGATGCACACAAACATAAAAATATCAATGCTCCTTGTGCATCTCATGTAGTTTCTTCATCACATGTACACACACATGCACAAAAAGTACATCATAAGCATGTTCATGTGTATCAATGTGATCTTTGTGGTCGTTTTGGTCACTTGGCAAAATATTATTTTGATTTGAAAAAGAAATCTCATTTGCCAAATATTTCTAGTAGACCACATGTTTTTAAATGTGATATTTGTGGTAGATTTGGCCATTTGGCGAAGTTTTGTTATGATTTAAAAAAATATTCAAACTTGCCAAATTTCTTAAGTAAACTACCTTTGTTTAATGATGTTTCTCATTTACAATATAATTTAAAAGAAAAATCTTTATTTGTAAATGATTCCCGTGCACGAGCTAATGGTCCACAAAAACAAATGAATCTCTTTTATTGCACAAATTATAATTGGAAGGGTCATTTGCAAGATTATTGTTTTGACCGTACTAATGCACCACATGCGCCCAAAAGGGTTCATAACCCTAGGGCTTTGAGCTTTAATGATAGGGGTTATGTTCCTAAACCTTTTGGTACCAAGAATACTTAGGTACCAAAATAAATTTGATTTTTTAAACCAAGAATTTTAATATTTTTCTTTTCCTTTTTTCTTGGTTTTGAAAAACGTGTTCTAAACTTTTTATATGAAAACAATTTTTTAAATTGATCAAATCTTTTGTTTTCATGATTATTTGTTTCGATTTTGATGAGAGGTTTGTGTTCATATAACCCTCCGAATTTATTGGGTGTTTATTCCCAAATCTTGTTTATCGGATACTAAAATATTTATATGGGTTAATACTAGCTCAAGAGCTAGATATAATTACCTCTCTTGATTTTTTTTAAATCAATGATGTTTTGGTTTTATGATTTAAATTTTGATTTATGATTTTATTTGATTGATTTGTTTTTATTTGAAAACATTTTGCATGATTCTCATGCTCTTTTTCTTTTGATTTCATAAATCTATGTTTACACATGGTTTTTATGTTCTTTGATATGAGACACTATTTTTATATTGACATATTTATATGTGTTCTCGTTATCTTTTTGTATGTGAGTAATATTTAGCATAGTTTTTTTATCTATGCTTGCTCACATGTTTTGTCTTGATCTTTATTTCATATCACCATATGACATTTTGATAGGGGGATCAATCCCATATATATATTTTTATACTCACCCATGCTTATTGATAGGGGAGATTTCGCTCTCTTCATCCCTTTGTCCTCTTTTTGATGTTGTCAAAGGGGGAGAAATATTATGAGTATACATTTCCTTGTTTATATGCATGATATATTCTAACTTATATATTATTTCCTTTCATGCATATTCCTTTTTGTAAATTGTTTGTCATCATCAAAAAATGGGAGATTGTTGGCCTTCTTGTATTGATGATGTTTAACAAATAATTTACGACTAATGTTGTTTGTCTAGTATTTATGTTTATCTATTTATTATAGACAAATAACATGTTGGAGGTTGGATGGAATTGCGCCATAACGATCATATCAAATGGAGGTTGGCGGAATTATGGAGTAAAGCTTTGCTATTCAAAGTTAAAGATCCAAGTTCAAGCTTTATCCGTGAGTGTACCAAGTCAAGCTTATTGAAGATCAAGATCAAACTTGGGTAACTAGTTTAGGATTTATATTATGTGTGTTAAGTACCTTAAGCTTAATATCATATATACACACATTTTATTAGTTTCTATGTATATATATATATATATATATATATATATATATATATA
>BQKN01067293.1:128546-176846 GCA_022839385.1 Asparagus kiusianus
TTGTATGTAGGAAAATTGCAATAAAGAAGATAAAAGAAAATTTGAATTGATTCCTTTGATCTCGATTACAACTTGATTACAAAAGAGAGGAGAACGAAATTGGTTCTTCCCCTTTGTTTAAAACTGGGTTCTTCTTGGTAGCGATGGAATGCCTCCTTCGATTGCTTGCGTCGAATTTGCTCTCCGTTGACGATCCGACCGTCTCTTATCTCGTGGGAACGATGAACTTCTGTAGGAAGTTTTATACGTAACTCTTTAATGAGTTTAAGAACTCTGAACGAGTTAAAACTCTATAGATAGAGTTGTTAGAACTGAAAATTCGGTTAATGATCAAGCTGTATCTGTTGTCGAAGAATCCTCTCGGATCTGATCTCCTGAGATTGATTCAAAAATCCTATCTCCAAGGATTTCGTTGCTGCTAAATCTCCAACCTGTGCGGTTTAGATCTCTCAAATCCAACCTGCTCACTCTTCGGTTTTCAAAGAGCCAGCCTCTAACTCCGTCGAGTTTGTTGAGTTTTTATAGGGGGATAAGGGGTTGTAACTGACCCCTATATCCGCTCCTACGTGGGCGAAAATCCCTCGGAACGTGGGATAAACGGTTCTGGAACCGTTCGACTTGTGTTTGAACAAGTCAAACGCCCAATCTGGCGTTCAGAACCCAACTTCGTGTCTTAGAATCGTGACGTGATGTTGGGTGTTAGCTGAACATTGATGAACGCGAGGGTCGCTCGCGTTTTGGCTTGTTGCCTGCTTGGTGACGCGGGGGTCGGTGTGGGTTGAACTCCCACGAACGCGAGGGTCGCTCACGTTAATTTGTGACTTGGAAACGCGGGGGTCGCCTGCACTTCCACAATTGTGACGCGGGGATGACTTCCGCGTTTTAGAAGAAGTTTGTTGACTTATGACTTCTTCTGTAAGGCGTTGCAAAGACCATTGTTCTGTAATCCTCGCTTTAGCTGTTGTGGAGTGTGAAAGTCGTCAGATTGTAACCTTCACTGTAGATTGTGAGGACTGCTGAATAGAGTTTCCATCGTTTATCGGAAGTGTCATCGAATTCGATCTACGTGAAAAGGCCTCCATTCGCAGTTTCTTCGTTTATCGACCCGAAAACTATTTGATTGTAGCTTTCGTTGTAGGAGCTTAGACGGGAATCAACATCCATTGTGTCTTTTAGACGAATATTTGCCCACAATTCTCTACCAAGCAACTCACTAACTAAGTCCAACCTTTTATTTCTAAAATCATTACATTGCTCATCAGCATCTCTATTAGCCATGCTGTTGTCGCAGCCATCAAGATCAATCATCTCAGAAATGAGGTTGTGTTTGCGGTGATTTGAAAGTCATTTGATGGTGACCTCTATCGTAGGGGCTTGTTTTAATCAGCTATCCACTGTGATTTTTAGACAGCCTACAGTTATCATGCCTGCTTCTATATATAAAATTTAAGTTTACCTTGAGGATCTTATTGCTTGCTACTAGTGGGCTGCATTCAAGAATGCACTTGATTTTGCAGTATTAAATGCATTCTTTTCTCACTTTGCGGTTTGAACACATTTAATTGGTGATTATCTTTTTTTGCTCAGGGTGATGAACTTCATGTCTATGAAACCTTCTTTTGACCTTGTTGCTAAGCATGAGACTGAGATTGATCGAAACTTGCTCGATTTGAGAACAAGAGCTGGGGACATGATCGTTCTTTATTCACAGAGAATTGCTAGCTATGGTCAGAAAAGAATCTATGAAATCTTACAATATATATATATATGTTGCTTCGCAGTCGCCATCTCAGTCATCAAGACCTTGTCCTGCTCAGGTACTAAATCTTCAGATTACTGAGTTTAATGTCTCTTTGTTGATGCTCCCACACTGTTTTGCGTCTTCTGTTATTTTTATTTCCCGTGTCTTTTTTGTTTGTTTTTTCTTCATTATGATGAGATAATTAACTGTGTTTTTTTTTTGATTTTGTCACCCTCTGGAGTTCAGTTTTGTCAAGAGTCGTCTCCTCTAATAACTATTATCATATCCTTAACTGCTTGTGATTAAGATCTCTTAGGCCTACCTCTATATAATCTGCCTTGCCTCATTACTTATTATCGTATCCTAATTGCTCCCAGACAATATTTCATTGTAGCATATACTTTGCTTCAGTAAACTGTTCTAACTCCTGGCGGCTAACTTGAGGATGTTGTTGAGCGCCGCGGAAGCCCGATTCGACAAATCAAAAGCACAGACAAGAACAATAGTAGACCACAATCGAACACAAGTCAACCAATCACAGCAAGAATACAAGATGTACGTGGTTCGGCAATGTGCCTACGTCCACGGGGCAATGAGGGGGGAGTTTCACTAATAGAAATCAAAGGGAATACAAATTAGGGTTACAAATCTTACCCAAAACCCTCAAACTAGACCACTTGATCTCTCCAATAGACTCCAACAAAAGAAGCCCTAGGAATCCCCTTTCAGCAGCTCAAAGCCTCTAAAACTTAACCCTAGAAACGACTTTAGGGTTTATATACAACTTCCAAACGAAACGGGTCTGGAAACAGAACCCAGGCCCAAACCGCTTCGGCGGTCGACCGCAATCCATCGCGGTCGACCTCGACGGTCGATCGCCCTCAATCCTCGAGCAGCAGCAAAAATCCAGAGACTTCTGCGGTCGACCGTGGCGGTCGACCGCGGTGAAAGCAGAAACTTCTGCGGCGACCGTCGCGGTCGACCGCCACTGATCCAAACGCATAGAACCCTCTGTGCACGAACGCGGTCGACCGCCACCCTGTCTGCCTGAAACCTGAGTCTGAAATCAATTCTACAAATCTCCACCTCGGCGAACGTTTTGTTAAAACTGAGCCGACACCAAGACACCCCCAATCAAGCTCAACTTATACAACCGGCTGCATCTCCAAGACTAACTACGTATCCTCTTGTCCAAGGAATCAAGCCGAACGTAGTTCATCCAAATGACCGCCAACGGCCTCAACAATGAAGAATGTTCAATAAGTTCAAACAGTGATCAAACTTCACACCTGGTACAACTTTGGTCAACATATCAGCAGGGTTGTCCTTAGTGTGGACCTTCTCCAACGTGACATCACCATCATCCAATACATCACGTACAAAGTGAAATCTGATATCAATGTGCTTCGTGCGTGCGTGGTAGACTTGGTTCTTCGCCAAATAGATAGCTGACATACTATCACAATATACCTGAATGGTCTCCTATACAATCCCCAAATCATCCAACAAGCCAAGTAGCCACAAAGCCTCCTTCACTGCTTCAATCACTGCCATATATTCCGCCTCCATAGTAGAGAGCGCCACTGTAGACTGAAGAGTACATCTCCAACATACTGGTGCACCAGCCAATGTAAAAACATAACCTGTAGTGGACCGGCGCTTGTCAAGATCTCCGCCATAGTCTGAATCCACATAGCCACTACAATCCTGCCCTGTCTCATCATTCTTCACAAATATCAACCCAACATCCACGGTACCCTTAATATACCGTAGAATCTACTTCACGGCCTCCCAATGCCCCTTCCCGGGGTTGTGCATGTACCTAGATACCATGCTCACGCCCTGTGATAAATCTGGCCTAGTACACACTATAGCATACATCAAGCTACCCACTGCACTGACATATGGAACTTTGGGCATGTAGTCCCGATCCTCCACTGAAACTGGTGACATCAAAGCTGAAAGCTTAAAGTGGGGAGCTAATGGAGTACTCACTACCTTAGTATTACCCTCAAAACTGAACTTCTTCAGCATCTTTTGCAAGTAACTCCTCTGTGTAAGCTTCAATCTCCCCTTCATCCTGTCTCGTTCAATCTCCATACCCAGTATCTTCTTAGCTTCTCCCAGGTCCTTTATCCAAATTCAGATGACAGCTCCTTTTTTAATTTCCCAATAGCTGAAGTGTTCCTGGAAGTTATGAGCATATCATCAACATATAATAACAAATAAATGTGCTCACCATCCTGTAGCTTGTGCATATACACACACGGGTCATAAGGGCTCATCGTGTACCCTTGGCTAATCATAAAGCTATCAAATCTCTTGTACCATTGTCGCGGTGATTGCTTCAGTCCATAAAGAGATTTCTTCAACTTGCACACCAAATTTTCCCTTCCTGCAGCTTTAAACCCCATAGGTTGTGTCATGTAAATCTTCTCATCTAAGTCTCCTTGTAGAAAGGCCGTCTTCATGTCCATTTGGACCAAATCCAATTCTAGCTGTGCCACCAATGCCAAAAGAATCCGAATCGACGAATGCTTCACAACAGGTGAAAACATCTCATTGTAATCAATGCCTTCAAGCTGTGCATATCCCTTGGCAACCAATCTGGCCTTGAACCGAATGTCCCCAATAGAAGATCCCTCCTTCTTAGCATACACCCACTTGCAACCAATAGCTTTCTTATCCTTAGGTAGCTTTGCAAGTTCCCAAGTATCGTTCTTTTGAAGAGATTGCATCTCCTCTTTCATAGCATTCCTCCACCTAATAGAATCAGGGCTGGACTCTGCCTCCCTGAATGTGGCAGGAATCAAATCATCAACGACCTCCACAGATAAAGCATATGCCACCATGACATCATCATATCTAGCTGGTCGACGAATCTCTCTCCTCGGTCTATCTACTACAATGGACCCCTGAGCATGACCCTGCTCCTGAGCCTCACCATCCACTGTATCCTTCAAATGCCCGACTGTCATCTCATCTCCTTCCAGTGTCACCTCTGTAGGAGTCTCAATAGGCATAGTGCTGACTGGAGTGGGTGAAGTCACATCATCATCCACCTGCTGCGATATCCCTCCTGTCTGATCTTCCTCCATTTGCTGAGGAACTCAAGGCTTCATCATGTACGCCTCATCAAATGTGACATCTCTGCTAATGACCATCTTCTTGTCTTGTGGATCCCATAATTTGAAGCCTTTGACACCTTCTCTAAATCCCACAAAGATAGCCTTCCTCGCTCTCGGATTCAACTTCTCACCACTAACATGGAAATAAGCTAGACACCTAAATATCCGAAGAGTCTCATAATCACTAGCCACAGAACCAGACCAACACTCCATAGGAGTCTTCCCCTTATCGCAGTGCACGGCAACCTGTTAACGAGATGGCTCGCATAAACTAACGCCTCGCCCCAAAAAGATCTAGCCAATCCACTCTGCGTCATCATACATCACACATTCTCCAGCAAGGTACGGTTCAGCCTCTCTGCCACCCCATTCTGTTACGGTGTCTCTCTAACTGTGAAGTGTCTTCTAATACCGTGATCCTGGCAAAACTGCAGAAATGGATTACTCTTATACTCTTCACCATTGTCTGAACGAAAAGTCTTTACCTTTCTACCTGTCTGCAGCTCCACTTTCTTCTTCCACTCCATAAATATATCCAGGACCTCATGTTTATGCTTCATGGTATATACCAAATTCCTCCTGGAATAGTCATCAATGAAAGTGACAAAATAATTTGCCCCACCAAACGATGTGTGCTTAGAAGGACCCCAAACATCTGTGTGAATGTAGTCTAATATACCTTGGGTGTTATGAATTGCGGTGACAAATTTTACTTTAGTCTTCTTCCCAAGAATGCAATGCTCACACAGCTCCATTTTGTAGGTCTTTGCACCTTTCAATAGCCCCTGTTTTGCCAATGACTGTAGGGAATTATCACCTGAGTGTCCAAGCCTCATGTGCCATAGTATGGTAGTGTCCTCCTCTGTGGTGATAGAAGCAGCCAGACCCCCTGTAACTGTCTTTCCCTTCAAGTAGTATAGGTTGTTTTTCCTAACACCTAGCATCACCACCATAGACCCCTTCATGACCTTCAAACTAGCATCCTCTAAGATCACTCTATAGTCGGATGCCTCCAAAGTCCCAAGAGAGATGAGGTTCTTCGTCAACCGTGGCACGATCCTCACTTCTTTCAATTCCCTAGTCACCCCGCCATGCATTCTGATTCTGACTGAGCCAATCCCACTAATAAGACAAACGTGATTGTTCCCCATGAGCACCATGTCTCCTCTCTTCAACTCCTCAAAGTTGGTAAACCAATCCCTCCTAGGGCAAATGTGAAATGTAGCTCCCGAATTAAGCATTCACTCCGTAGAGTCGGCATAACAAACTGACGGCAGTGCTGGACAAGAATAACCGAAAGAGTCCGAATCTGAAGTGTCGCCAACAACTTTAGCAACATTTACCTCTGAAGCTTGTACATCTTTCCCCCTTTGCTTCCCGGCTCTATCCTTCAACTTTGGGCACTCATTCTCCTAATGTCTCTCTTCTTTGCAAAAAGCACATTGATTCTACCAACACTCTTATGGCCACCCCTATTCTTTGACTTTGAGTGGTTGAATCTTTGGCGGTTTGGACTACGGCCACGAACTGCTAATGCATCACCCGATGCCTTCTCGGAGGGCTCACTATCATTCTTCCTCAACTCGTAATTTACCAATGCCGAGGTCACCTCCTTGTAGCTAACTGTAGTTCGCTCATTTATCATAGTGAGAACAAAAGTGCTAAACTCATCATCCGGCAACGAACACAATAGTAACATCGCCTTGTCTTCATCTTCCACCATGATATCTACATTGGTCATATCCGAAATTAGCTTTGTGAAGTTGTTAACATGCTCCCGAATGGAAACTCCCCTCTTCATCTTGAATTGGTAGAACCTCTTCTTCAAGTGAAGCCGATTCTCAATGCTCTTCGTCAAATATTTTTCATTGAGCATTTCTCACAATTTCTTCGTCGACGTCTCGTTCATCACATCATAAATGAGATCCGACGTTAAGCATGACCGAATAACCCCACAAGCCCTACTGTGCATTTTCTTCCAAACCCTATCATCAATCTCCTCGGGTTTCTCTTGAAACTCAAGAGTCTCCTCCAAATTTTGTGCATCTAAGGCGTCCATTACTTGACACCTCCATAAACCGAAGTTAATCTTACCGTCACACTTTGGGACATCAATTTTAGTATTATTGATGCTCAAATTTTGGATCGCCTTTGTCAAAGCCGACCCCGATGTACTAGTAGCACTTGAACTAGCCCTGCTTGTATCACCCATATTGTAGATCTACTCTTCAAACAAGAACCCAACAGTGAATTCTTCGAACAAAACTCCCAAATCCAACCCGGTGAACTAGGTGTAGGATGTTAGTATCTGAATATTTTATCATAGTAGAATTCTCTCTGATCCTCCTGAGGGAGTAATTATCTTCTAGGATGGCATGTTCTCTGCTCATGGAGTCCATTACTATTCCCTTATATCCGATGCATATCTATATTTGACTTTTGACAGATATGGACTACGGCTTTTCTTTATCGAACCATGTCTGTATTAGTATTTGTATCTGTGATTGGTAAGAAGATATGGAATCCATTTCCACCCTTGCCCTTGGTATCACATCATCCTCTAGTTGATCCTGCTGTTATTCATGTTTGATACGCAATGCATGCTAAAACTACTTAGTGACAAAGTTATTGTGGCGTTGTATTCTTGGTAATGTGGAAGAGCTATTAATACCCAATTCCTTGACCTTTTCATTTGGTTGATATTGGTTGATATGTTACTTTTGCAGTTCATACCTCTTCTGCAATATAAATAAAGTACTTTATCTTCCGCATTTTGTCAATTAGGAACAGTACGACAATATCTTGTATAATTTATAGACATGTACATTGAGAATATCTCCCTGTTAATAATTTGTCAGCGTGCTCATTTTTGTTTTCTTATTCACGGTGCAGTTGCTTGAAAAGCAGAGATTGATTGATTTTGCAGAGGCGCTTCGAAGTAAGCTCAACTATTTGGTGAATTGGAGAATGTAAGGTTTGATTGATATGTCCATGCTTGGGAAGCCTTTGAAAAGGGGTAGGATATCACAAGTAGGGGAGTAGAGGATAGAAGAATGTAAAAAGATTATAAATATATCTCTTTTCGTTCCAATTGTAAATAAATATATAAATAGAAAATTAGTTATTATCTATGTAAACAATTTATGTATCGCTCTAGTATTTTGGTGAATGTATTATTTGAATATAATTTGATTTGATATTGGAATATAATTAGATTGTGTTGGATATAAATATGGTTTGGCGCTGTGCAACATGTGAACATGTGATATCATATGCCGTGCAAAGTAGATCATTGATTGCAATCATATTAAACTCATACTGCCAGAATACATAATGACTTTTTGAGTTTTACAAGTTTGAGTTTTACAAGTTTGTTAGAAGTCTTGTTAAAGCTGAGTATGCTTGGCCTTGGAAGGAAGTCACGCTTAGGGGGAAAACCCAACAACTTGAAAATTTTCTTTTTATATTTCTCAAAAATAAAAAAATAATAATAAAAGAAAGCAAAGCAAAAGTTCATCCAACTGAACCAACTCGAGATTAAAGAGCCAAAAACCACTAAAATCAGTACTATACATACCTTATCACATGTTACAAGTCTCTCCGTTCTTGACGTAATTCTTAAAAGTATAAGCTTATCCAACTATACCCACACAAGTTAGATGTAATATCTACCATATTAACGAAAAGACTAAACAGAAAATTACACAACATAAACTAGTAACTATAGCAAACAAGCGCCTTCCTTTGTTTTTTTTGCCCCTTTAGTCACAAATTAACATGCAACTATCTTCAACCCGAGGCTCTTCTGAGCATACTCCATCAAATTATCAATCTCTTTCTCATCAATATAACCATCTCCATTAGTATCCGCCTGTTTAATCCACCGGCCACTCCTCCACCGGCTGAACCGCCGACCGAGGCTGCGGACGGCCCGTCGGAGCTCCTCCTTGCTGATCCGTCCATCGCCATTAGCATCGAACTTCTTCATCCATTCCCTGAACTCCTCCACCGTCATGTCTCCGTCGATGGATCTTGTGGCTTGGCTAAAGTTTGTGATGGCCATGTTTAGAGTTGAAGATTACTCAGTGGGATTTTGTGGTTGATTAGGTTTACGAAGTAGGCTCTCCTCTTGTTCTGTATATATAAGCAACGTGTGGCATCTGTCAGCGTGGAGACTGCTTTAATCATAGTCGGTCTAATATAATGATTAATTAGGGCTTTTTGTTTTTAGGTCCATTTGTTTACCTAGTTTTACCTTTAAACCCAAGTATTATAAGTTGTATCTTTAAACCCAACTTTCTTTTTGTATTTATCTTTAAACCCAATTTCCTTATATAGGGGGACCCACATACGAGAGTATTATATTTTGGAATTAGGTTTAAAGATAAATACAAAAAGAAAGTTGGGTTTAAAGATACACCTAATAATTCTTGGGTTTAAAGATAAAGGTAGGTAAACAAATAGACCTAAAAACAAAAATTATACTTCCTGCTCAATATTTCACCTGTTGGTTGACGAGACATAGAGAAACAATAGCAAATGATACAGAAAATCCACGTATCAACAATGGAATTGGACGCTCACGATTGTTGGGCGAATGCCACCTGCAACTTGACACTGGTTGTTGTGTATCAACTAGCAATTTTGGTGGTGAAGAAACCGCAAAGAAGTTTTGTGAAGAACAGGTGTTGGGATCCGCATGAGTCAGTTTGGGAGCTATGCGGTCGACCGCGAACCGGCACAGACTCTGGGAGGAGTCTGGATTTAGCGCGGTTGACCACCACGGTCGACCGCGAGACCCTGTAGGACATTTTTGGGCTCCGTCATTTGTCGCGGTCGACCGCCAGACCCTGTAAGAGTTTTCAGGTTCTGTTTGTTGGTCGCGGTCGACCGTGTAACGGGTCAGGCCCAGTTTGAGTTTCCTGTTCTGATTTGGATTTTGGTATTTGTATAAATACCAATATACGTTCTAGGGTTTCTTAAGGCTTGAGTTTGGGATATTTGGAGCACAGAAAAGAGGTATTTTTCTGAGCTATTTGTTTAGGGTTTATTTGGAGAGATTAAGATCTTTGTGGTGAGATTAGTTTGTTCCTTCGAGTGATTTGTAATCTCAATTTGTACTCTTCTTCTCTATTAGTGAAATCCTCATCCCCTTCTTACCTCATGGACGTAGGCAATTGCTGAACTACATTAAAATTAGTGTTTTGAGTTTGTGCATTGATTTTGGTTGGATTTTCCCTTCTTTGATCGGTGGGTTGTTTGGTTCCTTGACACGGGTTTTTCCTAAAAATTGGTATCAGAGCTCGGGCTACGCTTGGCCTATTTGAAGGAGTAGATCGATTTGTAAGCACGTCTAGGGTTTCAGTTGGTGATAAAGGTGGGATCTTTTTGGTAAAGAATCTATCTTTTTCAAGTTTGGATCTATTTCTTGTTCGTTTCCACAATTGTTTGTTGGTGTGTTGAGGATTATGGTCGGGAAAGAAGGTGTTGAGGGTGGTTCTTCAGTCGTGAAGATTGTCCAAAGTTTGAATATCCACTCGATAAAGATTGATGTGGAGAAGTTCAATGGCACTAATAATTTTGGACTTTGGCGATGCGAAGTCTTGGATGCGCTCAATGCGTATAATTTAAAAGATACGTTGGAGTTAGACAGGAAACCAGACGATATTGATGAGAAGGTTTGGAAGAAGATGAATCGTATGGCGTGTGGTATGATTAGGTCTTGTCTCACTCAAGATCTAAAATATGATATGATGAATGAGACTTCGGCTAAGAAGATTTGGGAAGTCCTAGAGAGCAAGTACTTGACGAAGAGCATCAAAAATCGTTTGCATTTGAAGAGGAGGCTTTATCGCTTCCAATTGAAGAAGGAGATATCCATTGGTGATCACATGAACCACTACACGAAGCTTCTTGTAGATTTGGCGAATGTAGATGTTATTATTGAAGATGAGGACAAGGCGTCAGTATTGTTGAGTTCCTTACCCGACGAGGAATATGAGACATTCGTCCTTACTCTTATTAATGGGAATGCATCTCTTTCATATAGTGAGGTCACAGCTGTACTTGTGAATGACCAACTTAGGAAGAAGGATAAGGAGACTTCTATTGAGTCGGTAGCGGGGGTATTGGTTGCAAAAGCAAAGAGTCCAAACCGAGATAGAAGGTCGTAGTCTAGAGGGGCACATCTTGGAATTCGTAGGAATCAGTGTGCTTTTTGTAAAGAAGATGGACATTAGAAAGCCGAATGCCTAAAGTTGAATGATCGAGCCGGGAAGAATAAGGGGAAAGCGATTGAAGCTTCAGAAGTGAATGTTGCCAAGGCTAGTGGCGATATTTCAGATTCATATTCTTTGGGCTATTCATGCCCATCACTTCCGTCAGTTTGTGTTGCTGACTCCACTGAGTGGATGTTGGATTCGGGTGCCTCATACCATATTTACCCTAAGAGGGATTGATTATCTAACTTTCAGGAGTTGGAAAGAGGAGATATTGTACTCATGAGTAATGATCACAAATGCCCTATTGGTGGTATCGGTACCGTTCGTATTCAGATGAGTGATGGGGTGATTCAGGAGTTGGTTGAAGTAAGGTTCGTTCCTCAATTGAAAAAGAACATTATTTCACTTGGAGTTTTGGAGGTTACAGGCTATAGGGTGACCTTGGTCGATTCACGTTTGAAGGTCATATTGGTGTCCATGATTGTGATGAAGGGTGTCAGGAGGAATAATTTGAACTATTTACTTAGGAGCATGGTGATTGATAAAGCGTTGACGACTTTAGTAGATTTGGCTAGACTGTGGTGTTGTTTTACGCTGGGGTATTTGATTGGCAATACCGTGTATAGATTGTTGAGGAGTGCGTTGACCTGCAAATGGAAGTCCTTTGAGCACATTGGGATGAGCGAGAAGACCATGGTGGAGTTTGACACTTCTATCCATCGATCGAGGGGTCTTTTAGGAGGTGTTCAGTTAGACATTTGGGGGCCTTCCAAGGATGCATCATTGGGAGGTAATCGTTTTTTGGTTGCTGTAGTTGGGGATTATACTAGGCATTTATGCGTCGTAACCAAGCCCCGTTGGTTTGAAGTCCTAGTAGTCCGCAACAGTTGGAAGAAGTGTGTTGGTAAAAAGGTTATCCGTCGTACTAGCTCGAGTAAGGGTTTCTTCTTGCATTTGTGCTGAGTTCATGGCAGTTGGAGACACTTCATTGGAGAGGAGACATTGAGGCAATGATATGAGATGACAGATTTGATGAGCTATTCCTTTCTGGAGGAGGATCGGCGTTGGTTGTCGAGCATTGAACTTGGTATTCGGGTTTTGACACGTTTGGGTCATCTTATACATAGGTTATCGACTACTACATTTAGTGATTTTGGATCTGGTGGAGCTGCTTCAGATTTTGGTTGGCGTCGAATATTTGGTTACCCAATACTTGGTCACATCGAGGATGTGAAATTTGATCTGATTACCCGTTTAGGATTTAGAGACTCGTTTGGCTATTATTTGGGAGCTTCTAATTTTGTTCTGAGCAGGTATGTCACATTGGACTCTCGACAGGTGGAGAAGAGTGTTGATCAGATCAGTTGGATATTATAGCGGATGGAGGGTGATGCTACTCCATATTAGGTGGATATTACTCCACATACTCTAGGTCATTCTGTATTATTTGGGACTTCAACTGAGGTGACACAGCATGGGGGTCATTCGGTTTCGGATGCAGATGACGTGTTGATTGTTTTGAGTGCAGTTGATAGGCGTAGTTTGGACATGGCCATTGGTTCACCTCAGGCAGAGGTGTTTGGATCGTTTTAGTTTGAGATCATTGGAGGTGCTATCAGTCATAGATTTGGTGATGATGGAGGAGAGTTGCGTGCTCTTCTATTGGATTGAGGGCTTTTGGAGGCCATTGGGTGAACTACGTGAAGGCTTGATTCCTTAGGTAAGAGGATACGTAGGCAGTCAGTTTTTGATGCAGCCGATTTTGTGAGAGACATCAACGTTTGGGAGAGTGTTCGCACTCTAGTTCTGGTCTCGACTTGTTGTAGATTGAGTATGTTATCATGAATAGTTTCACTTCATATTGGATGCAACAAGTGAGGTATTTGTTTTGGTTGATGTCGACTCAGTTTTGGAAGAAACTTCACCGAGGTCGAGAATTGAAGAAACCGCGAAGAAGTTTTGTGAAGAACATGTGTTGGGATCCACAAGAGTTAGTTTGGGAGCTGCGCGGTCGATCGCGGTACAAGGCCGGTCGACCGCGAACGTGCACAGACTTTTGGAGGAGTCTGGATTTAGCGCGGTCGACCGATTTAGTGCGGTCGACCACCAAGGTCGACCGCGAGACCCTGTAGGACATTTTTGGGCTCTGTCGTTTGTCGCAGTCGACCGTCACGATCGACCGCTAGACCCCGTAGGAGTTTCCAGGTTCTGTTTGTTGGTCGCGATCGACCGTGACGGTTGATCGCGTAACGGGTCAGGTCCAATTTTTGTTTCCTGTTCTGATTTGGATTTTGGTATTTGTATAAATACAAATATACATTCTAGGATTTCTTAAGGCTTGAGTTTGGGATATTTGGAGCACAGAAAAGAGGTATTTTTCTGAGCTATTTTTAGGGTTTATTTGGAGAGATTAAAAGTTTTATGGTGAGATTAGTTTGTTCCTTCAAGTGATTTGTAATCTCAATTTGTACTCTTATTCTCTATTAGTGAAAACCTCATTCCCTTCTTACCCCATGGACGTAGGCAATTACTGAATCATGTTAAAATTGGAGTTTTAAGTTTGTGCATTGATTTTGGTTGGATTTTGCCTTCTTTGATCGGCGGTTGGTTTGGTTACTCGACACGGTTTCACCCAACAGGTTGAAGCTTAGCCTACGAAGCATTACCAAACACTCTGATTAGATCTTCTTATTCTTCATAAAACAATCAATCATTCGAAGAGGTGGAAACACTGAGAAAATATGTACAGACTAAGGAGTAGCAATATACCAAAAAAAAAGATAAATATATAAGATTTACGTGGTTCAATAATCGTGTACTCCCATGAAGAGAGAATTGATTCTTTTTTTTAATCTAAATATTAACATAGATTTAGAAGAAAATCTCTCTCAATCTCACCAAATGATCTCTAAAAATCCTAGAGTTCATCCAGGCCAACTAGGCTCCGGGCCCAAGTCTGGGTTTTGTTGGTGAAGCCCGGGCCGAGCCCGACCTGGCTCGATTATTATACACACACATACACACACTATGATATGGTCATTAATGTATACTTTTAAATATATTTCTAAGTGTATGTGGTTGTCTCCTAGGGTACATAATACCTTACTTCATAAGAGAGAGAAAGTAGAATCACACTTTGTACCTTCTGATCTAACCTGATCTACTCATCTCACTTGTTATCTTCTCCAGCATTTTGGCAATTCGTAGCAAAGCTTGTTCTAGATCTAGTTGAATCAAGACGACCTTCATCCTTTCCATTAAAGCTCAAAATCCATCTTACCATTGAACTTTTTGATCATCATCTTCATCATGAAAGAACTTTCCATTTCCATGCCTCAAAGATCAGACATTTCTTTGAAGAAAAATCTAATATAGTAAAAAATTTTAGCTCTGATACTAATTGTTCACGCACGCCACCCGCAACCCAATACTAATTGTTGCACACTTACCAATAATCTATGCAAAAACGCAGCCTGCGAAAGCAACATCAAACATTCTAATTAGATCTCCTTATTCTTCATAGATTAATTGATCATCGGGTGATGTGGAAACAATAAGAGTATGTTCAAACTAAAGACAATAGAAAGATACACAAAAATAATGGATCAAGAGACAAAGACATAAGATTTATGTGATTCAGTAATCCATACATCCACAGAGAGGGATTTTATTTAGAAATTATGAAATAATCTATTCTTGTGATATAGATAAATCCACAAGAAATCCTCTCTCAATCTCACCAACTTATCTCTCAAAATCCTATGTTTCTCTTCTTAGTTCTCTCTACTTCACCTTTATATTATGTGTTGTGAGAGAATATTGTAGGCGTATAAAACTGCCTAAGGGTCCCTTAACACAGCTCGGCATGGTGATTCGACAAACTAACGGACCATCGGGCGATATATCCAAGCATGTTCGTTAGACCACACCACCGAAGCCAAGTGAGATGCGACGAAACGGATTAACGAGGCGACGAGGTTAACGAACCGCACGCAAACAACGGAATACATCCAATCGCGTGCCCAATCAAGCTAACGGGTTGATGAATCAACGAGTTATCCAGCCGTAGAGTTCATCACATCAATCAAGATCGAATCCGGACTCGAACACCAAAGCAGATTTACTGCCAAATCAGGATTCGGACTGTCAAATCAGAGTCCAGATCAACAATGAAACCCGGATAAACCGCAAAACCAAAAAACGGCGAGACGACAAACACCTGGAAGGCTCGGTCGAAACCAAGCCACCTTGGTGGCTCGGCCAAAACCGAGCCACCTCTAGGTGGCTCGGTGGCCGAGCCACCTATTGGTGGCTCGGTGGCCCAGCCACCAATTGGTAGCTCGGTGGCCGAGTCACCAAGGTGGCTGAGCCACCTTGTCCTGGCCCAGATCTGGGCCCAGATCTGAGCCCAGATCCGGTTCTGAATACCTATAAATAGACCCCCTTGGCTCATTTTTGAGAGGTTGGAATTTTTGGAGGCGAAGCTTTGCTGAATTGAGATCTAAAACTCAGAGTTTTTGAAGCTTTGAAGACTTGCACCTTTTCAGATCTGGTTCTTGGCGATCATCCACGCCAAATAAGGCAGGAGTTCGAGAAAGATCAGATCTGAGATCTACACGGTTATCCTCCGGATCAAAACTTGGTTTTTGATCCCGAGAAGAGTTTCGATTTCGCTTGGTCGATTTCGATTACTTAGGGCTATTATTTCCTTGGTGAAATAATACCCCCGGCTGTTATTTCCTTCGTGAAATAGCACCCGTCATACCGTGTAGATCCAACCGGATCGAGATCGCGCGGTGGTCCACGGGTTAATCCCGGCACAGGCGAAGAACCCACAAAAGCAAGAAACCGCAAAACAGGATCTTGCGATTCGTTCAAAAAGGAAAGTTGTAATTTTTTTCTTTGATTTTGTTGTAACCGGATCTTATAAAAAGACCGAATCTTTTGTAATCGATAAACAGTTACTCAAGAGAACAATGACTTCAATGAAGAAAATAATTTTTCCCGCGAATAATCTAGCGACCATAGTGGGGGCCACCGATCTCGCTGTCGAGATCGTTGCGTCGTAGTCGCGGATCTCAATCCCGGTCGAGGAGGAGGTCGAGTATGAATTCGACCAACAGAAGTTCGAGGAGTATCTGTCATCCTCGTCCGGATCCACCTCCCCTCGCAAGTCCAAGAAGTTCTCCTCCAGGAGAAAAGTCCGTTGGTACGAAGAAGTGCAGAGTACCAACGAAGATCTCACCCCAATTGATGCCGAAGTTGCATCGGGTGAAGTTCCACCAACCTCCAACCAGGTCAGATCTGTTCTGGCCGATTCCTCCATCGCTGAAGGCGTAGCGACTCTTTCGAAGAGAGCCCGCCAGAGACGACGTCAACGCCTGGCGCGGCAATTTGCAAAGGCGATGGAGTCTACTGACGGAATCCGTTACAACACGGATCTGAAGAACAAGAGAGGTAAACAGCCTCAACAACTAATGAATGGCAGCTCCTCCAAGCCGCCAACGAATGAATGGGTCCGTGTCAAACGAAATCGTTCGACACTGGATGAGCGCATTCGCAAGCGCCGCGCGTTGTCAGCGCAAGCACGGGCTCAAGTCCAAGAAGCCCGTAAAAAACTGCAGAAGGAAGTGGCCAAGAAGCCGCCACCAACCCGCCAAGTATAGAGGCCGAAGTCTGAAGCGACAACTCAGGCTAAGGAATAACCATTGCAGCCTTCAAAGTAAGTTTAACCTCCTGAACCATCTCGGCGAAGGAGGTCAGTTTTGGAGCGCCTCGGTCCACTTCCCGATGAGGGATCCAAAGCTCCAGTTCAAGAATGTTTGGGCCCGATAAAGAAGCCCCGAACGACTCAACATGCTGGGAGTCATCGCCACCCTCAACATGACAAGGAGTTCATGGCAGCTAAGCGCACCAATTTGCGCATTGAAGTTCAGGAGCCCGCTGAGAACTCACGTCCACAAAGGCATGTTTCGAGGCGCGTGACTCTTGAAAGCCCAAAGAAGACAGTTCGCCCTCAGAAGGAAACATTGTCGTCTGATAATGATAACGTTATACCTGAGAAGTTGTGCCAACACACGATAGGTTACTCCGACCTTCAAACGGACAAGTTGTACTATCATGTTGGGGGTACGAGTAAAACCAGGAAAAGGAGTCCTCGAGAACTAGAAGCCCACTGCCCCTGTTCCAAACTCATTCGGGCAGTACTGTCTGAGTGCACTTGCATCAAGACAGTCCTCGAAAGAATTTTGGTTTTCGAAAGACTCAATAGCGAAACACCAAAATCAAGGCCTAGGTGTTTCCGACGAAGAAGAACGGTAGTCGAAGATGGAGAATTTCCGAGGGTCACCACTAATATGACCAGCAAAGGGACATCGACACGGGATAATCCCGAGTTGATTCCGGAAGTACCCCGGCGTGTAACCCGTCTGCAGTCTGGAGCCATCATACGAGCAACTTATGGTAGGATTCGGACAAGATTACCTTCAGAAGATGAAGAATCGGATGCCTGCTCTGCGGTCACATCAGATAATACAGTGTCCAGCGAAGGACAACTCCGCGAGTCACTTATGATAAGCGCGGAACAAGTAGCCAAGATGCTCGAAGAAGCCATGGCCAAATAACAGGAGAGCTTCAGGTTCGAAATGCAGATGGCCATGCAGAATATGAGAGAAATGCATGACCAACAAATCCAGGCACTAACAAACCGACAAGGCGAACCAAGTCGTCATAACCAGGTTAATCAGGAAGATGAGGACGCACATGCGGATGAAGCTCATAATGCTAATAATCCTCCCATCAATGCAGGGGGTGGTAACGAGAATGCCAACGAAAATACAGGTGAAAGTTTGAAGATTAAAAACCTCGAGAGCAAAATCAATATGTTGATTTCCACTCAAGAGACGAAGAAGACGGGCATTCCTTGTCCATACCCAAGAGAATGGGAATCAATCCCGTATCCGGCGAAGTTCAATCTAATTAACTTCACGCCGTTTGATGGGAAGGGTTCACCCACTCAGCATTTAATTTACTTCAAATCACACCTGGGGGTTATCTCTAGTAATGAGCCTCTGATGGTACGGTCCTTCGTTGGCACTCTTCGTGGAGCCGCCTTCGATTGGTATCGTCACCTCAAACCAGGAAGCGTGAATAGCTGGGACGACATGGAGACCAAATTCCTCACCAACTTCTTCGATGACGACACTGAGATATCCATCGGATCGTTGCTTGACGAGAAACAGAAAGACGGGGAATTAGTTGATACCTTCGTCAAAAGGTTCTGGAACATGGCGATGAACTGTCGGGACCCAATCACTGAGGAGTTCATTCTCCAGACTTGCCACAACAACCTCACGTTGGACGTGTTGGAAGCAATGGGGACAGCACCGTCCAAAACATGGAAGGATTTGAAGGTCCGAGGAGAGCAAGCCGAACGATTCCTCAGAAGGAAGAAGGCGGAGAGAGGCCAACAGGCGACGAATGCTCCGGCACAGAATTTCGTCCCACGAGGGAAAGGTAAGGCACATGTTAATGCAGTTGATGCTAATCAAACTTTCCAATTGTAACCTCAGCAACAGCCGCAGCAACAAGCACTACAACAGTCGCAGTCACAATGGCGACAACGGCCTCAGAAGCAGAAATCTTCGGAGCCAAGATTTCCTAAAGTGTACTCCTTCAAAGATGATGAAGTTCCCGTTATCTTTAAGTACCTGTTGGAGAATAACAAAATCCAACTGCCGGTGATCGTGGATCAAGAAGGGGCTAGCAAAGTGACGGATCCGAAGTATTGCGCATACCATAGAGCGGTCCATCACCCTACAAGGTCATGCTACCATCTCAAGGACAAGATCCAGGCGTTAATTGATGTGGGCGTCATAACCCCGAAGCCGCCTAAGAATGTAAGAGCAAATACAGTATCAATCAGCTTTGGTTCAGTACCCACAGCGTGGTTTGAACCAAAACGCATCACCAAAGTGGGAATAAAGACAATAAACAACGACCCATACGGACAACGCCAAAAAAGACTTGTGCCACACACAGCCCCAAACGGCGAAATCCTCTGGGTCCATCCTGATCTCATTGAAGACGAGCAGTGGGCGACTTCCTCGACCAGAAAGGGTAAAGGCAAGTCCTGCAATGCTACTTCCGTGATCTTCGAAGAGGATGGTGATGAAGCTCCCACCTTCCCGCTCTCCGAAGAAGAACAAGAAGTTTTTGCCACTAGAAGCGGAAATGAATATCACTTCAAATATCCATCACCTAGTGATCAGTTAGCTGAGCAGGGGGTGACTAAACTGGGACAAGCCAAAACTCTCACGGAACTGGGGGTGATTATGACTCCGTTGAAGAAGCTCGACGAAAGCCGGTTGATAAACAGAAAGAAAAGAGGCCCCAGGAGGTGCAGAATCCGAAGCAGTCTCGTTTCAATCGTCCGATTGGAAGAGATAAACCGGAGAGCTTGAACACTCCGTACATCTTCGATATTATGGCTCAACTAGCTAATATTCCGGCGCGAATAATGTTGTATGAGTTGCTACGGTTGTCTAAAGAAACCAGGGAAGCCTTGCAAGAAGCCTTGGCCAATTCAGAAGTGTTCCTTACTCAGATCAAGCCGGTACCTGAAGGGTCAGAACCGTTAATTCAACACTGCAATATAGCGGCTAAGAACCTTCCCTGCATTACCTTCACCAAAGAGGATATGCAGACGAAGAATTCAAACCATGATCAACCCCTATATTTCATTGGGTACATTGGCTCCAGCGAAGTCAACCGAATCTAAGTGGATCCGGGTTCCGCTGTGAGTATTATGCTGCTCCGCTTGATGCATAGCCTTGGTATCCCAGTTAGTAAGTTGGCGTCCACAGGCACTGTTATCTACAGATTCAACACTAGCGGGTCAAGACCCTTGGGTAAGATCCGGATAAAATGCCAAATGGGGGATTTGAAGACGGAGGTCACATGTTATGTGATTGATGCCGAGACTTCATATAACTGACTATTGGGTCGACCTTGGATCCATAGTAACGTTATAATCCCCTCCACTCTCCATCAGTGTTTGAAGTATGTCGACACTGATAATAAGGTTAGGACGGTGGTCGTGGATAAGCAACCATTCAAAGGGTTTGAGAATTATTTTACTGATTCTCTCCTTTATGGTAACGAATCCGATACTGAACCATCGGCCCATGGCACGAACAACGGAGAAGAAGCTGATACCGAAGCCGAATTTGATTACGATGGAGGTTTTGTTTTTAATGACATTGTACCATTTGTAATCAATCTTGACGATGAACAATCGTCAGATGGCAGTTGTAACTGGCAACTTACCAATAATAAAATAAATGACGATTTAGAGTACTCACTGTCTCTTGATGATGTGATAAAGGGATTGTATGATAATCCCGATTTGTATATGCCGCTTCGATCGTCCTATATAGCAAAAAAAAGCCTCCAGCATTCTTTCGGGACAACCCTGGTTATCCCTGCCAAAATAGGAGGCGAAAAAGAAGTGATTTACGGTAAAGGAGAGAATTTTCCATTACCAGATCATTTCTTAAGAGAAGATGAGAATGAAGACAAACCTGGCCAACATTTATCTAAGTATAGTCCGGAAGCACGCAAGCTCATGGAAAAACAGGGATATAATTTCACACTCGGAGAAGGTTTATACTTCGATCGAGGTCCCCGTATTCCAGCCAAAGCAGCATATGTACCAAAAGGGAAACCGGATGATTATTATAAATTCAGGCGGGGATTAGGGTATGTCTCGTCTTCAGAAGACGAATGTTGCTGGTTAATCAATAACCAATCATCTAGGCAATACAAAGATGGGTACTCGTCAGATTCCTCGGAATAGGATTCCGATACAAGTCTGGGGGAAGTATTCAAAGCCCTAATGACAAACATGACTATAGCTGACCCATCCACAATGGAGGGTGATGATCAAATGCCAACATGGGAGGACCCATGGGTTCATCACCTGAACATGCAGTATGGTGATAGATTTGAACAGAGGGAACCCCCCCACTGAAGATAAAGTAGTCCAAATTAACATGGGCGATGAAGCCAACCCAAAGCCTATATTCATCAGCGATGGTCTTCCCCCAGATAAGAAGGAGGAATTAATTGCTCTCATCAGGGAGTATATTGACGTCTTCGCTTGGAACTATGAAGACATGCCAGGGCTCGACCCCAACGTGGCAATGCACCGCCTCGATATCAAGTCGGATGCTAAACCTGTCAAACAACAGCAGAGACGGTTTCGTCCGCAGATTATGGAAACCATTGAGGCAGAGGTTAAGAAATTAATCGACTCATGATTTATCCGAGAGGAGCAACATCCGGACTGGCTAGCCAACATTGTTCCCGTTATGAAGAAGAATGGTAATATCAGGATTTGCATCGACTTCAGGGACCTGAATGCGGCATGTCCAAAAGACGACTTTTCTCTCCCAATCACGGATGTCATTATCGATAATACATACGGATTTGAGAGAATGTCTTTTATGGATGGCTTTTCAGGATATAACCAAATCAAGATGCACCCGGACGACGAGAAGCATACAGCGTTCAGAACGACCCTCGGTGTCTTTTGCTACACAGTGATGCCTTTTGGTCTAAAGAATGCAGACGCTACGTACCAGTGAGCAATGACTAAGATTTTTCAAGAACATCTCAGGAAAACAATCGAGTGCTACGTTGATGATTTGGTTGTGAAAAGCCGCAACAAAAAAGATCACGTCAAGGACTTGAAGACGATGTTCGATCTCATGCGGAGTCATCAATTGAAGATGAACCCCACTAAATCCTTCCTTGGAATGTCCAGCGGAAAATTCATTGGATTCGTCGTCACCACTAAGGGTATACGTATCGATCCCGATAAGGTGAAGGCAATACATGAACTGCAACCCCCTAGAAATCTAAGAGAACTCAAAGGATTGCAAGGGCGTTTAGCTTACATCCGGTGGTTCATCTCAAATCTTTCTGGGAAATGCCAACCATTCTCTAAGTTAAACAAGAAGGGTGTGTCATTTATTTGGGACAACGCTTGCCAAAAAGCACTCGAAGATATCAAAACATATCTGACGAATCCTCCTGTTCTCGTTGCACCAAAATCAGGTAAACCGTTCTTGATTTACATCAAAGCGATGAACCACTCGATAAGTGCTTTATTAGCGCAAGATGATGATAACGGTCACGAACAGGTAGTCTATTACCTAAGTCGGACTTTGGTAGGAGCCGAGTCTCGATATCCGATGATTGAGAAAGAATGTCTCGCATTGGTATTCGCAGTACAAAAGATGCGGCATTACTTGGTTGGACAGACGATTTACGTCATTTCTAACATTAATCCAGTACGGGTATTTATGACGCAACCAGCCTCTATGAATTGGCGGTTAGCGAAATGGGCCCTTCTCTTGTCCTAATATGATCTGCACTTCAAACAGCAGAAGTCGATCAAAGGACAAGCGATTTGTGATCTTTTGGCGGCAAACCCGACAACGGATACGGCAAAAGTATATGATGACTTGCCGGATGAAACCCACGAGGTTAACACTACATCGCACCAACAAGTATAGCAATTATACTTCGATGGTGCTTCGAGGGCAGCTAATGTGGCAATAACCCCCGGATGTTCTAGAGTCTCCTCCGGAGTTGGAGTTGTCTTAGTTTCCCCGGGAAAACATGTGATGCCTCGGGCTTGTTCACTAACTGATCCATGTTCCAATAACGTAGCCGAGTACAACGCGCTTCTCATTGGACTTAGTTTCGCCAAGGAGATGGGGGTCGAATATCTCGAAGCTTTTGGGGATTCTCAATTGATAGTCAACCAAGTCCGTGGAGAGTATGAAGTCAGGAACCAAGACCTGATCCCATACCACCAGGAGGCCATTAAAATGGCAGATTCTTTTGAAAAATTCTTTATTGAATACATCCCTCGTCTCCAGAACACTTATGCGGATGCACTGGCAGTACTAGCGGTATCACTTGCGCAGCCTCCCGAAACTGAACTGATAGTCACAGTAAGATCACATCAACTCTGCGTACCCATATATAATATAGATATCGAAGAGGAAGATGATAGAAACGTAAGCGCCAAGGAGGTGAACTCAACTCAAATCGGGTCTGAGCCCCGAGATTGGCATTTTCCCATCATTGACTACGTCCAGTATGGTATTTTGCCAGAGGATGTAAAAGAAAGGGAATCAATCCGCCGAAGAGCACCAAGATTCTTCTATAATACCGAGACCCATACGTTATACCGTCGGGGGTACGATGGTTTGTTGCTCCGATGCCTTTCGAACAAAGAAGCGGATGAAGTTCTTAAGGAATCACACGAAGGAGAATGTGGTGCACATCAGCCCGGTCCCAAGCTGTATGATCGTATCAGGAGAATGGGATATTTTTGGCCAACAATGGTTCATGATGCGATTGAATACGCCCGAGAATGTCATGCCTGTCAAGTACATGCAAATTATATGCACCAACCACTAGAGCATTTACACACGTCAACTACGTCTTGGCCGTTCGAGACATGGGGTATGGAAATTGTCGGTCCTATTTTTCCCCCTTCAGTCAAAGGTGATCGGTTCATTCTCGCAATCACGGATTACTTTTCAAAGTGGGCTGAAGCGATTCTGCTTAGAGAAGTGAAGACGAACAACGTCATCAATTTCATCAAACATCATGTCATATACCGACACGGCGTGCCAAGACGGATTATTCATGACAACGGTCCACAGTTCATAAGCAACGCTTTCGTCAGGTTTTGTGACAAGTTCAAAATTCAAGATATTTCGTCAACAGCTTATTATCCCGCTGCGAATGGATTAGCTGAAGCTTTTAACAAGACGATCATTAAGATCCTGTCAAAGCTCGTAAAGACCAATAAACGAGACTGGGATGATAAACTCGGGGAAGCACTCTGGGCTTATCGTACCACCATACGCACACCTACAGGAGACACCCTATATTCGTTGGTATACGGATGTGAAGCTGTGCTACCATTGGAAATCCAAATCCCATCCATTCGGATCGCTCTCGCAACTGAGATGACGACGGAAGAACAACATCAGAAACGTCTCAAAGAACTCGAAATGTTGGATGAAAGGCGCTTAGAAGCTCAACAACACATTGAGTTTTATCAAGCCAGAATATCTAGGGCTTTTAACAAAAGAGTCTGACAGAGAAGCTTCAAGGAAGGAGATCTAGTCCTCGCTGCTCGCCGACCGATAATCCTCAACTCCAAGAAGAAAGGTAATTTCGAACCCAAGTGGGAAGGACCGTTTGTGATAGACACAGTCTACTCAAACAGCACATATCGCCTGATTACTCAAGAGGGCGTCAGGCAATTAATGCCAATAAATGGGAAGTTCCTGAAAAAGTACTATCCCTAGTACATTCAGGATAACCCATTTACCGGGAAGTTCCTTGAAGAATATTACACTTGATAATCAAGATATAAATAGGTGTTTCCGGTAAAAGTTGCTGTTTTCATTGATGTTCTCTTTTTCGAGATCTGTTACAACTTTAAGCGTTACAACAGGATAAAATGAAAACAAAAGGGTTACAACTTTAACGAAAATAAACACGAGATCCCGGTTTGGTACGGTCTCGCTTGCGTGGGTTGTTGGCCTGTGACGGGGACGTCGATATCCGTGGACCGCCGACTCTTCAAGATCCTTTCCGGTAAAATCCGGCAGAGTTTCGTCTATCCGCAGAGGGATATAGAAACAGAACTTCGTCGATCCGTGTGAGATCTAGAAGTTTAAAGCGTATATCTCGGCTAACGCGAGATAATAGCTCTTCTCAGTGTCGCCTGCGAAGGGCAACACCAAGGAACAGAAGGAGGTGAATGAAGGGGGCTGATGAAGAACGCCTTACTCCTTGCTCCGGCAGGGCTTCGCCGCTATCTTGCAGACTCTGACTCCTCACTCCGGCAGGGCTTCGCCGCTCTCTTGCAAAACAATCCTTGGCTAAGATAATTCAGCCTTGAATTAAGAGCAAAATCAAGAGCCCCTCACAAAGGAGGCCAAGGGGGCTATTTATAGCCACAAGGAGAGGGAGGGGGCTGATGTGAGACACCCCTGGGGTGTCTCGGGCCTGCCGAGGCCCATTTGGGTGTCCCAACGCAGTCCGAGGCTGTGCCGTTGTTCTGCCGTTGTCCTGCCGTTGACTCGCCGTTGACTTTTCGTCCGAACTCGGATTTGAGTGATTTCGGATGCGTTGGAATCGTGACGGCGAGCTCTGTAGGCCCCGATGGTTGGATTATCCGTGGGGTGATCGGGGCACAGCGGGCGTTGGTCCAATTGCGGTGATCGCGGGGTTTTCGGTCAACCCGTATCCTCGTGATTCTGACATTCTGTCGGCTCACGTAATCCGTCGGTTTGCTTCAGTCGCTCACCGGCGTCATTTGAGCTCTTGTGAACTGGGTAGTGACGTTCGATCGTCGATCGTTAACACCGAGCTGTGAGTGGGGACCTATCGGCAATTTTCGATGCCTACAATAGGCTAGAGAATGAGTTTAGAAAAACTTCTCTAAATAAAGAGATGTAGATGGTTGAGGTTGAACTCCTCAAAACCGAGATTTGAAAGCCTTCTCTTTGTTCAACTCTTTTCCACAAACCAAAACACACTTAAAACCTTGAAAACAAACTGATATAAACTCAATTTAAACATCCATAAACTAAAGAAAAGAGTTATAATGCATATATATAGTCTCCTAAACCAAAACATCCCAAAACTAACCGTTACTAGTCAAACTAACCATTATCGATCAACTGAAACTTTGTGTCGGTCGACTGATAGGCTTGAAACTTCAAAAGACTAAAAAATACATCTGTTCGATCGACTGACATGCTTATCGATCAACTGAAAACATGCATCGGTGGACTAAGTACATGCACGACAAATTCTAAAATTTTGCGTAGCTAATTTTCTAAAATCAATTAAAAATAGAAAAATCAATTCTAAAAATAGTAAAATTTGGGAAAAGTTTTCTACACATGAAAATAAACATATTATAGAAAATATTTCTGAAATATCACTTTGTATTTGTGAGAAATCATTATTTTAAAATAGATATTCTAGATTCTGAAAAACTGCTAAATACTTATTTTTGTAAATTCAATTTAAAATAACAAAACAACTCCAAAATTAATAAAACTTGGGGAAATGTTTATATATGTGATGATGAACATGTTAGAGAAGAAAGTTTTCAAATTACATTTTTCAATTGTAAAAACTCATTTATTTTGCAAACTATTCAAGATATAAAATCTCTAAACATTTTTTTTGATGAAATTCTTTTAAGCAAACTTTGAGATTATTTTTAATGGATTTATAGACTTTATAAAAGATGTAAAACTTTACCATAAATTCAATAAACCAAGAGTGAATTATTTTCTCAAAAAAGCGTATAATGTAACAAAACAAAATAACTTGTATGTGTATGATATGAGCTTTAAGCATTAACACAAAGTATAAACTAAAAACTAATATACCCAGGCCAAGGCAAATAATCTTCAATAGCTCATCTTAGTTGCGGATGAAGTAATGATGAATCTTAACTTGAATTGTGATGGCTTTATTCCGATTGTTACTAACCTCCAAGATATTGTCATTTACGCTCAATTCCATCAAACCTCCAACAAGGATCTTTGTGTAGGATTCCTACCGAGTAAAGAAAATACTCGACAAACGATGTTAGGAATTGTTTGTTAATTATCAAAACTAGATTAGACAGTAGGCTCATAAATATGAGACCTAATAATATATTTTCGGTTTTCAAATGTTTGCATTTTGAGACTAAAAATCAATTTAGTACCGATACAAAATTTTTGAGAATTGATAATGCTAAAAAATACTTCGATAAATTTTTACTCAATTTTTGGAATAGAATGAAATTTTGCATCAATCATCTTGTGTTTATACCCCCTCATCAAAATGGAGTTGCTAAATATAAAAATTGACATTTGTTAAATATTGCTCACACTCTATTATTTAATAGACATGTTTCTAAAGAACTCTTGGGAGATGCCATTTTGACTGCATGTTACTTGCTAAATCGCACGCCTTCTTCATTTTTGGATGTTTCGGGTCTTTTTAAATTATAATTGATACAGATTATAATAAAAAGAATGTAATGAAATAAGAAAAAATTATATTTCCTGGAGAGGGTTCTTGTCAATATACCGATGGAGCGTCGATTTTGTACTCCGTTGATGTATTGACTAAGACGATGGGTCTTTTTCTGTTTATAAGAGGTGGATTGATTGGAAGATAACTTAGTCTTCTCTCAGTAGCTTCTCTTAAAAAGAATGGGAAGTACAAGTCTAATCTCTTTATATGTTTGTATTCTTGGCTAAGGCTTTTGAACTTGTAGAATGGATGATCTCCTCTCTTTTTATAGGATAAAAGAGAGAGTTAACGGCATTTAATTGTGGATTAACTAGCTATTAAAGTTGGAGATAATAGGGAGTGATTATTCCCCTGAAAATAGCTCTCAAATTGGCTATTTGGTGAACTTCATGGGCTTAGTGAGGTTCGCTGAAGATATGGACGAAGGTCGCTGCGGGCGCGAGCAAGGGTCATTGCGGACATGGGTGAGAGTCTCTGCGGACATGCGCGAATCGCTACAGAAGTGCACGAGTCTTCTTCAGAAGTATGTCTTGGTCCACTTGAGTTGACGTGGGCGGAGTTCATTGGCTAGCATACTTCACCCATGATTTTGAATTTGACACAAAAGTTGACTCTAGGCTTTGCCAATTAATGAGTTGTTTGGCGATGTTCGCTTCAATTGTCAAGTGACATTCGTTGCAGCTTGTTATGGGCTTGATTTTGGACCTGTTTGAAGTGTTTAGTCCAAGGGCGTTCACTTCTTAGATTCAAGCTGATAATCAGTCTAAGTAAAAATACATTTTGGCCATCTACATTGGATAACAAACTTCATACTCAGTTTTACACCTTCATAATGACATGTTTTTTCTTCCATTTAAAATCTTTGGTTCATTATATTTTGTACACAATCATAATTCTCAAAAAACTAAACTACATTCATGGTCTCTCAAACGTATTTTTCTTAGTTATTCTCTCACTCAAAAGAGATAGAGGAGTTATTATCCTTTTATAGGTTGCTATGTTTTATGTATAGATGTCACTTTTTGTGACTCTTAGTATGGAAAACCCCTCCTTCTACCTTTGAGAATGATTATGATTACTTGATTATTCATGAGACACAAATCATCAATGGTTCGCCTGATTCTAATGTAGTACCTAGCTCAAAACCATCACCATTAGAGAAGCCTCTTCAAGTTTATACATGTTGTTGTGTTCCTCTGTCTATGCCAGTGCTAGCCTCTATGTCGAGTCCTGATCCAGAATCTAGTGAAACCATTACTGATTAGTTACCTCTAACATTACTATTGATGATCTCCCTATCGCTCTTTGAAAGGATAAGAGATATTGCCCTAGACATCCAATTTCTAAACTTATCTCTTACTCTTACTTATTATCTTCATATCAGTGCTTTCTCTCCTTTTTGGTTCTCATTCTATTTCCAAATCTGCATTATAAGACTTTTCTATTATAGGTTTGACTAAGGTGATGCAATATTAGATGATGTAGGGCCCTCTTGCTTATATACCAAGCGTAGGATCGTGACCCTTAAAAAAAGTACGCTCTTATAAAGAGTAAATATGCGGAAGCCTTACACTTAAAACACACAAGGGTGAGTTTGTAAGATATGTTATAAATTGTAAGAAAGAATGACAACAATCTTAGAAAATGAATATCACAAACACAAGCATGTATATTGGTTCCACCTCCCCGGTGTACATCCAGTCCCCAAGTAAATCCCGCTTGAGATTTCCACTATGATTTTGAAAACTTAAAAAATCAAAAGCAAACCTGACCAATTTATAAGACAATACAAATTGTAAACCTAATTGACAACAACATGCCAATTGTAAACCGACCTCTAGACCAAGAGATCAACCCCTCTCACAAACCGAGAGAACCTTCCTTTGAAGCAAGTACAAATCCAATCCTATAAGCCTTGAATGTGTTGTGAACATATTTCTCACTGTGGCTATAGGTTTCACTCTCTAAATTTGCCTAAAAACTTAGTAGGAAATGATCAAGAACATAGACTTTTCAGAAAATAGTTTTTCTTAATACTTAGGCTAAAAAATAGAATGTTTGGCCTCTTGAATATGCACAAAATTTAATCTTTTGAGTGCAAATCTTATTATATTATTTACTAACATTTAACCCTATTTATAGCCTCTAAAAAGTCATATTTTTAAACCAAAATAACACCTCAAAACGGCTATAAACAGTCATACATTCAAAATCTGTCATAGTCAGAAAACTACCTTTGTAGTCGACTACAACTCTTAGTAGTCGACTACTCTGAGTTCAAACAGACTTTGTGTAGTCATATAATTCCTTAGTAGTTGACTACTTTGACTATTGGTCGACTACTCTGTAATTGACAGAAAGTCTGGAATTCCGATTCAACTCTTATTGGTCGAATATAATGTCTAGTAGTTGACTAGTCTATAATAACACAAAAACTGATATTCTGTCTGTGTCTTGTGTAGTCGACTATTCATTCTATTAGTCGACTATTAAGGGGTAGATATGAGCTATATGATATTTTTTATGTCTCACTCAATATCTATTAAATCTAATGATTAACATAGGGGATTTCTATAGTTAACCATCATACTAAGCATGTGTTAGTGTGTTTTAACACTATGTGTGTGCATGTGTGTGAGTGATCAAGGCTTGTACACATTTCTAAGTAAAGAAAATATAAAATTACATTTTGATAATAAAATATATCTTCTTCTTAGCTTAATTTTGCCTTGAACTCATCTTATGTCTTGAGTATCTCTTTGAATATCATTGTTGATTTAGCTCTGATACTGCAAAACAAAGGTTAGCACATAATACACACAACATATAATATTTGTTATCATCAAAACAAACTAATCTTGGGGTTAAGATTCCTAACAGATGATAGTTTTTGGGCAAAATGATACATGGGAGTTTGTTACTCTTCCTCTAGGGAAGAAAACTTTTAGCTGTAAATGAGTTTACACTATCGAGCTAAACCTAAATGGGTCTCTTGCTTGCTTGAAGGTAAAATTAGTTGCAAAAGGTTATTCTCAAGTGTATGGGTTTGACTATCTTGACACTTTCGCTCCGATCGCAATGATGACATCCATATTAGTTCTTATCTCACAGACTACAATATTCCACTTATCAGTTAGACATCAATAATGCTTTTCTCAATGGTATCCTAGAGGATGAGGTCCATATGGAGCAACCACCAGCTTTTGTTGCTCAAGGAGATGTGTGGAAATATTTGTAGGCTGAGAAATCACTATAGCTTGAAACAGTCTTTGAGAGTATAGTGTGGATGTTTTATGTTGGGTGTTTAGGAGTGTAGTCGAGCACAAAAATCTCAATTAGTTTTTTACGGTCTCACACTAGGAAAAAGATTCTCCTTATTGTGTATGTGGATGGTATTGTGATCACAAGAGATGATACTGATACGGGTGTATCTTCTCTTCGGAAAAAGTGATCCTCATGGGAGCTTGAGGATAGGTGATTCTCATGATATCTTGAGAATAGTGGTGTGAAGCGACACGGCAGAGCACAGGTGGAAGCATGAAACGAGACGGCGAGCAGCAGATTCGAAGAATCCAGATTTCAGCTCGTGAGTCGACTCATACATATACATGAGTCGACTCATCAGGTTGAGTCGACTCATGCCTCTCATGAGTCGTTCATGAGTCGACTTACAAAACCTAGCCGTTTTGTCAAAAACTTCTGCTCGGGCGACTCATCAGTTTATGAGTCGACTCATCAGTTTATGAGTCGACTCATTAGTCATGAGTCGACTCATATGTAGTCATAAGTCGACTTATCGAGGTTTCCTGGGCAGACTTGGTTTCTGTTTTGAAGAAATTCTAGTTGGGTTTGGTTTTGGTTATTTACCAGATTGCCACCATGTTGTAAACCCTATAAATAGGGACTGTTTAGGGTTCTAAACAGGAGGTGAGAGGCCAAGATGTAGATCTAAAGAGTTTTAGGTCTAAGTGAGATCCTGATCAAAAGGATTAGGGTTTAGACTGTGAGGATCTATGAGATTTAGATCAGAGAGAGATTCTAATCTTTGTATTAGGGTTTAGTAAGAATTGAGAGTTTATTCTCGATTATAGTGAGATTGTGAGAGAGGGATTGTAATCTTTTCATACTCATAATCTAGAGAAGGTAATTTCCTTTGCCATATACTGAATTGTGCTTGTGTTTCTATCATCCTCTTCTCAACCCACCTTTTGGTAATTCCACGACCAAAGGGTGCTCGCACGGTAACTCGTATCAAGTTGGTATCAGAGCAATCAGATCCGGTGAAGGGGCATCCTGTGTATGGTCCTGACTCGATCGCAATACAAGAAGCTTAGAGAGATCCTTTTCTTGAGTTCAGAGAAGAAGGAAGAGGAAGATGACTGAAGTCAACAAAGATGGAGGGGCTCGAGAGTTTCCTCAGCTGAAGTTCTAACTTGAATGAGACTTCAAGTTTCTAAAGGGGGGACCCATGATACGGGTGTATCTTCTCTTCGGAAAAAAGCGATCCTCATGGGAGCTTGAGGATAGGTGATTCTCATGATATCTTGAGAATAATGGTGTGAAGCGACACTGCGGAGCACAGGATGGAGCGTTAAGCGAGTCGGAAGAATGAAGAATCAAAGATTTCAGTTCTCAGCCTGATGAGTCGACTGACGGGTTGATGAGTCGACTGACGATTGATGAGTCGACTGACGATTGATGAGTCGACTGACGGGTTGATGAGTCGACTCAAGAAAACGCCTCCAGATAGCAAAATGCTTATGCTGAGTCGACTCATAAAAATCATGAGTCGACTCATGCAGGTCAGCATAGTTTGTGCACATTTTGAGTCGACCATGAGTTGACTGGTGATCATGAGTCGACTCATCTCAGTCATGAATCGACTCATCGAGGTTTCCTGGGCAGACTTGGTTTCTTTTTTGAAGGAATTCTAGTTGGGTTTGGTTTTGGTTATTTACCAGATTATCACCACGTTATAAACCCTATAAATAGGGATTGTTTAGGGTTCTAAACAGGAGGTGAGAGGTCAAGAAGTAGATCTAAAGGGTTTTAGGTCTAAGAGAGATCCTGATCAAAAGGATTAGGGTTTAGACTATGAGGATCTATGAGATCTTAGATCAGAGAGAGATTCTAATCTTTGTATTAGGGTTTAGTGAGAATTGAGAGTTTGTTCTCGATTCTAGTGAGATTGTGACAGAAGGATTGTAATCTTTTCATACTCATAATCTAAAGAAGGTATTTTCCTTCGCCATATACTGAATTGTGCTTGTGTTTCTGTCATCCTCTTCTCAACCCACCTTTGATAATTTCGTGATCAAAGGTGTTCGTACGGCAACTTGTATCAAGTTGGTATCAGAGCATCAGATCCGGTGAAGGGGTATCCTGTGTATGGTCCTTACTCGATCACAGTACAAGAAGCTTAGCGAGATCCTTTTCTTTGGAAGGAGTTCAGAGATTAAGGAAGAAGAAGATGACTGAAGTCATCAAAGATGGAGGGGCTCGAGAGTTTCCTCAGCTGAAGTTCTAACTTGAATAGGACTTCAAGTTTCTAAAGGGAGGACCCATGATACGGGAGTATCTTCTCTTTGGAAAAAGTGATCCTCATGGGAGCTTGAGGATAGGTGATTCTCATGATATCTTGAGAATAGTGGTGTGAAGCGACACGGCGGAGCACATGTGGAAGCATGGAACGAGAAGGCGAGCAGCAGATTCAAAGAATTTAGATTTCAGCTCGTGAGTCAACTCATACATGTACATGAGTCGACTCATCAGGTTGAGTCGAGTCATGCCTGTCATGAGTCGACTCACGAAACCCAGCCGTTTTATCAAAAGCTTCTGCTCGGTCGACTCATCAGTTTATGAGTCGACTCATCAATCATGAGTCGACTCATATGCAGTCATGAGTCGACTCGTCGAGGTTTCCTGGGCAGGCTTGGTTTTTGTTTTGAAGGAATTCTAGTTGGATTTGGTTTTGGTTATTTACCAGATTACCACCATGTTGTAAACCCTATAAATAGGGACTGTTTAGGATTCTAAACAGGAGGTGAGAGGCCAAGATGTAGATCTAAAGAGTTTTAGGTCTAAGTGAGATCCTGATCAAAAGGATTAGGGTTTAGACTGTGAGGATCTATGAGATCTTAGATCAGAGAGAGATTCCAATCTTTGTATTAGGGTTTAGTAAGAATTGAGAGTTTGTTCTCGATTCTAGTGAGATTGTGAGAGAAGGATTGTAATCTTTTCATACTCATAATCTAGAGAAGGTATTTTCCTTCGCCATATACTGAATTATGCTTGTGTTTCTGTCATACTCTTCTCAACCCACCTTTTGGTAATTCCGCGACCAAAGGGTGCTCGCACGGCAACTCGTATCAGATACATAGGGGATTGAAAGCCTAAAGAAAACACCTATAGTAGCAATTTGTAGACAAAGGAGCTTAGATCCTTGAAGTACGTCTTTGGTATTGAGGTGGCCAGGTCCAAGAAAGACATTTTCCTATCACAATGGAACTATATTCTTGACATGCTTTTAGAGGTAGATATGCTGAGGTGTAGTTTGTTAATTCTCCAATGGATGTGAAGAATAAGCTACTACCGGATTAGTGGAAACCTTTGGAGGATGTTGCAGTATATAGGAGATTAGTAGGAAAGTCGAACTACCTAATAGTAACTAGGCCAGATGTTATTTTTGCTGTTGGCGTAGTCAGTCAGTTGCACTAAGGATGACTCATTTGGAGATCGTTAAGTAGATTCTTGGATACTTGAAGAAAGCTCCAAGAAGAGGAATTCTCTATTCAGATTGTGAGCACATCAGAGTCATGTTTTTCAAATGCAGATCGGGCATGATATCCTTCTGACAGGCAATCAACTATAGGTTATTTTCTTTCTTAGGGATAATCTTGTGTCTTGAAAAAATAAGAAATAAAGTGTGGTTTCTTGGTCTAGTGTAGAATCTGAGTACTGAATATTGGCAAACATGACATGTGAGTTGATTTGGATTAAAGACATTTTGATAGAGATTGGTTTTCCTCCAAAGTGACCTATGAGATTGTAAGTTGATAACAAGTTTGCTACATATATTGCTGAGAATCCTGTATTCCATGAGAAGAGCAAGCATAATGAGATTGATTATCATCTAGTTCAGAAGAAGATGGGTGGTTGAAATATTGTGGCTAAGCGTGTATCATTAGAGAATCAGCATGCAAATATTCTCATAAAAAACTATTGGGAAAACACAAGTATATTTTATTTGTGACAAGATAGGCATGTGCGATGCGTATGCTCCAACTTAAACAAGACTGTTGTAAGAAAAAGTTAGTTGATCTTATTGTTTTAGTCTCACATTACTTGTGGATTAATTATGTATCAATTCTTCCATTATAAATAAACTAATAGAGAAGAGACCAAAGTTATATCTCATCTTTCCTTCTTTATCTCTGGTAACAATATACAATTCTTATTGGATTGGTTCTTCTGACCATAGACCTAGAAGATCTCTTTCATAGCCCTCAAAATCAAATACATGACCCAATAGGAGTCCTGACCTGGATAGAATTCTAAAATAGACTAAAAATAGGAAAACTGCCCGAACTGGTCTAACTGACCGGTTCGATCCTTCGGTCTAACTGACTGGTTCGATCCTTCTATCTAACTGACTATTATGCAGGCAGTTGATTCTGTGATTCTACCAGTTTGACCGGGTGGTCTCACCACTACCACTTGCCATTTTTCCTCATTTCACATTCTCTTGTTTCCCTCTTTGTTTATGACCCTTCTCGTTTTGCTTCTCGCTTTGTTCTCAACTCTTTTGTTTTCTTTAAGGGTTGAAATACAAGGCTACATCCCTATAATGATTGACATCTCTATCATCCCATTATGTCATAGCTTCACATAAATGAGACTTAATTATCATTTAGATGATTATTGATTATAATTGAAAAAATGTTTTCTTAATGCCACACCTTATTGAAAATTATGGGAATCTAGCAACATGTTCATATGCCTCATTTACAGAAAATATGAGACTTTAAATATATAAGCCTTTTAAATGGTCTCCTTATAATTTTCACTAAGGTTCTTTCTAATAGGCTTGCTTCCTTTCTATCTTCTCTGGTTGACCGTTCTCAATCTGCCTTCTAGATGGTAAATCTACTATGGATTCCTATGTTATTTCTCATGAGCTTCTTCATTTGTGTTCTAGTAAACGCAAGGAAATTTGCATGATCAAAATTGACTTTATGAAGGCTTTTGATTTGTTAGCCGGTCTTTCATTCTTGAGATGCTTAAAGCTAGGGGCTTTGGGTTCAAGTGGTGTCAGTGGATAGGAGAAGTTCTACATTCCTCCGAGTTTAGGCTATTCTGATGTATGGTTCTCCTTCAAAGTTCTTTAATTGTTCTAGGGGACTGAAGCAGGATGACCCTCTCTCATCCATGCTTTTTTATCCTTGCTGTAGATGTCCTTAACAAGATGCTATATTCTAGTGTTGAAGCTAGTGATTAATTACAATTGCATATTAATGGGCAAATTTAATACTCATTCCCTCCAATTTACTGATGACACCATCATTATGTCTAGAGCTACCATATCTGATTTTGCTATTTTAAATCCATTTTTACATGTTTGAGGACATCTCAGGTTTTAAGCATTAGCTATCATAAAATGAATTTGTTTTATTTTGGGAAATGAGCCACCAAAGGGGCTTTATTTGCTAAAATTCTTAACCATTCTCTTGAGCATCCTCCCTTTAAATACCTTGGAATACCTATAGAAAAAGGTTCACTCAACAAACAACACCAGCAACCTCTTTTAGATAAATTCTCTAAGAGATTATCTATGTGGAAAAGTAAGCAACTAAATATTGAAAGATGTTTAATTCTTATTAACTCGATTTTATCCTCTCTTCCCTTATATTATCATTCTTTTTTCAAGCTTGCAATTTGGCTTATCAAGGCAACATATAAGATTAAAAGAAGTTTTTTATGAGGAAGAAATTATAACAACTCTTCAGGAAAATCTTTAGTGAAGTGGAGTTTAGTTTGTAAACCTAAAAGGGAAGGTGGATTAGGTATCCTTAATTTACATCATCTCAATCTTTCTTTGATGTCCAAATGGACGTGAAAAGTGATCCAAAATGATTCTTTTGTGGGGAAAAGTCTTTTCTTCTTTTACTCTTCAGGATACCCTAACCATAGTGGCACGCCACTAAGTCTCACTACATCTAAATTTTGGCATGATGTCTTCTCTAGTAGTGAAGCTTTAAAGTGTCTAGTTCAATGGAGTTTAGGTGAGGGTTCCTATATTAGATTATGGGAGGACAAATGAACAAGCTCAAACTCTTTGGCTTCTCTTTTTCCCATGTCATAAAACCATGTTTTTTCAAAATATGCTAGTGTTAGATCTCAGGGGATATTTAATAGTAACCATCAAAGATGACAACCCTTGCTTAGGAGAACTATCACTGCTTAGGAGAGAGAAGAGGTCTCAGGACTTAAATATTATCTTCAAATCTTTCCATTTCACCATCTAGTGATAGGGATACAGTTTGGTGGCCATATCATCCTTCAGGTTCTTTTTCAGTTAAGTCCATACATTCTTTTCTTAATAGTAGTGGTACTTTATATAAGGTCTTCAATTTCATATGGAAATCTATCATTCCTGTAAAAGTTAAAATTTTCTTATGGCTTCTTCCAAGAGGAAACTTAATACTAAGATTAATCTAGAGTCTAATAGATGGACGGAGATTCTACTTGTTCTTTTTGCAATGAGGCCCCTGAAATTAATGAATACCTTTTTCTTTACTGCTCATTTGTGAAAAATTTTCTGGTCTTTTTTCATGCCAATCCTTAAGCTTTCCTCTACGACACAAGACTTCAGTTATATTGTTGATTCTTTTAGTTCTTTCTTGGTGGAAAGTGATTACAGAACCTTATGGTCAATTCTCTTCCCTTGTTTCTGCTGATGTATATGAAGAGCAAGAAATAATCTTATTTTCAACGAGACTATAATCACTGCTTGTATATTGGTCTTTAATATTGCGTATTACATACTATTATGGATGACTTGGCTTCTAAGCGATCCTACAAGATCAAAGAATTGGCAGAAAAGAGGGGGATAGCTAGGTTGTTGCTGCAAATTTTTATTTATATTTCTATAACTAGATTATACTCTTTTCTTTTGTTCTATTTGGGTCATGGGTTTTGTACTTTTTTTGAGCTTAGTTATAGCTCTAAACAGATGTATCTTCTTTTGCCTAAATTTTCCTAGATCTATTTAGTTTACGTTATAGTTTTAATTAAACATCTATGATTTCTGCAGTAGGTGATGGCTATGGTCCTCTCCCTACTCTTGGGTATGAACTGTTTGTACATTACTATTCTTAGGTATGAATTGTTTGTTCATTATTATTCTTAGACTTTTCATATCAGTGTTTAGTTAGTGTGGTTAATGATATATGAACGGGGCATCTCACCTGTTTCTACTTCAAAAAAAAAAAGAGTAAGACTTTGATCAATTTGTAATGTTATTGCGTGCAGTCGATTCATTGGCCTTGAAGTTAAAAAATTCAGTTTGGGCAAAGCTATACTTATTATCAATAAATAATTTTATTAGTATTTTGATCATGTGATCCCAAGTTAAAGAGGATTACTTCTCTGTTATATTTGTTGGTCGTGTAGGTATCTGTTATATATTACAAATTCCTTAAGTGCTTATCCCCTCTCTAGATTCGAACATGTCCTATGCCAACTAATCATCAGATCACCCTAATTAGGATGACTCAAGTAGCTTCACCATTCAACCCTTCCTAACAAGGGCTGAGTCGAAAGGTGTCCTCGCTTGACTTACATGTCGAGTCGACCCCACTCCTCTTCATTCCACAATGCTAGATAACCGACCTTCAAGGCTGACTAAAAAGAAGGTACTTATCGGCCTACTTGTAAGATCAAGACAAGTGGCATCACATATTGACCCTCTTAGAGAGACAAGTTGAAAGACGATGTATCCTCAGGCCCCCTACTGACAATCGATTGCTTCACATTAAATTCATGATCAGAATTATTATTTCTTCAGCCCTAAAAATTTTTATGACTCATCGGACCTCATCAGTGCTATGCACACCGAGTCATAATTAAACGCCTAGGTGACTCTTCACCCTCTATAGCCGATGCCTATAAAGAAGATGCTAATTGAGCCGCTTGTTTAGACTTGGCGGAAGTTACCTATTTACCATTCTGATCCGCTATAAAGGGAAGAAACTATCTATCGCCTAGGGTAAGCTAAACTCTGGCTAAAAAACTCTTACCACTTAACTATTCTTCTTTCCCACTCAGCCTCTCTACTAAATTGATCATCAGAGGAACCATCATAGATTCCAACTGTGACCTCTTACATGTTGTTCATATGCAGCACTGGACTCTCAGCTCAAGAACCAACCATTTGAAGAAGATTGAGGACTCTAATACCCACATAATCCCTACACAATCCCTTGTTAGATAATTGACATCGACAGTTTGGAGTCCATCATGGGGCCATTCTTTCTTCTTCGCATAGAATGACTGGTTCTAATTGCCCAGGCTGATCATCTAATCCATCCACTAAAGACCACCATATGGGCTATGTTAATCAAGCCTAGTCAGAGGAGTCTGCTCGGAGGATTTCTTAATCTCTCTAGCAGTAGTTCACTTCCTTCATGAATGAGCTCCTTAGTCGGATTACTCTTTAGTACCCTTCTCCATCGTTCACTCCTCCTCCTACCCATCTTGCATGTCAGGCCCAATAGTGAATGCCTAAAGACTACGCTAAGCACACCTCTCCTCCACTTCACTAACATGCTCGCTTCTCCACTCCGCCTTGACAGACCCAATCGTACGTGGAGGCAATAGGGAAAATCCACAGTTATGGCCATGGTGGTAATGAACACACTGCATGGACGGATTCATGTGGCCCCAGATACCCTTATGCTACTCTGGATCCTTTCGCGACTAATCTAGCATCTGGTTATGAGTGGACATTCAATACTATAGCCAAGACCATTAGAGGGAACACTCCACTCGTTGACTAGATAATGAATGAACCTGCGCCAAATTCCAGATGCCTCATATCGAGAAGTACAAAGGCGAAGGAGATCCAGTGGAGCATGCACAAAAATTATATGAGTTGATGAACATGCAACAGGTGACTGAGCCAATCATATGTAGAGCTTTTGCCATCACTCTGACAGGAAGTGCTAAGATATGGTAAAATTTATTGGATGAGAAGTCCATCAACAGCTTCGAGTAGCTCAGCCAAAAGTTTGTACACCTTTTTGGCTAACTCCAAATAAAAGAATCCCTCCTACGTCTTACAACAGATGATTCAAGATCCTAGAGAAAGCCTCAGGGACTAGTTCAAGAGGTTCTAAGTCAAAAGGCTGGAAGTCCACGACTCTAGCACCATGGTTGCTATGGCCGTGATCTCGACAGGGCTAGAGAACAACAAGTTAGCTAACACGATCATTGTAAACCGAGTCACCAACTATGAACAGTTGATAGCCAGAGCCTGAGGATACATAGACATGGAAGAAGCTCGAGCCTATAGGAAGGTGGCCAAAGAAGCATAAGCAATAGCAGCAATAGTAGCATCAGCAACAGTAGTCGATCCCTCTCCAAAGAAGAAGACGAAGAAGGATTCCCCCAAAACCAACTCCACGCCAAGCCTAGCCGATAAGAAGGACCAAAGGAGAAAGATGGCCAAGAAGCCGACCCTTACTTCCCTCAACACTTCTCTCTCACAATCCCTATACTTAGTCCAGAAGGAAAGGTATTTAAATTCTACTCCTCCCTGCATGAAGTCAAACCCTCGGTACAGAGACCCAAAATAGTATTACCAATATCATAGAGATCACGCCTATCATACCGATGACTACAGATTCCTCTAGAGAGATATTGAGGACTTGATACAAAAATAATTCCTGAAGAGACTCATGTCTTAGTATGACAAAGGACGACATACTCTAGGAAAGTATGATAGGAGGTCTCGATCTAGATCACCTCGTCCCTAACGTCAACAAGATATACAACCTCCAGAGATTAGCAGTCGGGGCACTATTAGCGGTGGCCTAGCGGTGGGAACGCTCGGAAGAAGTATGCTAGACGAGCACTGGGTGTCAACTTATGTGAGCAGAAGCCTTGGACAAATCAGCCCATCTCCTTCATCAACACTGATCTGAGAGGTATCGAGACCCCTCATGATGACCCCCTCATTATCTTAGCCAAG
The DNA here is from genome assembly GCA_022839385.1 of Asparagus kiusianus. Classification (NCBI taxonomy): domain Eukaryota; kingdom Viridiplantae; phylum Streptophyta; class Magnoliopsida; order Asparagales; family Asparagaceae; genus Asparagus; species Asparagus kiusianus. The sequence goes on from BQKN01067293.1 coordinate 169,026, forward strand.
ATTAATGGCATCCAAGTCAAGAGGATCTTGGTTGATACATAGAGTTTCACCGATATCCTGTTCCTCGAAGCCTTCAATTAGATGGGCATCGCCAAGTCTAAACTATAGCCTTGCTTAGGTCCTATCGTCGAATTTCATAGGATATTTGCTCTTGCTAGAAAGGATGATCACTCTCCCCCTAATGGTCGGTGAGTACCCTTACCAATCCACTGTCCAAACCCTATTTTTCGTGATTAACATTAAGTCTGCCTATAACGTTATTCTTGGAAGAATCTCCTTGAATAGCTTACATGCGGTCCCATCCACTTACCACCGGATAGTGAAGCCCCCGACCCAAGAAGGAGTTGGGTGCATCAGGAGCAACTAGCGAGAAGTAAGATCTTGCTATCTAATTTCAATGAAAGGGAAAGGAGTGTTAGAGACCCAGCCGACTAAGAAGGCGCATCTCTAGATGGATAAAGAGATAGAACGGGAGCGGATGACTCCCGTAGAAGAACTGCAAGAAGTGCCGATTGACCTAGATGGGTCAAGGAAGGTCAAAATCAGGTCGAGCCTCAACGAGAAGCTGTGATTGTGTTCCTACACAAGAATGCAGATGTGTTTGCATTGGATCCCGAAGAGATGCAGGGAATTCCCCTTAAAATAGTGAGCCATGACCTCTCGGTCGACCGACATGGCAACTCGATTTGTTAAAAGTAGATACATCTCAGCCCCGAGAGGCAGAAGGTGACCTTGGATGAAGTCAATCGGCTACTTAGAGCCTGATTCATTAGAGAAGTGTGGTACCTAGAATGAATATCTAATGTCGTACTGGTCAAGAAGTCCCTTGGCATGGAGGATGTGCGTGGACTTTACAGACCTAAAAAAGGCTTGCCCCAAAGACAACTACTCCTTTTTCAAGGATCGATCAATTAGTAGATGAGAGCGAAGACCATGAACTATTCTATTTTATGGATGTCTTCTCTGGACACAACCAGATCCTGATGGTGGAGCATGATGAGGAGAAGACCTCATTCATTACAGACAAAGGAGCCCACTGTTACAAGTGATGCCCTTCGGTTCTAAGAATGCAGGGGCCACCTATCAGAGGTTGGTCAATAAGATATTCAAATACTAGATTGGTCGCAATGTGGAGGTGTATGTATATAACATCCTTATGAAGTCAAAGCATGCATCATCTCTTGTCTCGGATCTTGAGGAAACCTTCTTGGTCCTCTAACACTACCGCGTGAGTCTCAACCCGGCCAAATGTGTTTTTAGGATGCAATCAGACAAATATTTTGGATTCATGATTGCCCAACGGGGCATCGAGATCAATCGTAAGAAGATAACTACCATAGAGTAGCTGACTGAACCTTGCACGTTAAAGGACGTCCAAAAGCTAAATAGCAAGATAGCAGCATTGAGTCGCTTCCTTTCAAAATCTGCTGAGAGGAGCCTTCCATTCTTCAAAGCTTTGAGAGGGAATAAGGAGATGAAGGAAGGCAGTGGTTGGACCGCAGAATGCAGTGAGTCCTTCAATGACCTCAAGTGATATTTGAGCACCAAGCCTTTGTTGAGCTGACCTAGGAAAGGAGAAAACTTGTATCTTTACTTGGCCATGTCCCATGAAGTGACTAGCTCTGTCCTAATCCAAGAGGAAGACAATGCACAGAGGTCGATATACTATGTCAGCCAGATCCTGAAGGCTGCTGAACTTAACTATCCTCTCTTTAAGAAGTCCTCCTTCACTCTCATAATTATAGGTAGGAGGCTTCAACCCTATTTTCAAGCACTATAGTGATGTGGACAAATTTTCCCTTGAAGAAAGCACTTGACAGTCCTACCACTTTGGGACAATGATTAACTGGTCAATCGAGCTTAGTGAATATGATATATTATTTAAGCCCAGAACGACCATAAAGGCCCAAGACTTGGCCACATCTGTAGTGAATGATGAACCGTCTCCGCTCATACCAGTCCCCCTACCTAATTCTTTAACTTCCAAGATAACTAAGGCACCTCCTTATTGGAAGTGCAGTACTCCTAAGCATGATTTGCCGAGTTCTCCTTGTGGTGGTTATTAAAGGTAGATGGATCTTCAGGAGAAGGAGGCTGTGGAGCTAGAGTAGTCGTACGTGGCCCCAAATGGGTCCACACATGAGCACTTCATCGCTTTTGAATTCTCAGCCTCAAACAATGAAGCTGAGTACAAAGCTTGGTAGGAATTTGAGTTGCCTTAGCAGTTAAGGCCGAGCTCGTCTACATCCTGGCTGACTCTCAACTTGTCATCTGCCAAATAAGAGGAGACTATCCAGCCAAAGACTCAAAGATGATTTTGTACCTGAAGGTAGTGAAAAAGCTCTTGAGTGATTTCAAATATTTCAGGATCGCCTAAGTCCCTCATGCCCTCAATGCTCAGGCAGATGCCTTATCCAAGCTCAGGTCATCCAGCTTAGGTAATAGTCAAGGGCTTGTGTACACAGACATTTTCAAGAACTCTAGCATCATGGAAACTTTAACAGACTCAGTCATGCAGACCAAGACCTCTACGGAACCCTGCTAGATGGATCCACGCATCCAGTACCTAATAGGGGGACCTCACCAGAGAAAACTACTGAAGCAAGGAGTCCACAAAGGAATACTCAAAGATATCTTATGATCGATAACTAGCTTTATCGAATGTCATACATCATTAGTAGTATGGGGCCTATCTCCGTTACCTCTAGCTGACAGAAGCTAGTTGTTCTGTAAGAGATTCATGATGGAACTTATGGGAATCACGCAGGGGCCAAAACTCATGCTCAAAAGGTGATTCGCAAAGGCTATTATTGGCCCACCATCCTGGCCAAGTCCAAAAGACTCATCTCCAAGTGCAAAACCTACCAATTCTTCTCAAATTTCCACGAGCTTCCACACCTGAACTCACCCCTATCATGAGCCCAATCCTCTTTGCTCAATGGGGACTGGACTTGTTGGGGCCTCTCACAATAGCTTCAGGGCAACAAAAATTCCTAATTGTTGCCATTAATTATTTCATAAAATGGATAGAAGCTAAACTATTGGCCAAAATTGGTGAGAACAACACTACCAATTTTGTATGGAAATCAATCGTCTACAGATTTGGAGTTCCCATCTCATTTGTCACTTATAATGGCACCTAATTCGACAGTGGAGGCTTCCAAAATTTCTACGAAGAGTGAAAGATATAGCTCGCATTCACTTTAGTGGCACACACAAAATACAATGGGCTTACAGAAGTGGCTAACAAATGTATAATTCAAGCATTGAAGAAAAAAGTAGATAAGGCAGTTGGAAACTGGGTTGAAGAATTACTAAGAATTCTGTGGTCTTACCGTACCACTCACAAAAATTCCATAGGAGACTCCCTTCAAGCTAGCATATAGAGCCGAGGTGGTCATCCTAGTAGAAGTCGGCATGCCAACCATCCGACTACAATACTTCGATGAAGATTTAAATTTGATTAGGCTTCGAGTTGGACTCGACCTTATTAATAAAGTTCAAGAAAAATCTCTCCAATCATAAGTCATCAATCAGTAGCGCATTACCCGGCACTACAATAGCAATGTCCAGCCTCGAAGATTCAACGTTGGCCATCTTATCCTTTGAAGAGCAATTTTTGACAAAGACACCAAGCATGTCAAATTGGTTGCCAACTAAGAAGGACAATATATGGTCATTAAACAAGTACATCTCGACACTTATAAACTATGAAGCTCTGATGGAAGAATGTTGCAGCATCCCTTGAATATAAAGCATCTCAAGAAATGCTTTCAATAATTTTGACTACAAGACTCTCATGTGATATAAAATTGTTAATAATTTTATGCTTTTGTAGGACCTATAAGACCTCACAGACGCCCGAAGCACGATTCGAAAGACCTTGGTACCCATTCGAGATAAAACTAAGGCATGTTATCAATACGGTTGACTTCGACTCGAAAGACCTTGATATCCATTTGGCATAAAACCAAGGCATGCTATCGACATGGTCAACTTCGACTTGAAAGACTCATACGTGATAAAACTAAGGCATGCCATTGACATGATCGGCTTCGACTTGAAAGACCTTAGTACCCATTTGGGATAAAACCAAGGCTCTCCATCGACACAATCAACTTCAACTCGAAAAACTTTGTTACCTATTTGGGATAAAACCAAGGCACACCATCGACTCAATCGACTTCAACCTATAAGACCTTGGTATCCTCTCAGAATAAAATTAAGACAGGAAGTTAATTCATCTCAGTTACAAATCTCAAAATGAAGTAATCTGCATATAAACATAAAAACATAGATAAGAAAGGTACACAGATCAAATAGACAAAAAAATATATCTTTTGTTCATATATCAAAATATTTACAACAATATTTAGATCAGAAAGACACAGAAAAAAGAATAAGAGAAGAGATACACAAAGCTCACATGGAGCTCGACTCAGAGCAAGAGTGCGGCTTGAAGTAGGCATAGCACTAGGCCTAGGAGCTGAAGCTGAATGTGGGGGAGCAATGATACTAGGAGTCGGCTGAGGAGTTGACTGGGGCTCAAACCTAACCTCTTCATCCTTATCTCCAGGCAGGATAGCCCAACTGTCTCCAACAAATCCCTAACCTGACAACTCACCCTCCTCATCTTTATTGTTGACATCCAGGATCAGTCCTCCTCCTCTCCTCTCTATTTCCCAAAGAGTATTGAGGTAATTAGCAACTCTGGGAGGATAGAAAACCAGTTGGGACTGAGCTTGAAGTTAGCACGGTGCTACGTCTTGAAATAGTCGAAGCCGACCTTGTAAGCTAAGGCCACCTCGATGTTTCCAAGAGTGTTATTGTGGTATTTCTCCACAACCTCCACTCAGCAAGCCTTGGACTCGAGATGGTGGAGGCAAACCTGCAGTGCCTGTACTTTAGCGAGAGACAACTCTCATTATCTCTCAGCCTCTAGTGCTACTTGGGCCGCTTCCTTTTGTAGAGCCTCGTGAGCATTTACCTCCTCCTTCAACTAATCTTGAAGGCCCTTAATATATTAGCGAGCTAGCCGAGCCCGCACGAAAGCGACACTGCTTTCTCTCCTCTCGATTGTGATCTCATCCTCCAAGTATTTTACCCGATCATCCTGCTCATGGAGCTCATGCTTGAGTTGATCGATGTCCTCTTTGAATTTGTCAATCGGGGATGACTTCTTATTGTTTTGCCCCTTCAGTCCCTTGATCATCTTCTCCCGCATCTTAATCTCCTGACACCATTTTCCTTTGCTCTACCTCTAAGCAATCAACTCTGCCTCCTTGGTAGCAGTACTTTTCTCAGCCTCTTCCTAAGCCGCTTTCTCAGCCTCCAACCCTTCCTGAAGCTTAGAGTAGAGGCCTTGTGTGTACTCGAACTGAGAAAATAACTCTTTCTCAACCAGCGCACCTTGCAGCAAATAACATTTGAGAGCCCGGTGAAGGCCGACGTCTGGCATGCTCGAGAAGATCTCATCATCCTGAGGGAGATAGAACTACTCCAGAGCCCGAGACTAAGCAATCATAGACTCTAAGACTGACCCTCTCCCATTGAGATGCCGTCAAGGAGTAAATCTAAACTCCTCAGATGGCTATCTATCATATCCATACCCCTCTCTATATGACCCATCATCATCATCATCCTCAGCTCCCCCCACAAGTATGGCTCGAGCTCATCGATACAGTAGGGTAAGGGCCACCCAATGCGATGCTCATGAATAGGAGGTGCCTCACTACTGTTGGCTCTTCGATAGCTAGCTCCTTGCCCTACCGATGGGCCGACTTGGCTAGTAAAGGTTAGGCCGTCTCCTCCTCGATCCGAGCCTGGGCCTCAATAGGCTCGTACACCACCGCTCCACCCCGCTTAGTACAAGAAGGGGATTCCTCATCGACGACAACGATGATGTCGGCCTGCTCTATGTGAGTGGCCTTAGGGAGACGAGTGGTGAGGTCTTCACCTTCCTCAGCTTCTTGAGCAAGGATAGGTGTGGACACTTCTGCTCCCCTCCCCTCCCTAGCCTAAGTTGGCTCAGCATATCCGGAGAGACCTAGGTCACTTACTTTCCTTAGCCGTCTCCTCTTCTTCTCAGACCTCTTGACCTGAGCACTAGAAGCACTTGGCCCAGCTAGCCGAACTGCAATCTCAAAAGCATTCCCTACCACCTCCTCGACCTTTGCTATAGCCAACTCAGACCTCAGACATTTCTAGGGCCTGACTGAAGACCCCGACTAAGCCTTGTTCGACTTCTTCAATGGCAAGGACAAGACTGCTACTCGGATCTTTTCCTCTTCAGTTGGCGGGACTCTAGAGGTGCCGGCCACCTATAGCATAGCAGGATCCAACAAGTTCTCGATCCTTCAAGACCCAGAATAGGCCCGAATGTTCTTAAACCCTGCTTCTCCTTGGCCGTGAGGAAACTCGATCTAAGAACATCTTTCTTAATTCAGGCCAAGCTAATCAAAAGAAGATATGATAGGCTCCAAAGACCCAAATGAATTTCTCCTTCCAGTCTTTATTCAACTTAGGAGCATTCAAGATGACTTTGAAGCCACCCAGGTTCCAAAAATAGTAGTGACCCTCATTTTCCCCCTCCTTAACACTTAGAAGGTGGCTAAGCATGTGGAGGGTCAGCTCGACTCCAACCCGATGGCAAATCACCACGAGATCCACCAACGTGACAATGAAGTTTAGCTTGATTCAAGAGGGCGAGACTCCTAAAGCTTCAAAGACACGTCAGGAGGGTGAGATGAGGATCTATCTTCAAGCGAAACTTCCTCAGAAGATAGATGCTCATCTCTTTGTGGGCCACAGCGAAAGCATAAGTAGCCATTAGTGGATAAAGGTTGCCATAAGTAAATCGGAGATTGCTTGAGAGAAAGAGAACATGGACAGAGTTCTAGGGTTTAGAAACTTTTTAAACGAAACCTTCAGCAGAACTAGTATACATAGGCTCAAAGACAGGCATATGTCAAGATCAGAACGGGTGACCCAATTATTGGCGGATGGCTGAGATCGACCTCATAAGTTGAAATGACCGCTTAGGAACCAAAGCGTTGCCCTTCGGTTGACACGCCATCTGCACTTTGGAAACGAAACAATGCTGGAACATGATCTCTAGTGACGTCAGAGCATCACATCAACAACGACCCATCACTTACCTCGTATATGTGCCTTAGATATCTCAATAGTCGACTGTTCAATTTCACTCAGACTCGGCCTACCGAGTTCGAGTAAAGGGGCCAGTGTTATATCCTACGAATACCTTAAGTTCTTATCCCCCTCTGGAGTTGACACATGTCTCATGCTAACTAATTATCAGATCACCCCAGTTAGGACGACTCGAGCGACTTCAGCACTTAACCCTTTCTAATAAGGGCCGAGTCGAAAGGCGCCCTCACTTGACTTACTTGTTGAGTCGACCCCACTCCTCTTCATTCCACAAGGCCGGGTTGACAACCTTTGAGGCCAACTAAAAATGTGGTACTTATTGGCCCACTCGCAAGATCGAGATGAGAGACATCACTTGTCAACCCCCTCAAAGAGATGAGTCAAAAGGTGGTGTATCCTTGGGGCCCCCACCGATAGAGATTTCCATCATATTAAATGCATGATAAGAATCATCATTTCTCCAGCCTCGAAAGTCTTTATGACTCATCGAACCTTGTCAGCACTATGCACACCCGTCACCCTCACATTAAACGTCTAGGTGACTCACCCTCCTCTGTAGCCAGCACCCGTAAAGTAGATGCTGATTGAGACGCCTATTTGGACTCGGTCGAAGTTACCTATCTACCCATCGAATCTCTCTCTCTCTCTCTCTCT
>BQKN01067293.1:206846-307266 GCA_022839385.1 Asparagus kiusianus
ATGGTTACTCAATCTGTAATGGATACGAATATTGATTACTAAGATCTATATTCTATATAATACAATTACAAATACTGGCATCGTCATGAAATATCTGGATCCAAAAGATCTAAAAATATATGTTGATCATTCAGTTGCAAATGTTCTAATCCATTTAGGGTAATGAATTTGAGGTTAATTTTAATGATCAAGAGACCTAATCTTAGCTTTTCAAATATAAAGCTCTGTTGTATCATATAAAGTATATTTTTTCGATCTTATATGGTTTTCTCATATCTATTTTGTATCCATATGTATATCCATTTATTTATTCGCATGTATATCCATGTTCATTTACGATTTTAGTGGATAAGAATATAAATTTTTCTTACGCATATCCATCAGTATTCGTATCCGTGATCGGTAAACAAATACAAATATGATAAAGAAAATCATATCCGTGCCATAATTGAGCCTTTTACACCCCTAATTTTGACAAAAATGTTCATGTAAGTCAGTAAATCTTATCAACGTATAAGCTTTGTTCCCTGTGAAAAATCATAGTATATTAGCTGATATCCAAACTGAAGCTTATCTTATCTTTGGAAGATATCCTGCGCACTTTCGTGAACAAAAACTGATATATTCTATTCTTTAGGGTAAGCCTCTAATTATATTCTTTCATTCACTATTTTTTGGCAGGAAACAGAAAACGAGGCATTATTGATATGAAGAAGAGAATATAGAATAAGAACACCTGCCTTGGTTGTGTCTCTTTCACTCTCTGATAAGATCAGACGCTTTAATTATTCGTCTCCCTTAGATTCCACAAGACAGGGATTCGATATGGACATTAGTCACTAGCTGGGATCAGATATGGATATTAGCCATTTAATTTTTTATTGCTAAAATTTGGATATTTATTAAAAGTTCAAGGCCCGTCATCCATCATAAAAATAAAAAGTTTATACTATTAGGACGATCTGTTTTATTCCGGAAAGGATACATTTTACCTAAGCCTTAAAAACTTAGCTCATTTTGACATGACGCTGAAACTTTAGAAAATACAACAAGCATTAAATATCTTTAGTTGAAAAAAAACCCCCCAAAATCTAACACCATTATGTTTTGAGTTGTAGAAGGAACTTAGCAAAATAAATGCCTCGATAAAGTCGCTACGCATGTTGTGCAAGAAGAAGGAACTGCGGAGGAGTTTAATGAAAATCTGGAGCGTGAGGATATTTATGTGGCGGCAGCTGTCTTGAGCAAGGTGGTGTGTGATTTCTAAGTTCTAAAAATAGTACAAGTATTAAGTTGTCTAGTTGTAGTCCTTACCGGTTGATCCACAGGGACGATGGTGTTTTAAAATTCTTTTAATCAATATTGAGAAAAGACTTGAGGGATTTGGTTATCGGTTGATTTTCAAAACATTTTATGAGCTGAGTAGGTATTTATGATAGAATTCACTAGGTTGATTTTTACTTAGATATACTAGTTCTTCTCTTTTATTATGTTGATGCTAAGGGTGTTTTTTCTAGTACATCATTTATAAAACCGTTAAAATAGATCATGAACAACTATTTTCTAAAAAAAGGTGTACGCCACCGATTATTTTGTTGTGAATTTGTATATCGATAAAAAAATATTTTCTTTTAGCCAGTGTGCTACTGTTTCTATTACATATAGACCTTCCCATTTGGGTTGGAATTTGCCTTTTTTCTAGGAGTTGAGGATCATGGGTCGCCGAACTGCGAGGACCAGCTCTCCCTCCTTGAAGGATCTGTGTTTGACTTTCTTGTCGAAAGCCTTGAAGAATCGGGCTTGGTAGAACTCAATGTGTTGTTGAGCCTCAAGCCACTTTTCATCTAACGCCTCCAATTCTGCGGGACGCCGTTGATGACTTTCTTCAGTCGTCATCCCCGTTGCAAGTGCGATGCGTAGGGACGGAATTTGAATTTCGAGTGACAACACGGCCTCGCAACCATATACCAACGAGTAAGGTGTGGCGCCGGTCGGCATGCGAACCGTGGTCCGATACGCCCATAAGCTTTCACCTAGCTTCTCATCCCAGTCGCACTTGCTATTGGAGGTCAGCTTGGACATGATCTTGATGATCGTCTTGTTGAAAGCCTCGGCTAATCCGTTTGCTGAGGGATTATAAGCCGTGGATGCCAGGTTCTGTATTCTGAATTTGTCACAGAACCGAGTGAAGGCATGACTCACGAATTGTGATCCGTTGTCATGAATGATGCGCCTCGGGATGCCGTATTAGTAGATGACCCGATGCTTGATGAACTTGATCACATCGCTGGTTTTGACTTCTCTTAAGGGGGCAGCTTCGGCCCACTTGGAGAAGTAGTCGGTTATCGCAAGGATAAATCGATGACCTTTATCTGATGGACGAGATATCGGTCCGACGATATCCATCCCCCATATCTCAAACGACCACAAAGTTGTCGTCGGATGCAAGTCTTCGGGTGGTTTGTGCATGTAATTAGTGTGGATTTGACACGCGTGGCAACCCTTGATGTAAGTGACAGCGTCGTTGACCATTTTGGGCCAATAGTAGCTGATTCTTTGCAAGCGGTCCTAGAGCTTGGGTCCGGGTTGGTGAGCACCACAAGTGCCATCATGGGCTTCCCGCAGGGCTTCCCGCAGGGCTTCCCGTGCTTCTATCATTAAGAGACATCGAAGCAGCATGTCGTTGTACGATCTACAATACAATGCCTTTGTGGTTGCATCGTAGTAGAATCTCGGTGTGCGTTTGTGAATAGAATCCCGCTCCTTGATGTCTTTAAGTAGTATACCGTACAAGACGTAGTCAATGATCAGGAAGCGCTAATCTCTTAGCTCGAGTTGATCGGCTGCCCGGTAAGTTGTATTCGCCTCCAGGGCATACTTTGGTTGGTAGAGTTGTCGGCTTGCGACGGTGACTTGTTGGCTTGTCCCCAGTGATTGAGCTAAGTTAGCTGCTAATGACGCCAATGCATCTGCATGCATGTTCTTGGAATGTAGTACGTGCTCAATGCGGAAGCTGCCGAATGATTTGGCTAATTTAATAGCCGCTTGGTGACATGGGATAAAGTCTACATTTTTGACTTCATATTCCCCGTCATTTGCTTGACAATGAGCTGACAGTCACCATAGGCTTCAAGGTGCTTCACCCCCAATTCCTTGGCGAAGTCGAGTCAATGAGCAGGGCATTGTTCTCAGCCACATTGTTGGTACATGGCTCAGTTAGTGAGAAAGCTCGGGGTAATACATGGTTTTGTGGAGAAACCAAGACCACCCCCACACCTGCGATGATAGACCCACTTGCACCCACACGAGATGTGCCGTCGAAGTATAGTTGCCAGACTTCTTCCTACGAGGTAGTATTGACCTCGTAGGTTTCGTCCGACATGTCTTCAAACAAGTCAGCCTTCGACTCGAGTGGGTGGCTGGACATGAGATCGCAGATTGCCTGTCCTTTAACAGAATTCTGCCACATGAAGTGGATGTCATATTGAGACAGCAAGAGTGCCCATCTTGTGAGGTGCCAGTTCAAGGACCCGGACTATGTCATGAAGACTCGGATGGAGTTCATCCGGGAGATGACATGAATGGTTTGACTGACCAAGTAGTGTCGCATTTTCTAAATTGTGACCACTAGGGCCAGACATTCCTTTTCGACCATGGGGTATCGTTGTTCAGCTCCTTACATGGTCCTACTCAGGTAGTAGATTCCTTGCTCATGGCCGGCATCATCGTTCTGTGTTAAGAGGGCGCCGAGAGAATGCTCTATTGCTCGCACATAGATCAGGAAGGGTTTGCCTGAGATCGGGGCCACCAGGACTGGTGGATTCGAGAGATAATTTTTGATCTCCTTGAAAGCTTGTTGTCAAGGTTCATCCCATACGAAGTAGGCGTCTTTCTTCATAAGCTTAGAGAAGGGTTGGCACTTGCCCGAAAGATTTACGATGAATCTTCGGATGTAGGCCAAACATCCTTGTAGTCCCCTTAATTCCCTAAGATTTCTGGGTGGTTGGAGTTCTTGGATAGCTCGCACTTTGTCGAGATCAATGTGAATCCCCTTTGTCATGATGACGAATCCGAGGAACTTGCCACTCGTCATACCTAAGAATGACTTCGTACGGTTCATCTTTAGTTGATGGGAGTGCATAAGGTCGAACATGACTCTCAGGTCTTGAAGGTGATCATCTTTGTTATGACTCTTCACGACCAGGTCATCCACGTAATATTCAACTATCTTTCGTAGATGATCTCGGAAGATGGTGCTCATGGCGCGTTGATAGGTTACACTGGCGTTCTTGAGCCCGAAGGGCATGATTGTATAATAGTACACCCCCATCGGAGTTCTGAACAAAGTGTGTTTTTTATCCTCAGGGTGCATCTTGATCTGATTATACCCTGAGAATCCGTCCATGAAGGACATCCTCTCGAAGCCACAGGTGTTGTCAATGATGACATCCGTAATGGGTAAAGGGAATTTATCCTTAGGACATGTAGTGTTGAGGTCTCTAAAGTCGATGCAAATACGAATTTTTTCGTTCTTCTTTAGGACCGGAACAATGTTGGCCACCAATCAGGGTGTTGCTCCTCTCTGATGAAGCCTGATTCGATCAGCTTCTTTACCTTAGATTCGATTGCCTCCATGATTTATGGACGAAAATGTCTCTGCTGATGTTTGATGGGTTTAGCGTCTGAGCTGATGTTGAGGCGATGCATGATGATCTGAGGATCAAGGCTGGGCATGTCCTCATAATTCCATGCGAAGACATCGATATATTCTCGTATGAGGGATATGAGGTCTTCCTTCTCCTGGAGAGGTAATCTATCGCTGATAAATATGAGTTTTGGATTTGCCTCGTCTCTCATATTTATTTGGAGCACTTTGTCCTCTGTGGACGGTTCATGCTGTTTGAAGCGACCAATCCACTGGGTACTGATGTGGTGATCCCTGCTTCATCATAAAGCGGAATCTGTTGGTCCTCTTAGATTTTAGCAGTATCGACTATAGCCATGTTGACCGTGAAGTCTTTGAAAAGGGTCCCGATGCTGACATCTGAATCCCAAGTCGAGGACATTGATGATTGATTGTCTGAGCGAGCATCGTTGGATATTTCGCTAAAATTGTAGTACAACTCTGAGGAAGAGGAGGAGTACCCTAACCCTCTTCAAGTTTTACCATAGTAATTGTCAGGCTTCCCTTTGAATACGTAGGTAGATCAGAGAGGCATCTTCTAACCTTTGTCGTATTTTAAACGTTCTTGGGGAATGAAGTCATAACCTATCCTCTCCATCATGCGTTTTACGACGGGGCTGTAACATGAGAATTGAGGAGCAGGTTCATCTTCGTCGGACTCGTCCTACAGTATGCGTATGGGTTGGTCTATCCTTTCGAAGATAATTTCTTGCTGAGAAATATTTCGGGTAGGTATGATAAAGACAGCTTGCGAGGACTCAACCATCTGCTTGTTCATGACTAATGTCGAGTGCACGGGCAAGTGTAAAGAAGAATTGGTGTACAATCTCGAGATCAAGTCGCTGAACTAATCATTAACAGATTCTACACCAGACAACAAGTAAGAAAGATGAGGTTCCTCATTCAGGGTAAGTCCATTCACCTTATCAACGTCGGTTATAGCAATGCCTTCGTAGCCGATTATAACGGGTTAAATGTCATTTAAGACAAGACCCTCATTGCACTCAGACTCACTATCGGCCTTATTGCCGCTTCCCCCTTCCTTGACCGGTGGTTTGTTCCCCGGTTCAGAGTCCTGGTAGAGCAGGGAGTCGGTGAAGTAGTTTTCAACCCCTTTGAAGGTCTGTTTATCTGCAACTACCGTCTTCACCTGGTCGTAGTCATCCACATATTTCAAGTATTGGTCGTAGTCATTCACATATTTCTGTGTCGATGACATAGCAGGTCGCCTTAATTTTCATGTCACCCAATCGACATTTAAGACGAATCTTCCTGAGCGGCCGGATTCTACTGGCGTTGAAGCCAAAGATTGTGGTGGTTGTCGAAGACAACCACTTTTGAGGCACCCCAAGTGCTTGATGAGCTTCAAGGGGACAATACTCAGTGCAGACCCTAGATCCACCTGGATTCTGTCTACTCTCGAAGAGCCGATGTATCCTGTGAAGTACAAGGGTCGGTCGTGAGACGCGCTTTTGATGAGCATATCCTCCAGAGTGAAAGTGATGCAGGGGATCTATTGTTTGGATGCCTGGTAGCATTATGGACATCCCATTTTGCCTCCTCTTCGGGAGTGAGCAAGAAATGCATGGCGAAGGCTTCTGAATCAGTCAGCACCTCTCACAGGGCTTCGTGTGTTGTCTTGGACAACCACAATAGCTCGTATAGAGTGATCTTGGCTAGAATATTCTTTAGCTGGGCGAGTAGGTCAAACCAAAAGGGTTGACCAATTGAGCTTGGCCTGTCAGGACTTGGCTGAACTGGTGGTGGTAGTCCTACTGGTAGCCTTGTCGGACTCTCTGACGTCGAAGGGTAGTTCTTGACAAAATCCTTCCCTACTCGGGTGATCAATACATCTGCCTCCTCATCGAAATCAGTGAGGGTTGCTATTTCCACTATGTTATCGTCCGAAATTGCTGAAATGACATTACAAAGCTTAGACTTTCCCTTGGACTTGTTGGAATTCCATTGCTCGTCATCGAGGAGGTTAGGATGAACCCACATCACTTGTACTAATGTCAAGGTATGTGGTACTAAGCCTTTTCCTCATTGATTGTGAGGGTCATCATTGACAATGTTTAGTTCTGCCTTGGGGATGGGCACGACTCCTACCGGTGTATGAACCTCAGGGAGACCCGTTTCAAATTAAAGGGTGATCATGTTCGTAGTCATCGCTTTCTGCACTTTTTCCTTCTTTAGGAGTCTTGCGTCGTAAAGAGCTTGCAGCTTATCCTTAAGGATATAGCGTTTGGAGGTGCGGTGATCGATAAATCTGTGGTATGCACAGTAGCCTGGATCATCGGTTTTGTTCACGTCTTTAGGTTTCATGACTTATGGCATCTTGATCTTGTTGCTCTTGAGCAGAGTGTTGAAGGTAACCACCACCTGGTCTTCTGTGAAGTCGTATTTCCTTTGTGGGCGTTGCTCGAAAGGCCTGGGCTTTTGCCTCTGCGCGGCCTTGGGGGTTGGAGTAGAATCGATAGCCATGATCTCCTTCCACCTTGACCTAGTGTTTGGTTCCGAAGCTCTGCTCTTGGGCTGAGGCTCTTTGGCTTCCAATCTTTTGATCATGTTCTCGACTTGCTCACCTTAGCGAACAAGTTCCTTTAAGGTTCGGGTTTCCACCATGCTGATTCTGGACAGAATGTCGATTAAGAGGTTGTTGTGGCACATCTCAACCAGGGTGCTCAAGGAGACTTGGTCCCGACACTAAAGTGATCAATTTCTGAATCTCTTGACAAAATTATTAATTGACTCCGTCTTCTTTTGTTTGTCAGCCAGTAGGGTGGCCATCGATACCTCCGTATCATCATCGAAGAAACGAGCCAAGAAAAGCCTCTCCACATCGGCCCAAGCCGTGATGGAGCCTGGTTCTAGCTTACGAAACCACTCAAAGGCCACTCCTCTCAGGGCACCAATGAATAGTTGGGTAAGAATGGCATTGTTTCTTATGAGGAATCCCGTCTGAGACAGGAAATAGTAGATGCACTGTGAGGGAGAGACCTTGCCATCATACTGGACCAGGCACATTAGTTTGAACTTTGTCGGGTAGCCGATCGTGTCCCATCTAACTGATAGGGTCGAACCACCACCAGCTCGTTCATGTTTTTCTGAAGTTTTAAGGCGTTGATCTGACTCTAGAACTCATCGAACCTTTTGTCTCGGGGAGTGCTGCTTGAATGCGAGTGTCTTCTCGAGGATTTGTTAGAATAATCCAAATGCGGCTCACAATTATCTTCTTCTTTAGTCGTGTGAGGAGGAGTAAGCTCTTGCTCTCTGTTCCTTGAGGGTCTTCATCAATTTCGCGAATTTCTTGTCTTCTTCTTCTTGCTGAGAAGTTGTTCCATCATCTCCCTTAGAGAGCTGATGGTTACCTGCTGCTCCTTGAACTTTTAGTGAGATCATCAGAGGCCTTCGCCATGTGCACCTTTGCGTGCTTACTGTAGGCTGAGCTTGAGGTCTGAGATGTCGCTGCTGCTGACCACACCCCATCCTTATTGTTGTAGAAGGGCGAAAAATGAGTATAATCAAATGGGATAGCTGCTCCTGTTTGAAGGAGAGTGCGTTGGTACACACCCCCCTCTTCAACAGGGGGCTATCTGAACCCCGGGGTATATTCAAGATCTGATGAATCCGAATGCCAGGCTTTATCTTTCCCTCTCATGTTGACTGTGGCTATTAGGATCTCTAAGTCACCCATGGCTTGCCTCTTCTGAGGATGGCATCTTTGGCGAGGATGTCTTGGCTAAGGAGACCGTCGAGAAAGTCTCCCGAAGACTGATGGCTTCGGCACCTCAGTGCACTGGCAGTTGGCAAGTACCGCCTAGATGAGCCTCTCGCAATAACACTGAGAGTTAGCCTCGTGAATAGTGTGTTTGCGAGTCAGATGATTCCTGAGATCTCCTGCGGGTTGGTGGTGGCAACCCCTAGCATCGAAAGGACCAGATGTGCAATTGCACGGAAGAGACTCAAGGGAGTCGGAGTGAGAACATTTGGGAAATTTTCCAAGTGTTGACTTCATGCGACCTTGCTTTGACAGGAGAGGTCCAAAGTTTAGGCGAGGTTCAGCCGACTGCTGGCGAGCTCGAGCCGACTGCTCATTCAGGCGACCTTGCCTTGACAGGCATGGTCTGGAGTTTGAGTGAGCTTTACCCAACTACTGGCGAGTTCGTGTTGTCGGTTCAATCAGGCAAGGTTCACTCTCTTGAGTTGTTCTAGCTTTGCCTTTTTGGCTAAGGCTGGTTCTTAGGTGGTCCTGCTGGGGTTCGCATGCATGCATGCTTCTATTTAGGAGGTGAAGCTTGCCTGTTGTGTGGAACTCGTCTGTTTGAAGGCTTGGCTCTCCTGAATCATGAGGTTCGCCTGATCTGGGTGACTCATCTGATTTGGGTAGGTGACTTGAAGAGCGAAGCCCGCCTGCTTTGGTGGGCTCGCTTGAGTTACTGAGTCCGCCCCGATAGGGAACTCTACTGCTGGAGTAAGGCTCGCCTGAAATGTTAGGCTCGCCTGGAATGTTAAGTTCCCACTTTTTGGGAACCTTACCCATCCGGGGGGGGGGGGCCTGCTTGAATAGGTAGGCTCGCCTGATCGACTCGATCCGCCAACATTGGGAACTTTAGGTTCTTGTCTGGCTCTTCTTAGTCCTGAATAGTAGTTCAGGCCATCATAAGAAGTGGAGGCTCGAGCTTCCCGATGGGCAAGAGATTGTCGTTATAGCCATTAGGCTCTTCTTGAGAGGGGGAGACTTATGTCAATAACGAAGGCGTGGTCCATGCCGACACGTACCATAGTCTCCTCTTGCATGGGGGACTGCGTGGGTTGCTTGGGAACCTAACGAGCAGTCCTTTGGCTCGCTTGCTTAGCTTTCGGCTCGGACTTAGCTGGCCTGGGGGAGATAGAACCCCCTGCTTTAGCTTGGGTAGAGCTCTCAGGAATGGTTGCCTCGACCACTTGGGGTCAGGCCACACGTGTGACTCTATACTTGGCTACCAGAGGAGGAAGAAGACAAGTATTCTTCGTACTTAGATTGGTCGAACTCGATCATAAAGGACTCAACAGTTGTCCCTTTCGCAACTTCGTCGAACCGTGCCACCACCAATTCATTAGAATGAACGGTTTCTCCCACTGTGGTCGCCATTTTCTGTCGGTGCGTAAAAGATTAACTTCCCGCTCGAGGGGGCATGTTTGTATTTATAAGAGTGGTTTATTACAAACTAACGATTAATGTTTTACAACAGAGGAGGAGGGGGTGGCCCTCCTTATTTAACATGGGTTCGTTGGAAGCGGTAGGACGCCTCCCTCAGTGCTCACGTCGAGTTTGCTTCCCTTGGACGATCCGATCAAAGTTGCGATTGTAGCTTTAGTGCATGGTAGAGACTCCAGAGCGATTGAGTTCGACTATACCCCAGCTTGAAAAGATACAAGCTTGGAGAGAGCTACGATGCAAGAGTTGTCAAAGAGCTGATGAGCCTCAAATTTGAGAGTTCAGATTGAGTCTGATTCAACAATCCAGGCAAGGAGCTAGGAATGTTCTACCAAGGAAGTGAGCTAAATGAAGGTCTCTGTTTGAAGAGCCTTGAGGATCAAAATCTCCAACCTCAATCAAATGCCAAGCCTCCAGCCTTCTTCATGTTAGATGAAGATGGCTTTAAATAGGCAAGCGATGTCATGGGTCATCCCTTGATTTATGGGATATAACCACCAATGGGTGAGGGGTACCATGCCCTCCCTAGCTGTGGGATGTGACCACTATAGGGGTGATGAGAGTCATGACTCATCATCACCTAGGACGTGGGAAGTGGGTAGGTCTACTCCTACAAGCAAGCAACCCGCTTGCATTGCTCAGGCAAGGCTAGCAAAGCTACGGGTGAGCTCATGCGCTATCTAAATGCTCATGTGACCTTGTAGGAGAGCTTGACGAATAGGTAGGATCGGCTGGTGGACCCTTCTAATGTGTGAGCTGGCGTTCGTTGGCAAGCGGAGTTCGTGCGGGCGAACTCCCTGCTGGTGTGCTTAACCCGTGCGGGCGAGCGAAGTATTCAGGTGAGGCTGAACTCATACTGGCGAGCTTAATGATTTGATGAGCTTGATTCATGCGAGCTAGTCAAGCTAACATGGGATATTTGAGCTCTGCGGACGAGCTCAATAAACAAGGAGAGGTTGAATTTTGTAGGCAAACTCAATAATTAGGAGTGGTTGAGCTCTATGGGCGAGCTCAATAAACAAGAGAGATTGAGCTCTACGGGGAGCTCAATGGGGAGGCGAAGTTGAGCTCTACGGGCGAGCTCAACAAACAGGAGAAGCTGAGCTCTACAGGCAAACACATCAGGGAGGCGATTGGGCTCTGCAGGCAAGCTTAACAAATAGGAGATGTTTGGCTCGTACTGGCGAGCAGAGCGTGTTGTCGAGCTTGCTTGTGCTTGCATGCGAGCTTTGTTAGGCTCGTTGAATGCAAACAAGCCCATGCTATTGGCTGTTGGGGCCAGACACTTAGTTAATTTTCACTACCTACAAACTTGGAGGCAATCCGACAAGCTTTGGAGACTCCTCTTTAAGTTCCATTAGAGCATCATGCACACGTTTACTAGGGGATAACCCTAGTGTGGTAAGCTATTTCGATTCTGAAAGTGAACTTTTATTTAATGAACTCCCTTGTGCATATGATAGATTAATGCATGTCTATACTAAGTTGCATACAATTTTTATTGACTTAAAAGGCAAACATGTTATATTAAAATCCGATCATGAGTCACTAGGTTCCAAGTTTGATATCATTGTTAAAGAAAATAAAAATCTTAAAGCAAATAATGATATGTTAAAATTAGAAAATGATAACTTGACCTCAACCATAGCTAGCATAACTCATGAAAATGATAATGCCATGTTAGAAGTAGAAAAAATTAAAAATAAAGTTACTTCTTTTTCTAACACTTATATTTGTTCTACTTCTAATGTTAATGCATATGTGCCTAATAATCAGTTGAATGTTGTTAAAAATCGTATTTCATCTTTAGATTTAACTCTTAATACCTACATTGATAATTATAAGAAGCTTATGAATATGTGTGCTAAGTCTAATGCTACTATATCCAAACATCACATACATCATGCACACATATATAACAAAGTTTACAAGTGCTCTATTTGCGGCCCTAAAGGCCATCTAGCCAAATTTTGCTATGATGCACACAAACATAAGAGTATCAATGCTCCTTGTGCATCTCATCTAGCTTCATCATCTACATATACACATTCACATGTTCATACTCACACAGTTCATCATAAGCATGCTAATGTGTATCAATGTGAATTTTTGTGATCGTTTTGGTCATTTGACCAAATTTTGTTTTGATTTGAGAAGAGTTTCCCATTTGCAAAACAATTTTAAAGAAAAAAAATCTATTTTTGCAAATGAGTTCCATGCACAACCAATTGGTCAACGTAAATCATTTCAACCTTTTCATTGCACAAATTGCAATTGTAAAGGTTATTTATACAATTTTTTGCTTTGACCGTATCGGTGTACAAAATGTGCCTAAAGGGGATCATAACTCTAGGGCTTTGAGCTTTAATGATAGGGGTCATGTCCCTAGACTCTTCGGTACCAAGAGTAATCGGATACCAAAACTTGTTTGATCTTTAAGTGTTTTGGTGGAAAGTTAGTTTATTCGTGGAACTCATTACAACTTCAGTCGTTATAGTGAATTCAAAAAATAGTTAGTCTTTTTATAAGACCTTTCTTACACAAATAAAATAAAAGATTACAACTTTTTTTAAACACATGCAACAGACGTTTATCACACACTGTTTACATAGGATCTTGGCCTATGCTGAGGTTTATCTGTGAACCACCGACTGATCAGATCCAATATAGATTTTATTACCTCGCAAAGGAGACAAGAAACTAAAGTAACTATCTCACCAAAGTGAGATAATCACTCTTTTTGAGAATCGTAGCTAGGTACGA
Organism: Asparagus kiusianus; assembly: GCA_022839385.1. Lineage (NCBI taxonomy): Eukaryota > Viridiplantae > Streptophyta > Magnoliopsida > Asparagales > Asparagaceae > Asparagus > Asparagus kiusianus. Next base: position 219,494 of record BQKN01067293.1, read on the forward strand.
TCTCTAGGAAATGGATGAACGAATGCAGATCTCTCGAACTCTTCCTCTTTATGCTGAATAGCTTGTCGAGATCTCTTTCTACTCTCTGAAATTCGTGCTCCTCATTCTTCAGTTCAACAGGGCTTCACCGAGGCTCAAGAATTCTGGATCTGTACAAATAAAGGTCCTAGGGCTGTATTTATAGGCTTTGGGAGCTTGATTTTCAGATAAGAACGACCGATTCCCTCTTATCTTTAGCTGTAACCACTTAACCACATTCCAAGATAGCTTCAAATTAGTTGGAGAGGCTTTGGATTAGAATATATCAAAATCTGGGTGGTTAACGGGCAAAAACTACAAAAAACAACGTTTTCAGGGCCTGAGACAGTCTTTGTGTCTCGGTTTTCGACTAAGGTGCTGTTTTGCGTGCCTTAACTGTTTTCACTATAATTTTCCCATTCGGTCTCGGAATGATGCAATTCAAAGTGCATTAGAAAGCCGAAGAAGAGATCTACAACCTCCCATAGGTGAATCATACATGGAGCAGATGATACACAAGTAGCACTTTGCTTTTTGTGAGTGAGATGTAACTCCTAATCGGATCGTCTCTTTGTTATTCTATTGTCCTGTTGATTCGTAACCTTCATCGACTCACTTTATATGCTTGTCAGCATCAGATAATCCTCCTTGACTTAGATAATAATGTTCATCATCTTCTCTCTATCTCGAGCTGTGTGTGGGAACCCATACGTAATTTTTGACGCCTACAGATACCCCCTCCAAAGTATTTCGGGCTCGTTTCTTTTATAGAAGAACCTGAAATACTTTGGATGTGATAAGCCTAACCTTTAGTTAGTGTAAAAGGACATGTAATTAGTTTCAGTTCTTAACTTCTTCAATTCTCAATCTATTCAGTATTTAGTCGAATGGCTAAAAATTTTTCCGGCGCTGTGTTTATCGTCTGATCGTTTGTTGAAGTCTCGAACTAAACTGGTATGTTAATTTCTGATTTTAGCTCATGTCATTGAGTCGATGCTTGAACTAACTATCTTCATTGAGGTTCATATCTGAAATATGGTTGAAATCCTTAGGATTATCCTTTGTATCGTAGTTGATCGGAGCCTTGTTTTGGTGAGAACTGATGACGCAGTGTGTTAGTTGGTATACTGCAACGAGACCGCAATAGACTTCACCCCATGTGTATTATTATATTTCTAGATAGAGAACTACACAGATTTCATTTATGATTCCCTGTTAGTTACCCGAGAGTAGGGTATATACTGAGGTTTTCCTGCATAGCCTATTCTATGCGAGATGAATGTATCAAATGATATTCTTTATGACTGCTTCAACTACCCGAGGGTAGTATGAGGATTTGATATGACTTGTATTGTTGAGGTATGTACTTGTGTTTCTTTTATTTACTATTTCATTCCTAGGACTCTGTAGTTAGGATTTAGCGATTCATAATTTGAGACATAGTATATACATGAGGTTTCCTTATTTGAATTATTTTGTTCGACGTACTAATTCTCGTGTTGTAGATTTCTAAATCTCAATCTCCTTTTAGTTCAGGATAGATGGTATTATATTTATATTTACTAACTTATTTTCATATATACTCCTTGAAGGAAGTTCATGCTAAATACATGCAAAATACACAACGGAAGACTATATGTATAATTATGCTATGCATGTACAGAGCATGAAATACATAATAGGACCATCCTAATTAAATCTAACATAATCCCTATATTAAAGAGAGCATTCAAGAGTTAGAAAGTCATACTTTCGAAGCATGATTCGATGGAAGATCGAACAACCCTTAGCTCTTGTTCCTTGTTGTAGAAAATCTCCTCGTAGTGGATCTCCAAGTCTTCAAGTGGGCTTGATAAAATCGGAGTCTTCTTGAGACACAAGGTAAGATATCCACCCGGGGTACTATAAAATCCTACTACTTCCTCTTACTCAAGATTGCTAGAATTTAGTAAGAGGAGACCTCTCTTTTATTCTCTTATGGAAAAAACCCACTTAACCAAATTTTCATTAGCCTTTCCATAAGAAAGAGAGCTCATATTTATAGAGTGAAATGTGTTCATGACATGAATGACTCATCCTATGAGTCATGCAATGAATCATCAAATATCAATGATTAATCTAGTGAGTCATGCAATGAATCATCTTATGAATCATTACATTTCAAAACCATGTGCTAATAAACCATGTGCTCAAACCATACCACTAAATGACTCATCTCATGACTCATTATACATGGTATGTGTATTTCATAAATGAGAATACCAAATCAATATTGTATTTTATAAATACGATATTTTGTAATTTTCCAATCATTGATTAATAAGTCATCATATGACCAAAAAATCAACGAGTTGACCAAAAGTCAACTGTTGACCAAAAAGTCAACTAGTTGACTAAAAGTTAACTTTATAGGAAAAATACTAGAATTCATTTCCTAAGCACATAGCATTCCGATTTTATCGATATACATAACCGTTTATGTGTATCCGATAAAATCATATATGCGTATCAATCATACGCATCACTCTATAAATTGTGTTTCATAGGATTCAAGTACGCGCTTGGTGTGACTCTAGGGCCCAACTTAAGAACTCGGCAGTGGATCATATCCACAAGTACAACAGAGGTGCTAGCTACACATGAAGACTACCCGGGTATAAGTTGTGATAAATGTCTGCAAGATGCTTATATAATTTTATCAGGACCACTAAGTGATAATGCCGTACAGTCCGGTCTCTTCGTCAAACCATGTCAAACTATTAAGCCTAGGGTATGGAAAATTGTCAAACCCTAATTGCTCAATTAGTGTTTGTAGATATTAAACTCATAACCTATAAGATCAAACTGACAATCAGTTTATCTTATTTACCTCGGCCAAGGATTTCTAGGTTATAGTTATATCATACAATCTTATGACATTAACCCCCTATACTGGGAGAGACGAATCCCATATTAGCATCTCAATATCTACTTATGCTTCGGGATGTACCCAACAAGAACCGTTATGCACAACTCAAAAAGAACTGTGGTTAGGTAAAAGTCTAAGTACACCTATACTGACATGTAAGATATTGTACTCATGCCTCAGGTCAAGAGACTACTTTGTACTATATCACTTGAGAACTACTATTTGACAGTTAAGTATAATTACCAACTAGATGTTCTCAGTGAGTCGTTCAGTCAACTCATTCACTAATGAGTCACCTGTATACTATATCTTGATGTCCCACATCAATGATCTAAGAGATGGATCATCGTCCTTCCAAAGAAGAAATAAAGTATACACTAGTCTTACCAAAGTGATGATGTCCCATTTCAACACTTCATCGACTAGGAACATTTTAGAATATACGTTAGCGACAAATCAGATCTCCTCATTATGATCATATCCGAAATGTCTGATAGTCTAGTATCATTCTAAGGACTTTATCTGTATTTAAAAAATACTAGATAAATCTGACCAAAATAGCATACTATTATTTTGAACAAGGATGTTATATACATATAGGTCCTGTTACAATATACAATAATTGCCTGCAGGGCACCTATATCTAACACTCCTAACCCCCTCCCCCTGGGGACGGTGGAGATAATTACATTAGCGCTTTGACGCTCGTTGTTTCCGCTCTTTTCAGGCAGCGAGTCAAGCGCACAGAGAGTCGCAGGTTGATGGAGTTTCGGCATAGTCTCCATCTTAATTTACATTAGTAGTTATCTATGCTCCATAATAGTTTATTATTTATTTTCAAACATTTAGAGTTGTATTACATTTTTGGAAACGCAGAGTGCCTTAGTATTATTTCCATTGACACTATGTATTGAGACATTTTATATGTGTTCTAGTATCAGTTATATTTCATTTATTTTAGTTGGGAACATGATTATTGACTATTTCTAGATATCTCTTTAGTATATATCATGTTCATTACATTATTACCTTTATTTGCCTATTTTGTACGTACACCTGTTGTTTGATTCCACTAGAGAGATATTACTGTAATGGTAAAACTTGTTATTTCACAGTGTGGGTGCATGGTAGGTTTAACATACTTGGGTTCACCTTAGACTACAGCCTTGTGTGAAACCAGGGGCGTCAGACAAGCTCTAATGGAATGCTCTTGAGAAGAAATCTATCAGTAGCTTCCAACAACTCAGCTGAAAGTTCATCCACCACTTCCTGGTTGACACCTAACAAAAGTTGCCCCCCTCATGTGTTGATTCAAATGAGGTAGGAGCCCGAAGAGAGCCTTTGAACCTACTTCAAGAGGTTTCAAGCGAAGAGGTTGGAGGTCAATGATCCAGGGAGTGCAGTAGCCATGTCTGCACTCGTTGCTCGCCTATAGAGCAATGAGTTAGTCGACTCGCTTGCCAAAAGGGCAATAGCCAATTATGATGAGTTGATGGCCAAAGCCCGCGAATATATGGACTTGGAGGACGCTCAGCCTATAAGGCGTCGGCTAGGGTTGTAGAGACTTCCACAACTATGACTTCAGCCGCACCGATAGTACCGATCACCCTGTCAACTTTGGCAGTAGTACCGTTAGTGGTACCAATGCTCGAGCCGACCAGAAACTCCCCTGCAAGGCAAGAGTGGCCGAGAGACATCCCAAGGGTCGACCCTCATGCTAATCGGTCCAACTAGAGGGATTAGAAGTGGGACCAGGTGCCAATGGCAAACCTCACCATCTTCGATACCTCTCTAACCAATGCTCTCACCATGGTTCAGAAGGAGGGACACCCTAAGATGAGGTCGAATCCAAAGAATCTAGACACCCAACCATTCTGCTAGTATCATCAGAATCATAGCCACCTCACCAATAACTGCCGTATCCTCAAGAGGGATTTTGAGGACTTAATAGAGAGAGGGAACTTGAAGAATCTTGCCTCTTGACGAGACCGCAGGGAAGCCGACCTGCCAAGAACCGACAAGAGACTCCGCTCGCGATCACCTATCCTCTACCACAAGGAGATAGCTAAATCGGAGATAGCTAAACCCCGGAGCCTAGTCATAAGGGGGTCATCAACACAATTAGAGGCGGTCCCACTATTGGAGGGTCATCCAACAACGCCTGGAAGAGGTATGCTAAAAGGGCGTTGTAGGTCGACCAGAACAGCAAGAGGACGAAGGTAGAAGAGCCCATATCATTTGGGGATGCCGAATTGCAAGGCATGGAGACACCTCATGATGACCATGTCATCATATTCGCAGCAATTGATGGCTATCAGGTGGAACGGATCATGGTCGACATAGGGAGCCAGTGGACATTCTGTATGTCAGTGCCTTCAATCAGATGGGCTTAGACAAATCCTGTTTGCTCACCTGTAGAGGACCCCCGTTGGATTTACTGGACATTCTCTCTTGCCAAAAAGGGATGATAACTCTCCCATTGATAATCAGAGAGTACCTTAGGTAACCCACCATCCAAGTCTAGTTCCTGGTGATGGATCTGAAGTCAGCCCACAATATCATCTTAGGCCGAACCGCTCTCCACCTCTTGCAAGCCATTCCTTCAACTTACCACCACATGGTCAAGTTCCCGACTCCAAATGGAGTCGGAGTCGCTAGGAGAAATCAACAAGAGGCCAGGTCCTATTACCTACTCTCGGTTAAGGATAAAGGTGCACAAAGCGCCATGCCCATTAAGAAAGCCTACCTCCAGTTGGAGAAATCAATGGAGCAACAGAGAACGACACCGGTGGAATAGCTTTAGGAGATACCTATTAATCGAAAGGATTGAAGACGGTCAAAATTGGGTCCAATCTAGTCAAGCCCTTGCGAGGAGCTTTGACCAAATTACTACAGGCTAACGCTGACATATTTGCTTAGGGACCCAAAGACATGTCGGGGGTTCCCCCCCGAAGTGATCATCCATGAGCTGGCCACGACAGGCATACCATGTTAGGTTTCCTGTTTTGATGATGATTTACAAATCCCATTATAGATACTAATTGCTTGTTGAGTGATATAATACAAGATGTATTTTGTTAAGCAATTTGGTGCCACTAATTGGAGGATGGATATAACTTGCGCCGTAATGATGATATCCAAGGAGGTGGAGGTAAGTTGATGAAGAAAAGCCTTTAAGAGAAACATATACAAGAGGAGCTTCATCAACAAATTAGTAAATATCGAGCCTCAAGAGTTGTATATATATATGAGTGATATTTGTATTTTTTACTTTATCTCTAGATCACAATGTACGCAAGAAACAAAGTAGATAACATTTGAAGCTATTGGGGTTCACACACACATACTTCTAAAATCTTATTTTTGACCAAATTTGAAAACAATGATAAGCTTTTACATTTGGGAAATGATATTTCAAAATTTCGTTTTCCAACATGTTCATTTCCATTTTTATAAATATTTTCCCAAATTTTACATGTTTTGGAATTTATTTGCTATTTTTTAAAGGGGTTCAAAGTTTAATTTTTCTGTTCATAAAATTCTTTGTGCATGTTATCAGTCGACTGATGAGGATCATCAGTCGACTGAATAAACGCACTGGAAAAGCAGAAAAGTTTTTTCTCAGTTGACTGATGAGCCATCAGTCGATCGAAGCCGGTCATCAGTCGACTGATGAATTCACCAGTCGATCGATAAAGTCTAGGCGGCCTCTAACAGTCAGCTCATCAGTCGACTGAACAGTACCATCAGTCAACTGATGGCACTGTAACTGTTAGTTTCTGAATTTCCAGATTTTGTAGGATTTTGGGATTTGTTTTGGATTTTGGGTGTTGTTTTGGCTTCCTATATATATATCCTACACCTCTCTTCACCTCAATAATTTTAAGGAAGTAAAGAAATATAAGAGTTTACTTGTGTTTTGTTTTTGGAGCTCAAACTTTCATCTCAATTATCAAGTTTTTAGTTTTTAGTTTTGATCTTCCACTTCACATCCCATACACCCCTATGCTTCATTTGATTATCTCATGAATCCTTGCCATAGGATTGTTGTGAGAAAGTTTATATCATTCACCTTGTATTGTGTTGAGTGCTTGATCTCGAGGAGATCGTTGTTTGGACTGTAAGATCTTATGGGGAGATCATTGTGAAGAAATTTCGGCTTCCAAATCGGGTGTAATTAGTGGATTACCATCGGGAGAGATGGTCGGGGACGTAAGTCGTGAGGACCGAACCTCGTGAACATATCACCGTGCAAATTTGGATAACTATTTTCTAACTCTCTCTTTATTTATTGCTATAGTTTATTAATTACACATTTATTGTTTGATTACCCTATTCACCTCCCTCTAGGGTAATTTCAGTTGGTATCAGAGCAAAGTCTCTATATTTGTTGAGGTTTAAACACCTCTAGGGTAATTTCAGTTGGTATCAGAGTAAAGTCTCTATATTTGTTGAGGTTTAAACACCTTAGAGTAAAGATCCAAATAGACTCAAACATGAATGTGCATATGCTTGAAGGTCAATCAACTCTAGACCTTCTTTATTTACCGGCAATAATTTTGCATATTGGAAGGCGATGATGAGAATTTATTTGTGATGCATTGATCTTGACATCCTAGAGATAGTAGAGAAGAAATATATTAAAAAACCTAGCAAAGATATGCCGAGAATAAAAGGCATTTGGCTAACCTTAATATTAAAGCCATGAACACCTTGATTTGTGGACTCACTCCAAATGAGTATAATAGAGTCTCCACGTGTGCAACCGCACACGAAATTTGGGAGAAAATATGTATCACTCATGAAGGAACTTCTCAAGTCAAGGAGTCCAAAATTAGTAGCCTTATGCATGACTATGAGTTATTTGAAATGCTTCCAAATAAGTCAATTGATGCCATGTTTTGTCGATTACTAAAATTATTAATGAATTACATAACCTTGACAAGGTGTTGGAGAACCAAGAAAAGATCTACAAAATCCTTCGCTCTCTAATGCCGGCATGGGAGCCAAAAGCTATAACTATTGAGGAAGTCAATGATCTCATGACACTCACACTTGATGGGCTTATTAGAAAATTAAAGGTTCATGAGAAGAAGATTAAGGAGAAGGAGGAAGAAACCCCATGGGCAAACAAAGAACCCTCCCAAAAGATGAAGTCAATAGCTCTCAAAGGAGCAATTGAAAGCGACTCCTCCTCATCCGATAGTGAGATTGATGTCTCCAAAGAAGTTGCACACCTCTCACGGAGAATATCAAGATTGGTAAGAATGAATAAAAATTTTAAAAACAACCATTCTAACAAATTCCCTCTCATGTAGGTAAATGCTTTCAGTGCCATGAGTCGAGACATATAGTAAGGAATTGTCCCAAGATAAAGGAAAAAATACATGAAGTATAAGAAGAAGTAGGCGATGTATGCGGGATGGAAAGAATCCGAACCATGCGATTCGGATAGTAATGAAGAAGCCGCCAAGTGCGCCTTTCATGATCCAAACGTGTGATTCATGGCTCATGGAGATGAGGTACAATACGACTCCGATGATGAATCTTTTTATATGCAATATGAACTAGGAGCCGCTCTTGAGGAACTAAACTTTGAATTTAAAAAAGTTAGCAAAAGAACAATCTTCTTTCCAAAAATTGCATAATTCATGTGACTCAAAATTTGAGCAATTACAATCCTCACTAAATAATATCATTTCTTTAAAGGATGAAATAATTGGAAACCTTGATTTTGAAAATAAACAATTAAGGTCTCAAATTGAAAAATTTAAAAATGAAAATGCCATGTTAAAAGCCAATCATGCTTCTACTAGTAATGTTCATCATCATTTTATAAGAAGATGGTATCATAGATCTCATGCCCCTACCAACAAGAAAAGACTTTATTTGCACATATTGCATGATATATGGTCACACCTCTACACATTGTTGGATTAGAGATAATATTCATTATTTTAGGCTAACGTGGGTACCTAAGGGTACCAAAAGTACTAACATTCAAGGACCCAAGATTTGGGTACGTAAAGTTTCTACCACTTCTTTACATGTAGGGAACGTCTCACACAAGACGTAAGGAGATGTGGTACCTTGATAGTGGTTGCTCTCATCACATGATGGGCAACAAGGATTTATTTGTAACCCTATCAAGGATGGAAGGAGGCAATGTCTCCTTTGGTGGCGATGAGAAAGGTAAAATTGTAGGTATTGGTGCTATTGGTAAGAAGGATTCTCCCATTATTAAAGATGTTTATTTAGTAAAAGGACTTAATCACAATCTTCTTAGTATTAGTCAACTTAGTGATAAAGACTATGATATTATTTTTAAACCGCATAAATGCATTGTTAGTCTTAATAACAAAACCATTTTTATTGCCCTTAGAAAATCTAATGTGTATATTTTTGAGATGAATGAGCTTGTAGATCAAGATGTGAAATGCCTTGCCGTGGTGGATGGTGATCCTTAAATTTGGCACAAAAGGCTTGGTCATGCTAACATGAAACTTATTTCCAAGCTACCAAAGAAGAACTTAGTAAGAGGACTATCTAGCTTAACCTTTGTCAAAGATTCTCAATGTGAGGAATGTGCCAAAGGTAAACAAATTAAGAGTTCTTTCAAATCCATAAATGAGGTATCCACCACTAAACCCTTACAATTGCTTCATCTTGATTTATTTGGTTCTATGCATGTTGCCTTATTAGGAGGAAAGCATTATGTGTTTGTTATTGTTGATGATTTTTTACGCTTTACATGGGTTACATTTCTTGCTAATAAAGATGAATGTTTTGAAGAATTTTCTCATTTAGTAAAAAGAATTGAAAATGAAAAAGATTTAAAAGTTATAAAAATTCGTAGTGATCATGGTGGTGAATTTTAAAATAAGTATTTGTAGGCTGTCTAAAAATCACTGCAGATAGCTGATCCCCATCAAATACCGATGATGGAAGTTACAATTTGACGGCTTCCAGAAGGCTATAATTTAAAGACTTTCATGTAGATCAATGAAGGTTACAATTTGACGATCTTCATAATAACTGATGAAAGCTCTAATCAACAGCTTTCATAATTAACAGCAAGAGTTACAACCTGACGACTCTCACATATCAAAGAGCTGAAGCAAAGATTACAAAATGACGATCTTTGCAACGCTCTGACAAAAAGAGACTACAAATTAACGGTCTCCTCAAACCAAGACGCGGAAGTCCTCCCCGCGTTTCAGCATCAAGACACAACGCCAATTCAACCACGGACGCAGCTCCTTATCAGCCATCGCTGACGTAGTTCAAGCCCACGGACGCAGCTCATGTTCGGTCGCAAATGCAACCTCTGAAAGCTGCCAAACGCAGCTTCCAAGCTGCCAATGTAGCTTCCAAATTGCTGCAAACACAGCTTCTAAGCTACCAATGTAGCTTCCAAATTGCTACAAAGGCAGCTTCCAAATTGCTGCAAATGCAGCTTCCAAATGCTACAAACCCAGCTTCCAGACGCTGCAAACGAGCTTCCAGACGCTGCGTTTGGACGCATAATTCACACCAAAACGTGGATTTTGCATTTGACTCATTCAAACACGAGCTGAATGGTTTCAAAACCATTTTTCACGATCTGAGGGGATCATAACTCTACTCAGGAGTGATTTAAGGGGCGGTTACATCCCATTAGCCCTACAAAGGAGCGATTTTAGGGACAGTTACACCCCCTAACCGCCTATAAATAGCTGAAAGATCAGCTTAGTTCAGAGAGGAGAAGGGGGGATATCTTTGGATCTTTGAGAATTTTGGAGATCTAGAGATCAGCTTCTTCGGATCATCTTCTCGGCAACAGATTCTTGGGGCTATCTTCGTGCTTGGCTTGTTTAACCAATTATGGTTAAGATCAATCAACTCTTTTACAACAGTTTAAACTCGCTCTGAGTTATTAACTCGTTCTGAGTTTTAAACTTGCCACGCAAGTCCTCCACAGCGTCAAATCGTGAGGAGAAGATACCGTTCTAGTAAAACAAGATGTTCGGATCGTCAACGAGAAGCAAACTCGATGCGAGCATTCGAGGGAGGTATCTCATCGCTACCGTGAAGAACCCAGACTTAAATAAGGGGAGAATTCAGATCAATTCTCCTCTCTTTTGTAATCGGAATTCAAATTATAATTAAAATCGAGAGAATACAAATCAAATTTTTTTCATTTTATTTACTACAAATTTTCCACCAAACAGTATTTTAGTAATTTTTGTGACCATCGTGGTATTATACATACGTTTTTTACTCCAAGAGTACCACAACAAAATGATGTTTTTGAACAAAAAAAACGAACCATACAAGAGATGGCACGTACTACGATTAATGCATTTAATTTTTCAAAATATTTTTGGGCGAAAGCCGTCAACACGGCTTGCTATGTCTTAAATCGAGTTTTAATTAGACCTATTTTCAAGAAAACACCTTATGAACTATATTTTAGCAAAACTCCAAATATTAGCTATTTCCGGATTTTTGTTGCAAATGTTTTATTTTGAACACAAAAGATCACCATGACAAATTTGATTCAAAAATAGTTATACGAATATTTTTAGGATATGCATTAAGGAGTAAGGCTTATAGTATTTTCAACAAACGAACACTCGTTGTTGAAGAATCTACAAACGTTACCTTTGATGAAACTAATGTTGGTTTACAAGATTGTGTGCCTAGTAGGGATATGATGATATTGAAGGTGGAATGAAACTATTGCAAATAAATAACACCCCTCAACGGTTGCATCAAAGGATGAGGAAGGAGAGCATGAACCTAATCAAGAAGAACTCCCCAAAACATAGAAGTTTGCACCAGATCATCCCAAAGAGCAAATCTTTGGAAGCCCATCTAAAGGCGTCATGACTCGCTCAAGGGCTATGAGCGAGTGTGATAACATTATATTTTATCCAAAATTGAACCTAAACGTGTTGATGATACTTTAAATGATGAATTTTTGGTTTTAGTCATGCATGAAGAATTAAACAAATTTTAAGAAAATAATGTTTGGAAACTTATTCCTAGACCAAAAGATTTTCATATTATTAGAACTAAATGGGTTTTTAGAAATAAACTTGATGAATTTGGCATAGTGAATAGAAATAAAGCTCGTTTAGTCACCCAAGGATATAATCAAGAGGAGAGCATTGATTATGAAAAAACTTTTACACCGGTTACAAGAATGAAGTCAATTAGAATGTTTTTAGCCTTTGCTAGTTTTAAAATTTTCAAATTATTTCAAATAGATGAAAAAAGTATATTTTTAAATAGTTTTATTGAATAAGAGGTGTATGTTGAGCAACCCACCAGCTTTATTGATCCATTATTTCCTAATCATGTTTACTGGGTACAAAAAACATTGTATGGGTTAAAACAAGCTCCAAGAGCTTGGTATGCTCGCCTCTCTAGTTTTCTCATTAAGCATGGTTTTTCTAAAGGAAAATTTGATAACACTTTATTTGTTAGAAAAAGAAACAATGATTTTATTTTGGTTCAAATATATGTCGATGATATCATTCTTGGTGCTACTAATAAAACTCTTTGCAAGAAATTTTCAAGAGTTATGCAAGAGCAATTTGAGATGAGTATGATGGGAGAGCTTACATTCTTTCTTCATCTCCAAGTCAAACAAAGGGAGGATGAAATCTTCGTGTCTCGAAGCAAATATGCTAAAGAGTTGGTGAAGAAATTTGGAATGTCAAACTCAAAGCATGCACCAACTGCTATGAGCACCTCCATCAAATTTGACAAGGATGAAAGTGGTGAGAAAGTAAATCAAAATCTTTATTGAGGTATGATTGGTAGTTTAATTTATCTCACCGATAATAAATCAGATATTTTGTTTAGTGTTTGTGCATGTGCACGTTTTTAAGATTATCCTAGAAAATCTCACTTAATTGCGGTTAAAAGAATTATTAGGTATATAAATGGTACTTTTGAATTTGGTTTGTTTTATCCAAAGAATACAAATTTTGATCTTTATGGTTATTGTGATACTGACTTTGCCGGATGCAAAATAGATAGCAAGAATACTAGCGGTACATGTCATTTCTTAGGCAATTCACTTGTTTCTTAGTCTTCTAAGAAACAAAATTGTGTTGTATTATCCACTATGAAAGCGGAATAAATTACCGTCGGCTTACGTTGTGCACAATTATTATGGATGAAACAAAATTTAGTTGACTTTGATTTACATTTTCATGATACAAAAATATTTTATGATAATACTAGTGCCATAAATATTTCAAAAAAAACTGTTTTACATTCTAGAACCAAGCACATAGATGTACATCACCATTTCTTACGTGATCATGTAGAGAGAAAAGATGTATCTCTTATTTATATTGATACTAAATCACAATTAGCGGACATATTTACCAACCTCTTAGTGAAGAAGATTTTTGTCGTATAAAAAATAAATTAGGCATGTGCATTCTTTGATTGTTTATTTTGATGGTTTTTTAACTTGCTCTTGGTTTTTGATTTAACATTTTCATATCTTAATATTTTATTACTCACACTCATTATCATCATGTTTGAACTCACAAGGATACTTAGAGCAGTGGTTGGGAGAGACCGATGTCAATTCCAAGAGGAGTGGGTTGGTAGTAAAGCCTAGGGAGATGTCAAAAATCCAAACACTTGAGAATTGTGACATGGGTAGGCCAACACTTAGAGAAGTATCTTGTGGGTTTTACAACATGTATATCATTTTTTACCCCCATTTTTATGTTGACAAAGGGGGAGAAAAATCTCCTACCCTTTGTGCACATAGATAGGGAGAGAGTCTTATAAATAGGGGAGCAACTATCTATAAGTTGAAATTTCACTTTATTTATGCTCCTTTATAATGGTGGTTTGTCATCATCAAAAGGGGGAGATGATTAGGTCACTTGTTTTGATGGTGATTTACAAACCCCATTTTAGGTACTAATTAATTGTTGAGTGATATAATACAGGATATATTATGTCAAGTAATTTAGTACCACTAATTGAAGGATGGATGAAACTTGCACCGTAACGATGATTCTCAAGGAGGTGGAGGTAAGTTGATGAATAAAAGCCTTTAAGAGCAACATATACAAGAGGAGCTTCATCAACAAATTAGAAAGTATCGAGCCTCAGGAGTTGTATACATATGTGAGCGATATTTGTGTCTTTTACTTTCTCTCTAGATCATAATATAGGTAAGAAACAAAGTAGATAACATTTGAAGTAATTGGGGTTCATACACATACTTCTACAATCTTATTTTTGGCCAAATTTGAAAAAAATGAAAAGCTTTTACATTTGGCAAATGATATTTCAAAAAATTCTTTTTTCTAACATGTTCATTTCCATGTTTATAAACATTTCCCTAAATTTTATATTATTTGGAATTTATTTGCTATTTTTAATGGGTTTCAAAGTTTAATTTTACTGTTCATAAAATTCCATGTGCACGTTATCAGTCGACTGATGAGGACCATCAATCGACCGAAGAAACGCACTGGAAAAGCAGAAAAGTTTCTGCTCAATTGACTGATGAACCATCAGTCGACAGAAGTAGGTCATCAGTCGACTGATGAATTCATCAGTCGACCGATGAAGTCTGGACGGCCTCCAATGGTCAGCTCATCAGTTAACTAAATAATACCATCAGTCGACTGATGGCACTGTAATAGCTAGTTTCTGAGTTTCTAGATTTTACGGGATTTTGGGATTTATTTTGGATTTGGGGTGTTGTTTTGGCTTCCTATATATATCCTACACCTCTCTTCACCTTAGTTATTTTAAGCAAGCAAAGAAATATAAGAGTTTACTTGTGTTTTGTTTTTGGATCTCAAACTTTCATCTCAATTCTCAAGTTTTTAGTTTTCAGTTTTGATCTTCCACTTCACATCCCATACACCCATGTGCTTCATTTGACTATCTCCTAAATTCTTGCCATAAGATTGTTATGAGAGAGTTTATTTCATTCACCTTGTATTGTGTGGTGTGCTTGATCTCGAGGAAATCGTTGTGTGGATTGTAAGATCTCGAGGGGAGATCATTGTGAAGAAGTTCTGGCTTCTAAACAGGGTGTGATTAGTGGATTACCATCGGGAGAGGTTGTCAGGGACGTAGGTCGTGAGGACCGAACCTCGTGAATATATCGTCATGCAAATTTGGATAACTATTCTCTAACTCTCTCTCTATTTATTGCCATAGTTTTAAATTTATGTCTTGTGTTGGATTGAATTTTATTAATTGCACATTTATTGTTTAATTACCCTATTCACCCCTCTAGGGTAATTTCATACCAAGTCTGTTCAGCGGAAGAAATGGCATCTTAGCCCGGAGCGCCAGAAGGCGACGACTGATGAAGCCAAGAGGCTTTTTAGAGCTAGCTTCATCAGGGAAGTTTAATACCCAGAGTGTTTAGCTAATGTTGTGGACTTCACCGACCTCAATAAAGCTTACCCTAAGGACAGATACCCTCTACCTCGCATTGATCAATTGGTTGACAAGAGCGTGGGTCAAGAGCTGCTCAGCTTCATGAACGACTTCTCTGACTACAACCAGATCTTCATGGCAGAGCATGATCAGGAGAAGACCTCCTTCATCACTGATTTGGGCACCTACTGCTACAAAATGATGCTCTTTGATTTGAAGAACACTGGGGCAACATATAAGATACTTGTCAACAAGGTCTTTTAACATCAGATCGTCTACAATCTAGAAGCCTATGTGGATGACTTGTTGGTGAAGTCAAAACAAGCATCTGCTCATATTTCAGACCTGGACGAGACCTTCTCAACCCTCTGGCATTACCGAATGAAGCTCAATCCTGCCAAATGTACCTTTGGGGTACAATCAGGAAAATTCTTAGGGTTCATGATAACCCAGAGAGGCATAGAGATAAACTCCGAGGAGATAGCTTCCATAGAACAATTCCTAGAGCCATGCACATTGAAGGACATTCATAAACTGAATGGAAAGATTACGGCTCTAGGCCGATTCCTCTCCAAATCTACCGAGAGGAGCCTCCTGTTCTTCAAGACTCTAAGGAAAAGTAAGAACTTGAAGGAGAGTATGACATGGATGGCTGAATGCAGTGCAACATTTCAAGACCTCAAAGCTTATTTGAGTACTAAGCCACTACTGAGCCAACCTATAGGAGGAGAGACATTGTACTTATATATAGCCGTCTCCTCCGAAGTAGTTAGCTTTGTTATTGTTCAGGAAGAGGAGAACATTTAGAAGCCCGTCCACTATGTAAGTCGGATCCTCTAGGCGGGCGAGCTTAACTATCCCCTTATAAAGAAAGCTACATTTGCCCTCATCATCAATGCAAGAAGACTCCATCCCTACTTCCAAGTCCATGCCATTATTATCAGGACGAGTCTACCTTTGAAGAAAGTACTAGGCAGTCCCACAACATCAGGGAGGATGGTCACTTGGGGCAGTCAAACTTAGTGAACATGATATTCTATTCGAGCCCAGGACTACAATCAAAGCTCAAGCTTTGGCAGACTTCTTGATTGAGTCAACTTCCCTAAGTGATGAGCCGGACGCACTTTTGCCATCTTATTAGCCAATACCCTCAGCAGTCCCAGTAGTCCCTGCCATTCAAGCATCTATCCCAAGTGAAAACCTAGGCGTCTACGTAAGACTTGGGTACCTAACCTCAGCGGAGCAGGGGTGGTCTTGCAAAGCCCTGACGGGAGTGCTGAGGGGTGGTCTTGATTGAGTCAACTTCTTGATTGAGTCAACTTCCCTAAGTGATGAGCCGGATGCACTTTTGCCATCACATTAGCCAATACCCTCAGCACTCCTAGTGAAGACCCAGGTGTCTACGTAAGACCTGGGCACCTAACCTTAGCAGAGCAGGGGTGGTCTTGCAAAGCCCTGATGGGTCGATGCATGAACATTCCATTTCCTTTGACTTCTCGTCCTTAAACAATAAAGCCGAGTATGAAGCTATCCTCACCGGCCTTCGAACGACACAAGCATTGAAGGCGGAACGCCTATACATTTTAGCCGACTCACAACTAGTCGTCCATCAAGTCAATGGACGATATAAATCTAAAGACTCAAGAATGGCCTTATATCTTAAAGCTACCAAAGATCTTTTGACCAGCTTTCGGGAATTTAGGATAGCTCAAGTCCCCCATACTCTCAACACTCAGGCGGATGCCCACTCTAAGCTCGGATCAACAAGCTCGAGAATCAGCTCGGGGCCTGTCTACACCGACACCCTCGAGCGACCTAGCATCTCCAAATCAGCCGAGATTGTCATGGAGGCAGAGGTGCCTATTGCTCCTTGTTGGTTAGATCCTATCTTCCTCTATCTAACACAGGGCACTTTGCCTGAAGATCTAACCAAAGCTAGGCATTTACAAAGAAATTCTCACTATTACCTCATGATCGACGAGCAGCTATATAGATGTCCTACTCCAGTAGTTGTGTCAGACCCTACTTACGGTGCCTTCAGCCACTAGAGGCCAACTATGTACTCAGGAAGATACATGTGGTCAAATGTGGAAATCATCCTGGGGCCCAAACCCTTGCGCAGAAAGTCATCTGCTAGGGGTACTATTGGCCGACCATTTTAGCTGAGTCAAGACGACTTGTCTCTCATTGCCAGAAGTGCCAGCTTTTTTTGTCCATCCCTCAGGCAACGGAGACTAAGCTCACTTCCCTCCTCAACCTGGTACCTTTCGTCCAATAGGGGTTAGATCTACTTTGACCTCTCCCCCCAAGCTTCAGGCAGAGGAAATTCTCATCGTGACGATTGATTACTTTACCAAATGGATTGAAGCTGAACCATTAGCCAAGATTAGTCAGAGCAATGTCACGAGTTTTGTGTGGAAGTCCATTATCTGTCATTTTGGTGTACCCCGATCCTTTGTGACCGACAACGGTACCTAATTTGACAGCAGAGGCTTCCATAATTTTTGTGAGGAATACAATATTCGACTCAAGTTCTGTTCTGTCGCTCATCCCAAATCCAATGGACTTGCCGAAGCTGCTAACAAATGCATCCTTCAAGCATTGAAGAAGAAGGTGGAGGTGGCAGTAGGGAATTGGGTTGAAGAATTGACTAGTATCCTCTGGTTTTACCGCACGGCTCACAAGAACTCAACTGGGGAAACTTTGTTTAAGCTAGTATATGGCACAGAGGTAGTCACTCCCGTCGAAGTAGGCATGCCGACCATTCCAACTACAACACTTCGACAAGGAAATGAACTCAGAAGGACTTTAGATCGGCCTTGACCTCCTTGACGTGATCCGAGAGAAAGCTGTAAAACCCTATAAATTTGAGTATATTGTGATAAATAATATTTAATATATTATACTATGATAAATAACATATTTTTGATGTTTGAATACATTAGGAATTGATTTGAGATCAATTCGACGTACATATTTTTGAGTATGAGAATGAATCAGTTTGCACAGGCAAACAGACTCAGTGTAGTCGACTAGTGCACTTAGTAATCAACTACTTTAAGCCCGTAAATAGTTTACAGAAACTTGAGTTGAGCCTAGTAGTCGACTACTAAACTTAGTAGTTGACTGGCGGGAGTTTTCCCAGTGTGTGCAGGTTTGGTATCAGGCTGATTTTGTTTGTTTCAAACCCGACCGTTAACCAATGTGTTTATACTCGTTTTAAACCCTAATTTCTCAACTTACATGTGAAATATCAGCAACCTCTCACCTCCTTCAACCCTAACCTTCAAAGTGTAAGTTTTGGGTGTGTTCTTGAGGCGTTTGTCGAGAGGAAGGTAGATTTTTGATGTTTTGGAGAAGAGGGATCTTGCGTGCACATGTTCAGGAGATCAACACCACTTTGAGGCAAGATTATCTTCATCCAAACGCATACCCAAAGTTAAATAATTAGTTTGAGATGTTTAATTAGTATTCACATGCTTAAATCTTAACCTGAGGTGTTAAAGTTTGGTTCTTGATGATAAATCCTAACCCTATGTTTATCTCATGAGTAAACCCTAATTAGTTGTTTAATTGAGGTTTCTTGTATTATGCTAAAACCCTATGTTTGTGATACCTAAGGCATATGAACATGTTTAAACGAAATTTCATTCATGTTCATGAGTAGTTAACATCATTGTGTTGATAATTTCATGGTTTAATTAAGAGCTAATGGAGGAATTTGGTTAATTAGTATGTTAAACCCAAATTTGAGCAAACTATTAAAATTGTTTCATGTTCAGGATGGTTCTTGAAATTTAATGAATATTACATATTTATTTTGTATTTGAATCTCATGATAAGTTTTGAGCGATTGATATATATCTGTTCGTGCATGAAAGAATGCACGTTTTGACAGAGTAGTCGACTACTAAGCTTAGTAGTCGACTACTCATGCCAAGTTTAGATTTACAAAAACTGAATTAATACAGTGTAGTCGACTAATGTGCTTACTAGTCGACTACTAAGTTTGACACTGCCATTACAGAGTCTGGATGGACTCAGTGTAGTCGACTATGAAGGTTAGTAGTCGATTACTAAGACTTTTCCTAAGCATATTCTTGCATTGTTTTTGAGATGCGATCATAGGGTTCGAGTCACACGATAGTATACGTATATACATAAATATACATGAATAGTGTCGTAGTACACATATGAGTATCCCAAAAGGGGATTTGACAAGTGTTGTGTGATTACACTTGAGTCGGAGTAGTATACACATGTCGAATATTGTTAAAAGCCCAGCTCAGTACTATATGAGATAGTGCGTCGATATGCCAGATTTATACAGTTCATACATGGGACGGATATCGTTGATGAGCTCAGTTCAGTACTACGTGGAGTAGTGCATTGGTATTCTATTTGTATAGGCCATTGAGTCGGGTTTGGATGCTTTGTCTAGTAGTCCGTCCATACGAGGGTACGATAAGGCTTGTGAGCCATCTTTTAGGATACCTATAAGGTAGACCATCCCACACTCATGATACGCATTGAGATCATAATGAGACTAATGAGCTGTGTATATTGTTTTAGGATACTTATAGGGTAGTCTGTTGTGCATGAGAATGCGATGAGATCAGAATCTTGTAAAGAGTTGCAAATGAGACAATTACTTGATAGCCTGAGTTTTGGTGGATGCCAAAAGTGTTTGTGTCACACTGTTGAATATATATATGACCAACATACCTTACTCTTGTGAGTACATGAGACTTATATGCTGATGTTCATTATGGTGTTTTATTTTCCAGTGATGTTTCTTTCCATAGTTCGTGATTAATATTTATATATCTATAGTTTTTTGAGACATATGATATATATATGAGGGTTTCCTTATTTGGATTATTTCACTTGACGTACTATATCTCGTGTTGTAGATTTTAAAGTATTAATACCTTTAGATACATGGAAAATAATGTAGGTAGACTATGCTTAATAGATAGAGCCTCTACTACATCTAGCAGCCCTTCCCCTGGGGGCGGATGGAGGTAGTCTTGCTTTAGTGCTCTGATGCTCTTGTTGTTGTTTTCTTTTTGTTTTAATTTTTTTCAGGTGGTTTAAAGCTTCGGAGAACAGTAGGTTGACAGACTTCTAGCATAGTCACCGTCGTTTAGATATAGTAGTTAAGACTCCACTATAGTTGACTTTCATGTTCAGACATTAGAGTTTATTTTCTTATTGTAAAGGCTGTAAGCCTTAGTACGATTTTTATTTGATTCATGTTGAGACACTTTTTAGTCATCAGATGTATTTTAGATTTATCAGTTGAGACATGAGTTCACTTATGAGATTTACTTTTGACATCATGTCTATTGTATTTATTTCCTTCTTTTTGCCTGATTTGTACTTGCACTTTATTTTTGATTCCACTAGAGGATATTACTATGATTGGTGAAATGTGTTATTGCATAGTATGGGTGCATGGCAAGTTTGATATCTCTGGGTTCATTTTGGACTGCAACCATGTGTGAAAACAGGGGCGTCACAAAAGCACTCCGAACCCAAGTCACCAATCACTAGCGAATCGCTCGCTACTACAACAACAACATATGACCAGGGAGATTCAACGCTGGCGACCTCATCCTACATAAAGCCGCTTTTGACAAAGACACTTAGCGAGGCAAGCTAGCTACCAACTGGGAAGGTCCTTACACAGTTCTAGAAGAGTTACAAACCGACACCTATCAACTAAGGGCCCCATATGGGAGAGTTTTACAACATCCCTAGAATATTGAGCATTTAAGGCAATATATTTTTCAATAACTCTGTAAAGTTTGTTTAGCCTTAAAAAATTTGTTATTGAAACTGACACGACTCTTGTCTCACACTCTTGTAGTGATCAATATATGTAGGGATCCTAAGCCCTTGGTGCTTCTTCACAAGGTAAACCCAAGGCACTTGCACCATATGGTCGACTCCAACAATCACCTCTCAGCCATCATGGCTATACTGAACACCCAGGTGTCTATGTAAGACCTGAGCAACTAACCTCAGGGTTGTTATACTACCTAGTTACCCTCCAAGCGGCCCTCCGTAGGGTAAAAAACCTAGTCGACTTCAGCAAGTCCTAGGCACAGCCTCGGGATTGTGAAATACCTAGTCAACTTCAGTAAGGTCTAGGCATTCGACTTCGGTTGAATTCAAAGGCATTGGTGCCTTTTCAGGAATAAACCCAAGGCACTTGCTATATGGATGACTCCCATAGTCATCTCTCGACCAATATGGGGACCCTGATGACCCAGGCATCTACGTAAGATCTAGGCACCCAACCTCACGGTTGCCATTTCACCATTTTGCTATCAGGGCGGCCCTCTGTCAGGCGAAAAGAATAAATGGGCAATAGTTAGTTAAGGTGCGCCCACAGTTGCTTCTCGACCATTATGGGGATACTGAAGACCTAGGCGTCTACGTAAGAGCTGGGCACCTAACCTTAGGGTTGCCATTTTACCTAATTGTCCCAAGGGTAGCCCTTTATAGGACGAAAGACCTAGTCAACTTCAGCAAGTCCTAGGCACAACCTTAGGATTGTAAAAGACCTAGTCAACTTCAGTAAGTTCTAGGCATTCGACTTCGGTTTAATTCAAAGCTCTTGGTGCCTTCTCAGGAAACCTAAGGCACTCGCCATATGGTAGACTCCTATAGTCATCTCTCGACCAATATGGGGACTCTAAAGACCCAGACGTCTACGTAAGACCTTGGCACCTAACCTCAGGGTTGCTATTTCACAATTTTGCCATCAGGACGGCCCTCCATTGGGCAAAAGACCTAGTCGACTTTAGCAAGTCCTAGGCACAGCCTCAGGGTCGTAAAAGACCTAGTTAACTTTAGTAAGTTCTAGGCATTCAACTTTAGTTGAATTTAAAGCCCTTGGTGCCTTTTTAGGAATAAACTCAAGGCAGTCATCATATGGTCGACTCCCACATTCATGTCTCGACCATTGTAGTTACACTAAAGACCCAGATGTCTATGTAAGACCTGAGCTCCCAACCTCAGGGTTGTCACTCTATCTAAAAGCCTTTGGTATCATCTTGAATAAACCCAAGGTATGAAGTCTAACTACTCACTCGTCTTCGACAAAGGGACTTAGGCAACACAACTTGCCAAATCTTTTTCGGCCGAAGACTTGACCAATTTGGCAAAAGT
The DNA here is from genome assembly GCA_022839385.1 of Asparagus kiusianus. Taxonomy (NCBI): domain Eukaryota; kingdom Viridiplantae; phylum Streptophyta; class Magnoliopsida; order Asparagales; family Asparagaceae; genus Asparagus; species Asparagus kiusianus. Next base: position 242,019 of record BQKN01067293.1, read on the forward strand.
AAGGTGCAACGAGAATCAATTGTCTCGAAACCTTAACATTCGGGTCGACAAAACATTATTGCCTTACTACAACACCAACACTTGGTCCTCTCAATTAGATCAAAGCTTCAAGTTAGTAAGGCGAAGCAAAAGTAAGGAATAAACGAAGATAGACTCAAGAATGAGAACAAAGTCAAATTTTATTCCAGAGTATAAACTTCATTACTAAACTCTTTACAATATCCATGTCAAAGTATTTAAAAAGCATGTTGATATTTACAAAAAAAGAAAAAGAAAAAGAAAAGAGATACAAGCCCTCAACTCTCTTAGCCCGAAGTAGCAGTCTCGACAGGGTCAGCAGTCTCTACAGCGGTAAGGGTCTTGACGCTAGGGGAAGCAGTCTCGACAGTGTCGGCAGTGATAGGGGTCTCGATGGGAGTCTCGACAATAGCGCCCGAAGAAGACTCATGCGGATCTTCATCAATTCCATCCCCTGACTCATCGTCCCTGATACTTATCGCTAACACCAGCCCCCCTCAGTTAAACTTGATCTCTTATAAGATATCAAGATAGCAAGAGACTTAGGGAGGATAAAGGCGGTCAGGAGAGGGAAGAAAGCTAGGGGGAGCAGCGAGGACAGATGGTCAACATCGGCCTTGTAAGCCAAAGACACCTCAGTTTAACCTAAGAAGCCATGACGCTAGTCCTTGACTACATTCTGCATATACTGCTATGAGTCAAGATGAGCAAGCCGACTCTCCAGGTCCTTAACAATTGCCACAGATGCCTTGTGAGCCGACCGCTCTGCCTTGAGGTTTTGCCTTAGTTGCTCAACCAAATGCACGACAACCACCTTAAGGCCCGCTCGGCATTGATCTCCCCAGCTAAAGCCGTCAGCTGACCATCTCATTCGGATATTCCTTGCTAAAGATGGCCAAGTTCCTCCTTTAGCGGGCCATCTCCCACTGAAGCTTAGCAATCATAGCCGCTTGTCTGGTGCTATGAGATCGGATCCCCTTGAGGGTCTTCTCCTTAGCATCCAACTCTTGGCGCCAGCGGGTTTCGATGCTTTTGAATTCGGTCTCCAAGGTGACAACCGCTTTTTTCACTTTTTCCTTAGCTGACTTCTCCTTCTCCAGCCCTGCTTGCCACATCTACGATGAGTCATGCATGTGTTTAAGCTGTTCATATAACTCTTGCTCTAGAAGAGTCCCCCGAACCAAATGAGCTTTGAGAGTCAGATGCAAGCCGGCTTGGCATCCTCTTCAAAAACCTCTCGTCCTTCGGAAGGGTAAACTGCTGTACTGCTGTGATTAGGGTCGTTAAGGACCCCAAAACTAAACTCTCCCTGTCGAGAGATGCCGGTAGGACGAACTTGTCATCCTCAGAGAGTTCCCTCCTAGGTGAAAAAGGCCCCATCGGCACTCCCGCCAGCATAGCCTCTGCCTCCTCCCAAGATTGGAAGTAGATGTCTGAAATCCAGTTGGGGAAAGGCCAGATGCTTCCCTACTTTTTGGCAACTTCACCTGCCCTAGGTTCCAGAGGAGGCGCTGCATGTCCTTAATCACCCCCAATCGACACGATCGGCTCTTTCCCCAGCTTGTGAGACGACTCGAGCCCAGAAGTTGGCTCAGTAGCTTCTTAAATAGAAGCCCCAACATTGACAATTTTAGCCACTAGGGTTGCCTCCTCAGTCGGCTAGGAGGGATCGTCAATGATGATGACTTTGGGTTGCTACCGCTCCTCAGTCGGCCGTTACTGTTGTCCTTGAACCCGGTGATGTTCTGCAGCTGGTTGGGCTTACTGATGTTCTGCAGCGGTTGGACCTGTTGATGTTCTACAGCTGGTTGGGCTTGGATCGACCCAGTCGACCTACTTGACCCTCGGCCTTTCTTGGCCAACTTCTTAGTTTTAAATTGCTGCCCTAGCCGAGCAGCGATTTCAGCTGCCTGTGACTGAAAGCCAACCACTTCCTCGGGAGCAATGCTCCCCCTAAGTCTCTTCTGGGGCCTAGCGCTAGAGCCCGACCCTCACTTCTTACCTCCCCTTTGTGGCTCTCTTTTAGCTAACTTTATCGTCGGAGATACAACGGGGGACTAATCCTCACCCTCTCACGAATTTCTGTATGTACAGATTGTTCAACAACCCCATTCAAGAACCAGACATAAAGTCAGGAAAGAAAGCAACCCCTCTTCAATACTGAACAAACCGATCCAATCCCGGATCCAATTGGCTACGTGATCATATAAACCATCAAAAACTTTTAAACATGTTTTGATATTTGACTGTGGATCTGCTATGTTTAACAGGTTATATAAGTTGCTTCTATAAATTATTTTTATAAAAAAAAACTTATTATAAGCTCCATCAATACTAGACTGGCCTTCAGTCCCAAAGTTAAAATTTTCTTTAGAAATTGGACTGATCAAATATCCAAGTATGATATTCTCCTACACGAAGTTAAATTAACTTGGATAGAAAATCCCCCCTAACTTTGGATGATTATCAGATAAACCCTCGTAAGTTTCAAAATATTAGAAAATTTCCCTTAAGTTAGGGGTTATCAGAAAATGCCCTTAAACTGTAAGATTTTATTAAAAAGTCCATAACAACATTAACCACAATTTTCACAAGGGTACAAAAAAAATTATGCATGGGCTAGTTTTTTTTCCAACAGAGACTAAAAGCATGCTTGGCAAATTATTTATAAGTAACCTATTTTACTGATAAGTGTTTTTTTTCTTATAAGCTACCAATCTTATGTTTGGTTATAGTTAATTTTTTTCACTTATTCTTACTTGTAAGTAGGTACAAAATTATCACGACCCTAATTTTCGAACCTAAAAGGAATATTGGAGTCGGACTAAACCTGTGAAATATCCTCCAAAAATATACACTAATCAAAAGACCATCAAAATAATCTCTCATTGAAATAAAACCAACAATAAATATTCTCTATAATCCCAAAAGTCAACATTAATCTAATTAACTTGATATAAATAAATATTCCTTAACTTGAAATAAAATTCGACCTAAAGGAAAGAATCTCATTATTCCATAACTCTCCATTTATCAACTAAACATCAAATAATTTATTTAACCTTCACTTAGAAGACAATAACAATCACAAAATTTATTCCTCGATCTGTTCTAAGGATTTGAAAAAAATCATCAATTCCACCTAATCCCAAGTCTCTAAATTGAAGGAAAACAACACAATTAGTTCACAACTTAATAAGTGGATAAATTCATACATTGAACATTGGTTTTATAAAAATTCAAATATTTTGACAAATGATAAGCAAAATATAAGAATGATAGAGAATCATTAATGAACTCTAGTACTTGATGCAAATATTTAAGAAAACTAAAAAAATCATGAAATGGAAATAACCAGGCTACATCTCAATGCGGTAAACACTTAATACTCCGGTTGACTCAATAAACCCCATAATTATTAAGCCCATGGTTCCTGGATGGTGAGATCCAAATTTGGGCTCTTAGTGCTAAAATAAAACCTCATAGAGGCACATTGAGCCCTTTTTAACAACTTGCTTATATCCGACATATAACGGTATACTAACTCGAGATGCATATATTTTTAAGAAAACGAACAAAGTTCGTATAACCAAATACTCTATAAAGAATTGCTAAAAGGCCAATCAGTAGTGAAACCAACCACATATGCATCTCGACTTGCTACTATATGAAAAGACATGATTATCAAGAAAGAAATAAGCATAAGCTTATACCAAATATCCATGTGCGTCACCTCCAAATCAACATTTAACAAGCGAGTAAATCACACAAAAGGATATAATCCATCAGAAATAAATCTGCATATTCTTAATATAATTTTATATGAAAAATACACGGTGCACAATGCATAAATTCACCATTTACATTAATTCGAAGGACAAACCAACAATCCAACTCTCATAGTGTTTCTCAGGAGCCTGTAGAAACTCCTATAGGATAAAAACAAGTAATTATCAATATAAATTTTCAATAATTAACATTATATATGGCTTATCATACTAATCACTCGATCAGTCAATATATCATTTAACATGACTAATTTTGTACATTAATAGCATACTCCACGTGACTGGTTTTGCAGATACAACTCAAAGTCATCTTTAGGTATCTATATTATATAATCTGATAGGAATTCAGAAGGTCCAGAAGTAGGCTATGTATTAAACACCTTTATATAAAAAGATCAAAAGGAAACGAGATGTTTCAGCCTCAAGTTCATTATAGGTCGGTGACGTCAAGATTAATTCCTTGTCTTTGGACAGATAAAAAAAAAAATCAGAGAATTTAAGTTGGATTAATACAAGATTGAAAAGCTAGGTTGATGCCATGGCTAAACATCACACAAAGAGGTCAATAATATATTTGATATGAGCATACTACTTAAGATAAGATTAGGAATATCTACCTTGCTCTGTTAGAATTAATATAAAACTATAATTCTTGATCCTCATCATTACTTCAGAGTTTTGGTTTAATGGTTAGAGGAGCTAAGTTTAAGATGGTATCAGAGCAACCCAGGTTCAAATCCCACCAGCCACTAATTAAATGCGGATTTTCTAAAAATTGACACCGCTACGTGAGTGCGGGGGCATGTTAGAAGTAATATTAAACACTATAATCCTTGATCCTCACCATAACTTTGGAGTTTTGGTCTAATAGTTAGAGAAACTAAATTTAAGATGCTCAATACTTATTTTCCCAGAAACAAATCAAATGCTTCTCCCTAATATCTTCAGTCTCTCGTTCTCTTCCTCTTCTTCTTCTTCTATGATTTTTCTCTTTTTTTTATTTGTGCGACGAGACAGGGACAGGAACAAAAGAAACAGGCTGACGGGAAAAAAGAAGAAATAGATAGGGTAAGGTTTTGGGTATTCATAAGAGTCTTTTTTACTAATAGAACCCTCTAAAAATTTATGCATAAAAGTACTTTTACTTTTCTTTATATATATATATAGCCAATAAAAATTAGAGTTATTACAAAAATAAGTTGGGCCATCCCACCTAAAATTTTCCAACTTATAAGGAGTTTTTCTTATTTAGGTCAAAAGACCAAAATAGCTTCGAATCCCCCTTTATCAATATACAATGGATAAAAAAAATAGAAATTAATTAAATAATAACAATATTAATTAATTAGTTCATGAAATAATAAATTTAAAAATAAATAAATAAATAAATATCTAATTAATAAGAAATTAATTAATTTAATACTGTCAATATTAATTTATTAATTGTTTAATTTATGAAATAATAAATTTTACTAATTAATTATTTAATACTTTTATTAAATTATTAATTAATTAATAGGAATTAATAAAATAGTGACAATATTAGAAATTAATAACCATAAATAATGTGCTATAAAAATGTTAATTAAATATTTTCTCACTATAAATAATTTTTCTTATTAATTATTTACTTAACTAATATATTAATTTACTAATAAGTAGTATTGAATTAATTAGCTAAGGTTTTTTATTTTTAAAAAGAAACAATGTTTCATGTGAATTTATTAGTTAATTATTAATAAAATTCATTAATAGCTAAAATTAATTTATTAATTTATATTATAAAATTTTAAGAATAAATAGCTATTATTATTAATTATTTAATTAGTTAAAAATAATTTTATTTATAATTATTATGTAACTAATATCATAGTAATAATTAATAACCAAAATTAATGAAATATATAAAAATGTTTTAATTATGTATTTCTTATTTTTAACTAATTAGTTTTAATTTACTAGTTAATAATTTTACAAATAATAGTTTTTAATATAAATTAATTAATTAGTCCAGATATTAATAGTTAATCACCATAATTAATGTGAAATAATTAATTGCTATTATTTACTTTGTTAATTAATAAATTTTCCAATAGTAATTATTTGCCTAATATGTAATTATTTAGTTAGCCACAATAAGAGATTCAATTATATGCCCTTTTTGGTCAATTGATAACTATCATAACTTTTTAAGGTAATGATTTACCAAAAACATACACTTATATCCTTATAAATTATGGGTTTTACCAGAGGAGCATATTACAAAAGTTGATGCGCAAGGTTTCGTCATGAAGCTTACACCATAAATAGGATGATCCAGGGGCGGATCCAGGATTTTAATTCTGGGGGGGGGGGCGTACAAAAGATAGATGAAAAATTTTCTTAATATAATTTTATTCACAAGAGATATACCACAACCCAAATAAAACGAGTAGAATAGCCAACATCAATATCTCCAAAATACTTCAAAAGAGGAAGACAAATATTATATAGAAAATAGTCAAATAAGCATCATCTATTTTTTATAACTTAAATTTCTCTAACTAAAAGGAATTCGACGTTCCTTAAAATTTTCAAAGTCTTCAATGATAGCATCAATGCTCAGACTTTTAGCAATTTCTCTTTCAATAAACATCATTAATGTGTCGGAGAGGAAAACATCCTCCATTTTGCTTCGAAGCCTAGTCTTGACGATATTCATAGCTGAGAATGATCGTTCTGCAGTAGCAGTAGAAACTAGAAGAGTAAGCACAAGTACGATCACTCTAAAAATAAGGTCGTATGTAGCAGATTTATTAGTCTTTACCAACCATTGACACAACTCAGAAATGGTTGAAAGAGTTTTGAAGTCTGACCATTTGACTACATTATGCTCATAATGTTTTAGTTGCATCTTCAAACTCTCTTTTTCTTCACTTGTAAAATCTTGTGCATAAAACTTGCGAACCAATTTGCATATATCTTGTATTCTCAAAGCCTCAGATGCATTTTGAGGATTTAAGGCAGAACTAAGCATGAGCAATTCTGTCGCATCTTCACTAAAATACACATTAATTTCTTGCATTTGTGAATCGATCGCGTCATAAAAAAAGTCTACTCGATAATGATGCCCAATGGTGATGTCTTAATGACCATGAGCTCGATATGTCATCTATCAACATACTGAGCACTAAAATCAGAAATATTAATGTTACGAGCCACACAAAAAGACTTTACTTTTTCAAGCAAATTATCCCACTTGTCATCCCTTAACTCTTGTAGTAATCTTTTTGTAGATGACACAAGCTCCATTGCATTCGAAATGTCTTGAGACTTCCTTTGTAAAGTCTGGCGAAGAAAATCTGTGATCCTCATAATCTCACTCATTAGATGTAAGATAAATACAAAATCGAACAAAGTCATTTCATCATAAACATATGTTGCATCGGCTCGTTGGGAAGGAAGCCCATCCTCCATAACTTTGAGCAACACCGTACATGCTGCACTGAACATCCTGATCAAACTTGATAATGATCTGAAATGAGAACTCCAACGCGTATCAGCAGCTTGTTGTAAAGTGCCGATCTGATTAAGTCCAGGCCCTGTCTCGAGTTCATTAATAGAAATCAAATGGGCAATGTCATCCGCGTGAGCTTTCTTCAATTCATCATTACGCTTACAAGAAGCACCAACCATATTAACTATAGAAATTAATTTATCAAAAAACATATGAATGGGAGTCAGATTTTTTGCTGCCGCAACAAGAGCCAACTGTAGCCGATGAGCAAAGCAATGAACATAGTAAGCAGTCTTACAATCTTTCATAATCAAAGCTTGCAATCCATTAAATTCACCCCTCATATTACTGGCCCCATCGTAACCTTGACATCTAATATTTTGAACATCCAAATTGTAATGAGCCAAAGCAGAATATATGGCGTTCTTTAAAGTCAAAGCTGTAGTATCGGAAACATGAACAAGCCAAAAAAACGTTCTTGAATGAATCCATTAGTGTCCACAAACCGCAACATAATAGACATTTGCTCTTTTTTTACTCATCACGGGCTGCATCAACAATAATGCAATACTTGGCAACTCCAATTTCTTCACGAATTGCATTTTTCAATCTCACTAAAAACACATGAAGTATTTGTTTTTGAATATCATGACTTGTATATTTGGCATTTTTGGGAGCTTTCGCAATTGCCTTTGAAAGTTCGTCATTCTCCATGGCCAGCACATCCAAAAATTCAAGAAAATTACCACGATTGGACGAACTAGATTTCTCATCGTGGCCTCTAAACGGAATCTCTTGGAGTGCAAGCAATCGTACCACAAGTATATGAGCTCTTAACCGAAGACGATTTGTTGCAACTTGTTCAGCATTGAAGTTGTCGAATCGCCTTGATATGTGTTGCGGTTAGTTCATCAAATCCTCACATGCCTTTTCAGCATTACGATGGAGTGAAGATACATTATCTTTTCCTATTTCAATGAAACCCCCTTTATTAATCCCTTAAGAATAACCCCCTTTATTAATAAACCCCCTTAAGAATAACCATTCGCTAAATACCTCTCCAAAATTTCCAATTTTAATGCAACCCCTTTATTAATCTTGTTGCTGCTCATGGTAATGTATTTACTATTAATATATACGTAAAACCCCTCAAATAATTAATATTCACAAACTAATTCCCCCCCCGCGCCCCCTAAATTAGGAATAGAGCACCCTAATTTCCCCCCCTAAAATTTTGAGGGGGCTTGAGGAATAGAGCACCCTAATATTTTTCTCCAAATTTTGGGGGGAGCGTGGCCCCCCCCTGGACTGTATGTAGATCCTCCCCTGGGATGATCATGTTTCATTTTTCAAAAATAGGTAAAGTTATATTAGAAACCTTTTTTCTATCTCCTATATAAATTGTACAAATCAGTATTATTCAATAAACACAATAAAACCGGTCCTATATTTACAAAAACCTTTTTTTTGCCCCATGAGCTACATTTTCTGTAAATTCTGGCCAACTCATGTTAAAATTTAAAACAATACGGTAGCTTAATAAAACAGGGGATTCTGTTAACTTCAAGAAATAATATTGATTTCCACAAAAAAAATAAAAAGTTCTTCTCTTAATATATCTCCTAACTAAAGGTTCCCTATCTTTATATTGTTTGATTGAAACATCTAGTAAGATACACCTGCAACTTGCGAGGAAGTGCACTTCAGCGATCGAGTTACTTTTAAATATTAAAAATTGACTCAAGAATCGAAAGCCATAGTCTCGAATATGTGATAAAAAAAACTTCATTTTATAAGTTCGTACTTGCCTCGAAGCTAAAGTCAAGGTCCTCCTTCCAAACTAAGAGTTGGTCCACTTACTTCTATTTTATTCATTTAAACTAATACACAAACCTGCCTTGAATATGAAATCGAGGCATTAGTTTACCTGCAAGTTACATATCGATTGTATTAAAGCTATCATAGCATCCCATGTGCACATCAAAACTTAGGTCCTCATAAGCTAAGAAAATGTATCATCATCAACATTCATCCCAGGGGTATGACCCTAGCAAATTTCATCACCCAGTTCAAGTTCCAGCTCCAGCTCCATCTCCAGCTCCTCCTCAGGGGATAAGGAGCTCGCCTTATCCTGCTCCCGCGATGTATCCTCCTTCTAATGGTGGACCAGCGCAGTGGTCCACAGGGCTTTGCCATTGCTTTGATGACCTTTCTAATTGTAGATTTGAATATATGTGTAGTTTTATCGTTACGGGTCTTCTTTTATTTGTGATCATTATCTTACTTTTGGTATGGTTTTGTTATTTGTTTCAGGTCTGGTTACGTGCTTTTGCCCGTGTATTACCTTCGGGCAGATTGCTGATATCGTGGACAGAGGAACTCGGCGTAAGAAATTATTTTAGGTCTTTATTGTTGAGCTAATTAACATTCGCGACGATAAAAATTCTAATCCGAGCTTAGAAGTTTTATTTTTGCGCATTAGAATATCTTTAGATGATTAACAAAACAAAGGTTGTGGCTTCGTAGTATGTTTCAAAAAAATATTAGGCCCTGTTAATTGTTACAATCAAGATCCTATCTAGCACAAAGATTTTTTTAGGGATTTCTCGGAGTGGTGTTTTCCGTGCAGAAAGAATAAATACTAACAGGAAAAGATGTCAGCTACGCATGCAATCCTCTACTTGCAAAAGGGTGCATTGCAATTAAGGACAACTACTCTTTAGCTAATCCACAGCAACTGTTAATTATATTTGATTTCAGAAGCTGTGTCCTGACATATGTTTCTGTTATCTATATATAAGTCTGATACAAATTACATAAAACACGTAATTATGAAATCTAAACCAGTCGTTTTCTATGCTTTTTTGTGCTTATTTAAGCGACACTGACCAAGTTTCAATATGATGGGAAGCAGCTTGTTCATCAAGTGGAACAGCGTATGGTCTCCTCTTGGGATTTACAGGCCTGGCATGCCTGTATTCTTGCGTTTATCGGTCGAAATTAAGGGCACAATATGACTTGGAAGAAACCCATTCTGATTGTCTTGTTCATTTCTGCTGCGAGGTCTGCGCTCTCTGTCAGGAGTACAGAGAGCTCAAGAACAGAGGATTTGACATGAGTATTGGTCAGTTCTCATTATTCTGGTTAAATATTCATTGTATTTGTATCTGGTTAATTACGTAGAAAAACTAATGGAGGGACTAATTTGATTTTACCTTATATGAATTGAGACTTGAGAGGCTACGTAGCAATCAGAAAGAATTGAGGGATATCAATATGGAATAGAGGATTTTTTATATCAGCCCCCCTACATATATTTCATAGTTTGAAATTAGTTCCCCAAAATTTGGAGATTTGGAGGATTAATTTCATAATAATAGATATGTAGAGGACTAATAAATAAAAAAAAACTTTGCAAAATAAGGATAAGGCACAAATTTTCTAAAGAGAGAGAACCGTTTTTCTTTAGTATTTGAGAAATCGGCAAAATATAGAGTGCACAATAACCATTACATAGATATATTCATATACATCTAGATTACCATAAGAAACTCCCCTTCCTCCTTATTTCATTTTTTTTCTCCATCATTGATCAAAATTCTAAATGAGTTCCTATTATATTTGCAAATGATTGACGAATTCAACCAAAGAACCTACAGGATTCATTGCCTGTCTTCCTCATTGCCTGGTAACTATTTTAGGCCAAATGACAACCTAAAACATACCTAAAGCAATTTATAAACCCCACTATTTGCTTGTTGATTAATGAACGTGGTCCTATTTTCTGATAAACGTCTTGGTATTCTTGTCTTGATATATGAAGGATGGAACGCAAATGTTGATCGACAGAGACGAGGAGTTATTCAACCTCCAGTGATGGGAGCTCCTGTTATTGGAGGAGCAATGATGAGGTGACCAAAATCATAGCAACTTGGATCATATATCTGAGCTTTAATGTGTCATCAATGGAATAAGGGCTCTGTATTGTGTGGTGGATCAATATCAGACAACTTATTTTTATGTAATGTGTTTTGCTTTTGCTAATTTTGATAGTGGTGTATTTGGGGAGAAGATTTATGAAGTTGTGTTATTTATCTGATATGTTATATATGTTGTGTTTTACCTTCATAATCGATATCGCTATGACATCGCCTGCTAGGGTTTAGCGTGGAAAACCAAATGACAAACTAAAGAAGAAACGAACAATCCAACAAAAAGCAATCACACTAAACACGAGATTTTATATGGTTAGACAATGAGCCAGCGTCCCTAAGTGAAGAGCGAGATTTTACTAATTTTTTAGAAGAAGACTACATTCTATTGAAAATCCTCACAAAAATACTTTGTTTTTTTATTTCCTTCCTTGATGTTCACTCTATCAATCTCACTTTTTCAATCTTAAAAAAAAAACTCCATATTTATAGCCTAGTTACTATTATGACAAATCTTCATCAATCATACGAAGGCACGAAAAATATCAGGAACACATGAAGACAAAGATACATGTAGCTCGGTTAGTAGTCTACGTCCATGGGCGAAGGAGAAGAAAGACTTTACTAAATTGTGAAGAATGCAAGTGGAACCTTTCAATCACTCAATCCTAAATAACACCCCTATAATCTCTCAAAGATAAACAAAATAGAGCCTTCAGTCACCAACCAAGAATTGATCAAAATACCCCTTAATAAGATGTGGGTTTGTTGCAGGTAATTCAAAAGAGGTAGAAGTCTTGTCCAACTCTCTCTCTCTCTCTCACTCACTCTCTCTGTCTCTCTCTCTCTCTCTCTCGGGTTTACTCCCTCCACGTCCAATAATATTTATAAATGCACAAGCCTTGTCCATACTTGTAAAGAGGTAGAAGTCTTCAGCTAATAGAATTATAGAATAAACCAACTCTGCATTTTATAGAAGTCCATGTGACTTTGGACTCTTATTAATTTCAAGTAAATAGCCAAGTAATTCTAGTCCTTATCTCTATCAAGCAGAGATCAATTAGGATTAGTATTTGAGTTAAACGTAACAAATCTCCATCTTGAGTCAAATACGACGAAAAATTCCTCACTTTAAAAATTAGCTAACTTACTCCACCTTCTCCAATAGCCCCGCATGGCATCAAGTGTGGTACATATCGATCAAGTTCAAGCCGGACTTGAACTTACCAATTGAAAGAGGCTTCCTCAACAAATCAACTTAATTATCCGCACGACGACTATAACTCTTAGTGAAGTTATTACCTAAAGCAGCTCCCGGATAGCTGAAGGGCACAAAATTATCAACCGACAATGCATAAGCTACCGTATATTCATATCTTCGCGGTGGTAGAATATCTCATGTAGACCAATCTCTAGCAATAGTGTATTCCCGTTCTTCTTGCGGATGCTGAGCTAATTCATCTAATTGAACGGAATCTGGCTGTTGAATTCCCGTAGTTTTATCCTGCTAAAGAGATGAATCATGAATTTCTAACTCCACCTTATGTCTTGTAGTGCGTGACTTATCATCTGAAAGATACCATCTGAAACTGATGACTGTTTCCAGTAGAACATAGCAGACTCATCAAAACTAACATCACAGTTGATAATAATCTTAGGAGAGTTTGGATCAGGACACCACTATAGGCATCAAAAATTACCTATAGGTCCCCGCACGCGGCTCGAGACAAAGAGAAGATGAACATTGCTATTCGAGTCACAGAAGCTCTTTGACGATGACAAACACATGAAGTGAGTCGACAGACCATGCAAAGCAACAGAATTTCGGAATAACCGAAACACGAATGAACCGGGAGCTGCACGTCGCTTATGAAAGACGAAGCGCCCCTCATGTCCCATTTACTCCACATATAATTTAATCATAGGAGATTGTAGATCTCCTCGTCAGCTTTTCGACGTACTCTGGATCATGGGATTTCGAGTTCGGATGATGAAAATACGGTGAAAAACGGACGGAACGCGTAGACCAAGCCCTGAGCCAAAGTCAAGACACCCAAGGGTGTCTCGGCCAACCCGAGACACCCAAAGGTGTCTCGGCTTGACCAAGACAGCTTGGCCGAGACACTCCAAGGTGTCTCGGCCAAGCCGAGACATCCATTGGTGTCTCGGCTTGGTCGAGACACTCACAAGTGTCTTGGCCACCCCGAGACACCCACGGGTATCTGCAGACCCGAAAATCAGATTTAGCTGTTGTAGGTGTCAAAAATTACCTATAGGTCCCCGAATATAGCTCGAAACAGAAAGAAGGTGATAAATGCCATTATCTAAGTCTAAGAGGATTATCCAACGCCGATGAACACATGAAGAGAAATGGCGAACAGAATAGCCTGTGCACTCACCGGCCACCATCAAGTGGCCCGCACGCTCATTGGCCACCAAATCGGCGAACCAAGTAGCCCGCGTGCTCACCGTCCACCACCAAGTGGCCCGCATGCTCATCGGCCACCAAAACAGCATACAGATCAACGAAACGATGAAATACGTGTAATGACGAAACGAGTCAAACCCAAGAAAACCAAGAATGCCACTGGCGGCCGAATCGCGTCAAAACGATCCGGTCGGGCCAGTGGCTCGGCCCAAGGCCGAGCCACCGGGTGACGCTTCGGCCAAATTTTATCCTGTTTTGGTTTTGATGGTTTTTTCTTAGGATTTGTTCGTTCCTGAGCGTCCTAACTGATCTGATATTGTGGTTATTCAGTTCTCAACTGAAGATAAGGAGGAATCCCTCGTTCTTATCCAAATATCCACTCCCGAAGTTTATAAATACGAGCTCGGGTGCTCATTTCTGAAGGCGGAAGATCAAGAGGGTGAAACACTGTCGAATTGGAGAGTGGAGCTACGAATTTATAGCAAGGGTTAGCAGATCTTGGCGATCTCTTGTGCATAAAGAGTGGTGTTCGAGAGATCTGAGACACGTCCCTTATTCCTCCGGATTTAATATTAGTCTTAAATCTCGAGATGAGCCGTGATCTCGCTTGGTCGAGATCATCGCTGCAGTGATTACTTCCTTCGTGAAGTAAGAGCTTTAATCATCAATCTATCAACCGGATCTGATCCGTGATAGTCTACGGATATTAACGTCCCCGACACAGGCAAAATTCCCACGCAAGCAGCGGGTGATAAACGTCCGTTACGTAGTTTGATAAGAATTATATCTTTTGTATTTTCGTTATATAAGGAGATCTTATAAAAAGATCAATTTTTTATTTGAGTTTATTGTAAACGATTAAAGTTGTAATAGATTCAATCACAATAAAAACATCGATTTTTGACCCAAATAAGTTGGCGACTACAGTGAGAGCCAACAACTTCGTTGTCGAAGCCGTCGTGCCGCAACTAAGGATCCTGATCCCAGTTGAAGAAGTGGTCGAGTAAGAATTCGACCAACTGAAGTTCGAGGAGTATCTGTCATCCTCCTCCTCTAGATCCTTTGCCCCTCGCAAGCGCAGGAAGAACAAGGCACGTGTTGCTGTTGAAATCTCGCCTTGCAAAGCCCCTCCGACCTCCAACGAGCCCGGATCTACAGATCTGGACCCTTCCTCTGTCAAGGAGTCAATCGCAGAAGGCACGCCAACCTTATCAAAGAGGGCATGCTAAAGGTAGCGCCAACGACTTGCGCATCGACTTGCTAAAGCTTTGGAGCCTGTTGACGGGATTGGCTATAAGGCGGATCTGAAACGCAGAAGGCACTGAGTGCCTCACCAGCAAATAAATGGTCTCTCCTCCAAACCAACAGCGAATGAGTGGATCCAAGTCAAACGGACCCGCTCAACCCTCGAGGAGCGTATTCAGAAGCGTCACGCCTTGATTGCGCACGCACGAATTCTCGTGCGAGAAGCGAAGAAGCTGAAGCAAAAAAGGTGATCAAGAGGCTACAGAAACCACGCCAAGTCTGGAAACCAAAGTCCGAAACGGTATCGACAAAAAATCAAACAGCGCCCGGAACTGCCCGAATGCGCAAACCACCATCTGGAGGCTCAGCCAAAAGTGAGCCACCAAATGGGGGCTCGGCCAAAAGCGAGCCACCAAATGGTGGCTCGGCCCAAGTTAAGCCACCAAGTGGTGGTTTGCGCCAGTTCGTACCTGGTTCGGTTTGGTTTGCATGCGGTCCGGTTCGGTTCGCACCCTATTCACCCCCCGCACTTTCGGTGAAGCTTCATGTTGAAAGTCTTTTTATGTGATGATGTTTAGATACTAACCAATCGTGCAAAAGAAATCTGACATAGTACCTCAATTAATTATTAATTTTTTGGCCAAGCCCCTGTTTCTGTCCCGATTAATTTTTTGGCCTCGTTAAGAGTTTACGCTCCCAAAAGCGTAGCTCCAAATACATGACTCTTAAGAACGCCAATAAGGCAACAAGCTCTCAGAAGGAAACGTGTTCGTCAGACGACGACGTTATACCTGAAAAGTCGTGCCAACACGCGATAGGTTGCTCCGGTCATATGACCAACGAGTTCTACTATCGGGCTGGGGGTATGAACAAGTCTCGGAAGATAAGTACCCGAGAAACAGAATCTCACTGCCCGTGCGCTAAACTAAATAAGACAATATTATCAGTGTGTAGTTGCCCCAAGACCGCTCCGGAGAGGGTCTCGGTATTAGACAAGATCTCCAACAGAATGACTAAGTCCAAACCAAAGAGTCTCCGTAAGAAACGATCGGCTGTTCATGGTGACGAACTTCCAGAAGTCACAATTAATATGGCTGATAAGGGAAAGTCGATTCGACCTTCTAGCTCTGACCCGCTCATATCGCATCGTCTAACCCTGTTACGATCAGGAACTATTAGACAAAGGGATTATCGGAGAATGCAGAGGGGATTATCCTCGGATGATGAAGCATCAGATGCCAACTCTGTAGTCGCTTCTGACAAAACGGTATCTAGCCCACGGGAAACTCGCGAGGTGTTTATGATTAACACCAAGGAAGTAGCCAAAATTGTTGAGGATGCTCTAGCCAAGTAGAAAGAGGCATTTAAGATTAAAATGGAAATGACTATGCTACGGATAAGGGAAGAGCATGACCAACAAATTCGGGCTCTGTCCAATTAGTTCGTTGAATCCAGCCGTCGTAACCTTGCTGACCAAGCAAGTAGCGATTCAGATATGGATGAGCGTCTCAATACTGAGAACCCTCCCGTTGATCAGAACACTGGGGTGGTCCTACTGAAGATAATAACACCGGGTTTGGTCCTACCAATAATGACAACACTGGGGGTGGCCTCGTTGTTCCTCTCACAAATCTCTGAAGCATGATACAAATGAGGACGAAAAGATGAAGGATCTTGAGAGAAAAGTCAATGCTCTGACGTCTGATAAGAGAGGTAAAGAAGACCAGGATTCTGTATCCTTACCCAAGAAAGTAGGATTCGATCCCGTACCCGACGAAGTTCAACCTGATCAACTTCACACCATTCGATGGGAAAGGCTCCCCTACTCAACATCTGATCTATTTCAAGTCCCACTTGGGCATGGCCTCCGGTAATAAAACCTTGATGGTTCGGTCATTCATCGGCACCCTTCGCGGGCCTACCTTCGATTGCTACCGTCGTCTCAAGCCTGGAAGTATCAACAGCTGGGACGATATGGAGAGCTCATTCCTCGACAACTTCTTTGACGACGATGCCGAGATATCCATTAGGACACTCTTTGAGGAGAAACAGGAAGACAAAGAAACGGTCGACGACATCATCGAATGTTTCCGGAATAAAGCGATGAACTGCTGAGATCTGATCACAGAGGACTTCATCCTTCAAACATGTCATAACAACCTATCTATTGAGATATTGGAAGTTATGGTAGTTGCACCATCCAACACATGGAAAGAGTTGAAGACGTGCGGAGAGCGGGCCGAACGCTTCCTCCGAAGGAAGAAGGCCGAGAGGAGCCAACCTACGGCTAATCCTCCGAACTCGAACTTCGCCTCCCGTGCTAAGGGCAAGGCACCTGCAGCTGCTGTTGATGCTAATCAAATGTCACAACGGCAATCCCAAAAATGGCAAAAGGCTTCGGACCCAAAACTCCAAAAAGAGTACTCCTTCAAGGACGAAGACGTTCCAGCCATCTTCGAATTCCTCCTTAAAAACAACGAGATCAAGCTACCACCTATCACAAATCAGGAGGAAGCTGACAACACTGCGGATCCAAAGTACTGTGCGTACCACAGGAGGGTCCTTCATCCCACCAAGGATTGCTTTGCACTCAAAAATAGTATCCAAACCTTAGCTAAGGCTGGCGTCATAACGCTAAACTAAGCCCAATGAGAGCGCCACACTCTGACAAGTATAAGATTATAAACTGCTCCTTCCGATACTCTAATAGGTATATGAGTCTAAACTGTTTTCTACCGTTGAAGGGAAGTTACTGGAGAAGTTTTATACGTAATATTCTTAAGGATAACCCGGTCATGTAATTGAGTACAAAGTCAGACCCAGTACCACAAAGGAAGCTGGGGGTGGATGATTCATGTAACGGGAAGTTCCCGAAATAATGCTACATGTCATTTTCTTAGGATAACCCGATCATTACAAACAAAGTGATAAACACTAAACCCCCACTATGATTTCTGAACACTCTTTTGTTGACAACTCATAGTCTTCCACCACAAAATCCCCCACCGATCAGACTAATTGACGGTGGGACTACCAAAATTCCTTTCAATTAAATCCACTCAAACTTTCGATGTATCTAGGCACTTAATGCTCCCATTATTTGAGTCCAGACAGAGTACTAGGAATTTTTGTCTCATGATCATTGACAATTGTTAAATCCCTCTATGTTAACTATTTGTTACTTAACACCAAGAAACCCCTTTGAGTGATTTGTACGAATCAACACTCCCATTGTGATTTGCACTCCCACTCCATCTTGGTCAAACCTTTAAACAGTTAGGACCACAACTAAAATCCCCTCTCGATTCCTTTCATGAACGAGAGGTCCACAAATTGAACGATCAAACCTTTAAACAGTTAGGGTCATCTCGAATTCTCATCTTGGTCAAACCTTTAAACAGTTAGGACCACAATCAAAATCCCCTCTCGATTCCTTCCATGAATGAGAGGTCCACAAATTGAACGACCAAACCTTTAAACAGTTAGGGTCATCTCGAATTTCCATCTTAGTCAAACTTTTAAACAGTTAGGACCATAACCAAAATTCCCCCTCGATTTCTTCCATGAACGAGAGGTCCACAACTTAAACGACCAAACCTTTAAACAGTTAGGGTCGTCTCAAATTCCCATCTTGGTCAAACCTTTAAACGGTTAGGAACACAACTAAAATCCCCTTTCGATTCCTTCCATGAACGAGAAGTCCACAAATTGAACGACCAAACCTTTAAACAGTTAGGGTCATCTCGAATTTCCATCTTGGTCAAACATTTAAATAGTTAGGACCAAGATCGGAATATCCTTTCAATAAATGAAAGACTTCCACCTATTCCTTTTCAGCCTAACCTATAAAAGTTAGGACCGAAATTAGAATTTTACCTTAATAAATGAGGAATTCTTATTTTAGATTAAGCAACCAATCCTATAAAAGTTAGGGTTACTTGAATCTTTTCGATTCTCTGAGTAAAGATCCCACTCCTAGTTTCACTTTTCTGGATTCTTAGGGTGGAGATCCCACTTCGAGTTTCATTGGCAACTAGAGATAGAATATAAAATTCTTCCTCTTTGGTTTTAGAAGATAGAATATAAAATTCTTCCTCTCTTATTTTGAGTTCGTCTTTACCCCAAGAGAAGACACCACATTTTCAACTTTAAAATCCGTACCTTACACGTGCGGAGAATTTTATCCCGAATCCTAAGTAGGGATAAGTCAGCGCCTAACACGTGTTGCTAGTTAGTCTTTTGCCGTAAAAAGGACAAAGGTCCACATATTCAACATTGTGGCAGGTTGTTATTCATAACGTCAAAATCAGCTCCTTATACGCGTGGGAAATTTTATTCTAAATCCAAAGTAGGGATAAGTCAGCATTTAACACACGTTGCCGGGTAGTCTATTCCTGTAAGAAAGACGAAGTCTACGTATTCAATATCATAGCACTTAGAGAGTTAACTCTCTTAGCACAACATTACATGTGAAAACGGGTTTAAACAATTCACATGCTAGCTCGATTCAAACGGTAGTCGGTAAAGGCACGTCAAAACCATTGATGGCTGAGGATTTGCCAAAAATCCTAAGTTTACGTCTAATACACGTCGCCGGGTAGTCTATTCCCATGAGAAAGATGAAGTCTACGTATTCAATATCATAGCACTAAGAGAGTTAACTCTCTTAGCACAACATTATGTGCGGAACAAACTTTAAACAATTCGCATGCTAGCCCGACTCAAACGGTAGTTGATAAAGGCTCATCAAACCCGTTGATGGCTGAGGATTTGCCAAAAGTCTTATAAATATGAGAGTCATTGACGTACCAGCCCCATTAGCTGGTCTCATGACTTGAGCATCCAACAACTTCAAGATGAGATCCATACGTTCAGATGAATCAGCTTTAGCAAGTTGGTCTTACAACCCCAACATCTAGGACAATCACGCTCTAACACGTTAAGAGCTTAAACTGTGTAGACTTTAGCAAACATACGATTATAAACTGTATTAATGCCGGTCAACACGTTTCGATGAAAGTTAACGCCGATCGATACAAAACCCTAAGGCCAGCGCCGATCAATGCGTAACCCTAGGTCAACGCCGGTCAATGCGTTGCGACGAAGATAATTAGTTCAAAGTTAACTCAATGACACGAGCCAAAACTAACTCACCAACTTCAATCCAAGATTTCGACAACGGTCAGACGATAAACGTAGCATCGGAAGAACTTCATCTATTCGACAAAATACTGAATAGACTGAAGGCTGAAGAAGTCAAGAATTGAAGCAGTTCATAGGTTCCTCTACGGGATTGAGGAAATAGCCTATCTTATCCAAAGCATTCCAGACTCCCCTATAAAAGAACGAGTCTCAAATTCCTTGCGACGCTTCAGTCCTGAACCTTTTATAGAAGTATCTCAGCGCATGACTTGACTACGATCTGGAACTATCAGACCTAGACCCAGAAGGTCACGATCCTCGGATGATGAAATGTCAGATGCTTGTTCGGCGTTGGCTTCTGATGATACGGCATCCAGTGTAGGACAATCTTACGAATCATTCATGATTAGCGCTGAGCAAATAGCTAAGATTCTTGAGGACGCTTTAGCCAAGCAGAAGTATAATTTTAAATTTAAAATAGAGATGGCTATGCAACAAATGATAGATATGCACAACCAACAAATTGCAGCACTGACGAACTAGCATGGAGAGTCCAGCCGTCGTAATTATCCTAATCAGGTTGACAATGATTGGGAAGCGGACGAGAACACCAACATGGACCCCCCTGCTGTTGACGATAATGCTAGGGGTGGACCCTCAGATGACAACAACACAAAGAAAGACCATGTCACTATCACTTCTCCCTGTAATCGCTCAAAGAAAGATATGAGCGAGGATAAGAAGATGAGGAACTTGGAGAGTAAAATCAACACGTTGATGAGTGCTCAGGAGGTAAAGAGGTCCGAAATACTATGTCCATACCTAAGGGAATGGGTGTCAATCCCATACCCAGCAAAGTTTAATCTGATTAACTTCACGCCATTTGACGAAAAGGGTTCCCCCACCCAACATTTGATATATTTCAAATCCTATTTGGGAATAATATCTGGCAATTAAACTTTAATGGTACGGTCATTCGTGGGTACTCTTCGTGGAGCAGCTTTCGATTGGTATCGCCACCTCAAGCCGGGGAGTATCAATAGTTAGGACGACATAGAAGACATGTTTCTTACGAATTTCTTCGATGACGGTACCGAAGTTTCACTCGGAACGTTGTTTGATAAGAAACAGAAGGATGGAGAGTTGGTGGAGAACTTCGTTAAAAGGTTCTGGAACAAAGCGATGAATTGTCGAGATCCGGTCAGTGAAGATTTTATCCTCGAGACTTGTCATAACAACCTTTCGCTAGATATCCTGGAAGCTATGGGAATGGCACCGTCCAAGACTTGGAAAGACTTGAAAGTGCGAGGAGAACGAGTTGAACGTTTCCTCAAAAGGAAGAAGGCAGAAAGAGGTTAAATGGCGGCTAATACCCCGAAGTAGAATTTTGTTCCTCGAGGTAAAGGGAAAGCCCAAGCAAATACGGTGGATGCGAACCAAACGTTCGAACTGCAACCGCAACAGCAACAGCAACAATAACCACAAAAATGGCCTCAACAATCGCAATGGCAATAGAGGTCACAAAATCCAAAGACTACCGAACCAAAATTTCCGAAAGTTTATTCTTTTAGGGAGGACGAAGCTCCTGGTCTCTTCAAACACCTCGTGGAGTATAACAAAATCAAGTTACCTCCAATCCAGGATCAAGAAGATGCCAAGAAGGTTAACGTTCCATAGAGCGGTACATCATCCTACCAAGGCGTGTTACGCCCTCAAGGATAAAATCCAAGCGTTGATCGATGTTGGAGTCCTTACGATGAAATCGGCCAAGGAATAGAAGGTGGGTGCAAATGCCGTATTGATTAGCTTCGGATCTGTTCCTTTGAACTGGTTCCAGCCTGAGCCGTGATAAGTGTAGCGGTTAAGACCGTCAGCGACGATCCTCACAGACAACGTCAGAAAGGACTTATGCCACACACAACCCCAAATGGCGAGATTCTCTGGGTCCATCCTGATCTGATCGAAGATGAACAATGGGCTGAGTCGTCATCTAAGAAGAAATCAAAGGGGAAAGTAAAGTCCTATTACGGAGTTGCAGCTATTCCAGAAGAAAATGATGAAGGAATTCCTACTTTCACACTCTCCAAAGATGAGCAAGAGGTCTTTACTACCAGGAGTGGAAATGAGTACCATTTCAAGTATCTGAGTGCTTCCGATCAATTAGCTAAACAAGGGGTAGCTAAAACCATTCCCTCCAAGGCATTAGCAGAAATGGGGGTGGTCACGACTCCGCCGGAACCAGTTGAAAAGACTCAGCAAAAACTAAAGGAGAAAGAGCCGTTATACCAAGAGGGCCAGAACCTGAAGCAGTCTCGATTCAATCAAGCGATTGGGAGAGACAAATCAGGGAGCTCGAACACTCCACAACGCTTCGATATTATGGCGTAGTTAGCTAATATACTGGCTAGAATAACTCTATATGAGCTACTATGTATTTTGAAGGACACAATGGAAGCATTACAAGAAGCCTTGGCCAACTCTGATGTTTTCTTGACTCAGATAAAACCATCCCCTGAAGAACCAGAGTCTTTAGTGTAACATTGCAACCTCGCGACACGCCACCTTTCCTGCATTTCTTTCACCAAGGAGAACATACAAACACAGAATTCAAAGCATGACCGACCCTTGTATTTCACCGGACACATTGGCTCTAGTGTTGTTAACCGGATCCAAGTCGATCCGGGTTCCGCTGTCAGCATCATGTCGCTCCGATTGATGTACAATCTCAGAATACCGACCGGTAAGGTAGCCTCCACGGGCACTATGATCTATAGATTCAATACCAGTAGGTCTAGACCATTGGGTAAAATCCAGGTAAAGTGCTAGATTGGAGATTTAAAGTCGGAAATCACATGCTATGTGATTGATGCAGAGACTTCTTATAACTTACTGTTGGGTCGACCTTGGATTCATAGTAACGTTATAGTCCCTTCTACCCTCCATCAGTGTCTTATGTATATAGACACTAATAATGAGGTCAAAACGGTGGTTGTGGATAAGCAACCCTTTAAGGGGTTAGAGAATTATTTTACTGATTCTCTTCTCTACGGTGCTGAATCTGATACTGAACCATTGGCCCAAGGCACGGACATCGTAGAAGAAGGTGATACCAAAGTTGGGTTTGGTCACGACGGTGGTTTTGTACATAATGATATTGTACCCATTATAATTAATCTTGATGATGGAGAGTCATCGAATAGTAGTTGCAATTGGCAACTTACCGAAGAAGTAGCAATAAATGATGATTTAGAGTACTCGTTATGTCTCGATAATATCATGAAGGGGTTATACAATGACCCTAACTTGTATGCACCACTTTAATTGTCTTGCATGATGAAGAAACATGTTTAGGATTCATTCGAAACAACGCTCATCATTCCTACGAAGACTGGAGGTGAAAAAGAAGTCATCTACGGTAAGAGGAAAGAATTTTTAATACCAGATCACTTCTTAGAAGAAGATCACGACGATGATGAACCAGCCCCTCATTTATTCAGATATGACACAAAAGCACGTAATCTCATAGAGAGATACGGATATAACTTCACACTCGGAGAGGGTCATTGTTTTGGTCGAGGTCCGCGAGTTCCACCTCGTATGGCTATGTACCGAAAGGGAAACCCGATAACTATTATAGCCACAGAAGAGGTTTAGGCTATGTCTCCTTATCCGACAATGAGTGTTGTTGGCAGGTCATTGATCAGGTTGCTAATAAGGGTAAAGACGGATATTCTTCTGACTCAACAGCTAGGGACTTCGACGCTAGTCTTAGAGAAATGTTCAAAAAGCTAATGTCGAACATAGCTACGGTTGACCTTGCCACAATAGAGGAAGACAACCAAATGCCAACTTGGGAAGACCCTTGGGTTCATCACCAGAATATGCAGTACGGTGATAGGTTTGAACAAAGGGAACCTCCTACTAAAGATCAAGTAATCCAGGTGAATATGGGTGATGAGGATAATCCGAAACCGATATTCATCAGCGACAGTCTCCCGCCAAATGAGAGAGAAGATCTAATTACCCTCGTTAGGGAATATATCAATGTTTTTGCTTAGAATTATGAGGATAAGCCAGGGCTCGATCCAAATGTGGTAATGCATCATCTCAATATTAAACTGGATGTCAAACCTGTTAAACAACAACAAAGATGGTTTCGTCCACAAATTATGGAGGCAATCGAGTCCGAAGTTAAAAAGTTTATCGACTCGAGTTTCGTCAGGGAGGAGCAACATCCTGAATGGCTTGCCAATATTATCCCGATCCTTATGAAGAACGAAAAAATCAGAATTTGTATCGACTTTAGAGACCTTAACACCACCTGCCCGAAAGACGATTTCCCTCTTCCCATCACAGATGTTATCATCGATAATACATGTGGATTCGAGAGAATGTCCTTTATGGAAGGATTTTCCGGTTATAATTAGATAAAGATGCATCGAGATGATGAAAAGCATACCATGTTTAGAACACCCCTCGGCGTTTTCTGTTACACAGTTATGCCCTTCGGCTTAAAGAACACAGATGCCACATATCAGAGAGCCATGTCAAAGATTTTCCAGGAGCATCTCCGTAAGACTGTCGAATGCTACGTAGACGTTCTAGTTGTTAAAACTCGTGATAAGAATGATCACATCGAAGACTTTAAAATGATGTTTGACCTGATGCAGACTCACCAATTAAAGATGAATCCTACCAAATCTTTCCTCGGAATGTCCAGCGGCAAATTCCTTGGATTCGTCGTCACTACTAAGGGTATTCATATCGACCCTGATAAAGTGAAGGCAATTAACGAGCTGCAACCCTTGAGAAACCTTAACGAACTCAGATGATTATAAGGACGGTTGGCCTATATCTGTCGGTTCATCTCGAAACTTTCGGGGAAATGTCAACTATTCTCTAGGCTTACAAAGAAGGGCATGTCATTCATATGGGACGACGCTTGTCAAAAAGTATTTGAGAATATTAAAGAATATCTCTCGAGACCCCCTGTGCTCGTTGCACCAAAATCAGGCAAACCATTCTTGATCTATGTCAAGGCGACGAGCCACTCGTTAAGTGCATTACTTGCATAAGACGACGATAACGGCCACGAACAAGCAGTATATTACTTGAGCTGGAACCTTGTAGGCGCCGAATCTTAGTATCCGATGATTGAAAGGGAGTGTCTCACCTTAGTATTCGCTATTCAAAAGATGCGGCACTACTTGGTCAGATAGACTATTTACGTCATTTCCAACGTAAACCCAGTCTGTGTATTCATGACGCAGCCCGCTTTTATGAATTAGTGGCTAGCGAAGTAGGCCTTGCTTCTATCCCAATATGACCTATACTTTAAACAACAAAAGTCGGTCAAAGGCCAAGCTATTTGTGATCTCCTGGCAGCTAACCCAACTACGGATACCGTCGAGGTGTACGACGATCTGCCTGATGAAACCCACAAAGCCAACGTAACTTTCCATCAACAGGTGTGGCGTTTATACTTCGACGGTCCTTCTCGAGCAACTAATGTAGCAAGTGCTCTTGGATGTTCTAAGATTTCTTCCGGAGTTAGAGTTGTCTCAGTTTCCCCGAGAAAACATGTGATGCCTCGAGCTTACTCGCTGACCGAGCCATGCTCGAATAACGTAATCGAGTATAATACGCTGCTTATTGGACTCAGATTTTCTAAAGAGCTACGGGTCGAGTATCTTGAAGCTTTCGGTGACTCTCAACTGGTAGTTAAACTAGTTCAAGGGGAGTACGAGGTCAGAAAATAGGATTTGATACCATACCATAGGATGGCCGTTGAGATGGCGGAATCGTTCGAATGATTCTTCATTGAATACATTCTACACTTACAGAATGCCTACGCGGGTGCGTTAGCAGCATTAGCAGTATCTCTGGTGTAGCCTCCCGAAACAGAACAGTTCGTTACGGTAAGAACTCATCAACTCTTTGTACCAATCTACGATTTAGACGATAGAGAAGAGAATATTAAAGAAGTGTATTCAACTCAAGTTGAGTTCGAACCCCGAGATTGGCATTTCCCTATCATCGATTACGTCTTGCATGAAATTTTACCAGAAGACGTGAAGGAAAGCGACTCAATCCGATGAATAGCACTGAGATTCTACTATAACACAGAGAGTTGAATGCTATATCGTCGGGGGTATGATGGTTTGCTACTACGTTGCATATCGACTAAAGAAGCTAAAGAAGTCCTTAAGGAAACACATGAAGGAGTTTATGGCGCACACCAACCTGGTCTTAAACTTTATGACCGTATCAGAAGAATGGGATATTTCTGGCCCACCATGATAAAAGACGTAGTCGTGTACGCACGGAAGTGTCATGCGTGTCAAATACACGCGAATTAGATGCACCAACCCCTGGAGCATCTGCACCCTTCAGCCACGTTATGGCCTTTCTAAACTTGGGGAATGGACATTGTTAGTCCATTTATCCCCTATCCATCAAAGGCGATCGGTTCATCCTAGCGATTAGAGATTACTTCTCCAAATGAGCTGAAGCGGTTCCGATCAAAGAAGTAAAGATGAGCAACGTGATTGTGTTCATCAAGCACCATATTATCTACCAATATGGTCTCCCAAGGCGAATCATACACGATAATGGGCCCCAGTTTGTCAGTAACGCCTTCATCAAATTTTACGAGAAGTTCAAAATTCAAGACGTCTCATCAACAGCTTACAATCCCACAACAAATGGTTTAGCAGAGGCCTTTAACAAGACTATCATAAAGCTTTTATCAAAACTCGTGAAAACTAATAAATGAGATTAGGATGATAAGCTTGGCGCAGCCCTATGGGCCTATCGTACCACGGTCTGCACGCTGACGGGATCGACCCCATATTCTTTGGTATACGGTTGTGAAGCCGTTCTTCCATTAGAAATTCAAATTCCATCTTTTCGGATCGCTCTTGCAACAGAATTAGCAACTAAAGAACAGCACCAGAAACATCTCGAAGAACTTGAGATGCTTGATGAAAAGCGCTTAGAAGCTCAACAGCACATTGAGTTCTACAAAGCCAGAATTTCCTGAGCTTTTGATAAAAAAGTTCGGCAATTGGTCTTAGCGGTCTGACGACCCATGATCCTTAATTCCAAGAAGAAAGGCAAATTTGAACCTAAATGGGAGGGGCCATTCATTGTAGAGACAGTCTACTCGAATGGAGCATATCGCCTTATTACCAAGGAAGACGCTCAGCTCATGATGCTTATAAATGAGAAATTCCTAAAAAAGTACTACCCTTAGTACATTTGGGATAACCCATGACACGGGAAGTTCTCGGAAGAATACTATGTGGGGTATTCTTAGGGATAACTCAGTAGTTACAAAAGGCATAAACAAGAAATCCCTATTTGGATTCTGAATGTCCTCAATGATGGAATCTATCTTATTTTCGGGATTAAATTCACCAACTTTCGTGAATAGTTTAGTTGAGACGAGATTCGATCACTTTGATAAATTAATTTTCCCTCACGATACCCCCACTGGTGTTTGACAATTCATAATCTTTCACAACAAAGTCCCTCACTGATCAAGCCAATTGACGGTGAGTCCACTAAAATTCTTATCAGTTAAATTCATTCAAACCACCGTCGTGTTTGTGCATTTAACACTCGTGTTGTTAAAACACTAACATGACACCTTTCCCGCCAATCTTTAGCATGTTCAAACTTTGCGTGTTAAGTACTGATCACTTGGCATCGAAATCCTCCATCGAGTGGCTAGTACAAATCCGCATTTTCACTGCTACCTGTATTCTGCTCCCTCTGCTTTCTTAGTCAAACCTACAAAAGTCAAGGCCAAAACAAGAATCCCCTCTCGATTCCTTCCAAGAACGAGAGGTCCACTTTCAATTGAGCAATCAAACCTATAAAAGTTAGGATTGCCTCAAACCCATTCGGCCAAACCTATAAAAGTTAGGGTCGAACTCCGAATTTCACTTTGATAAACGAAGAGCTCTTTTTAGTTTAAGCAATTAATCTTATAAAAGTTAGGGTTGCTTGAATCTTCCTAATTCTCGGAGTGGAGATCTCACTCTTAGTTTCATCTTTTTGGATTCTTAAGATGGAGATCCCACCTTGAGTTTCCCCTGCAACTGGAGACAGGGTATAAAATCCTTCCTCTTCAGTTTTGGGAAATAGAATATAAAATTCTTCCTCTCCTGCTCTGGGTTTGTCTTTATAGTTAGAAAATACATATTTCTCAACTTCAAATCCGTGCAATTCATGCACGGAGGATTTTATGTCAAACCCTAAAAAAAAGAGATAAGTTTGCGTCTAACGCATGTTGCCGGTTTAGTCTTTCACCGAATGAAAAGACACCAAAATACAAGTCTGGGGACTTTTATCTTGAATCCTAAGTAAGGACGAGTTAGTGCCTTACACGCATTGCCGGGTAGTCTATTCCTGTGATAAAGACAAAGTCTACGTATTTCACATCGTAGCACTAAAAGAATATCCTATAAAAGTTAGGGTTGCTTGAATCTTCCTTATTCTCAGAGTGAAGATCCCACTCTTAGTTTTATCTTTTCGGATTCTTAAGATGGAGATCCCACCTTGAGTTTCCCCTGCAACTAGAGACAGGGTATAAAATCCTTCCTCTTCAGTTTTGGGAGATAGAATATAAAATTCTTCCTCTCCCGCTCTGGGTTTGTCTTTACCCTTAGAAAAGACACATTTCTTAACTTCAAATCCACGCACTTCATGCGCGATGGATTTTATCTCAAACCCTAAAAAAAAGAGATAAGTCTGCATCTAACACACATTATCGATTTAGTCTTTCACCGAATGAAAAGACACCATAATACAAGTCTGGGGACTTTTATCATGAATCCTAAGTAAGGATGAGTCAGCGCCTAACACACGTTGTCGGGTAGTCTATTCCCGTGATAAAGACAAAGTCTACATATTCCACGTCGTAGCAGTAAAAAAATTAATTCTTTTAGCATAACATTATATACGAAACGGACTTATACAATCCGTATGCTAGCCCGATTCAAACGGTAATCGGTAAAGGCACATCAAATCCGTTGAAGGCTGAGGATTTGCCAAAATCCCAAGTCTACGTCTAACACACGTTGCTGGTTTAGTCTTTCACTAAATAGAAAGATATAAGAATACAAGTTTGGGGACTTTTATCCTGAATCCTAAGTAAGGATGAGTTAGCGCCTAACACGCGTTGCCGAGTAGTCCATTCCCATGATAAAGACAAAGTCTACGTATTCCACATCGTAGCACTAAAAGAATTAATTCTTTTAGCACAACGTTATATGCGGAATGGACTTATACAATCCGCATGCTAGCTCGATTCAAACGGTAGTCGGTAAAGGCACATCAAATCCGTTGATGGCTGAGGATTTGCCAAAAATCCTATAAGCATTGTGTCCACTGGGTTCACAATCAACAAAGAAGCATCATGATACAGGATGAGTATACTAAATTAAATACTGGGTCTTTACTAATAGATCAAGTCAAAGCATACAATAATAAAACTCATCGGACCAAACGCAGTCGGTGACCGAGAATGTGAAGTTCCAACCTAGAGAGCCTATCTGCATAACCCTGCTAGAGCTCAGCCTGCAGATCAGCTCAGACAAAATCTTCAGAACTGCTCAAGATCTTTGTAGCTTCACCTTTTAGCTTCATCAATCGCTCCTGCGTAGATCCTGGTCTCTCAAGTATCTGTCCACAAGAGCTCTCTAAACCAGCCAACTCATCTGCAATGATAGCACCAGACTCCTCAGCGTACTTTAGGGCCTTCTTCAACCTGGCTACCTTCTTGCAGTAGGAGTCTAAAAAACTGAGTAACTCGGCTCTATCCGTATCCTTCCTAGCAAGACTAGCCATCATCTGCGTGATAGAACTCTCACGCGACTGAAGCTCGCTACCAATAGAAGATCTGAGGTCATGCCATTGTGTCAGTCTATGCTCCAACTGAGAAGATATGAAGGAAGAAGTCCCACTAGCCTTCAGCTCCTCTAACTCTTAAAATTCACACTCCAGAATAACAAAGTCGGCAGTGATAGAATCAGCTAGCTCAGGATATCCCTCCTCTCTAATCATCATCATGTGTCGAGCAAGGGAACGCCTAAACTAATCGAAGCAATATCCCTGATGAAGATGTTTCTCAATCATTCTGTCAAAAAAGTTGACGAAATAACCATGATCCACTCGGAAGATGTCTTTGCTAGGATCAGGATCAGCTAAAAGGGCTTGGACATGCTCATATGGAGACAGTGGAGACCCTACAAGTAATGATGCAGAAGGGTAAGAGACTCTAGGATATAGTGGGAAAATGCAGAGCAAATTATGAGCGTACCAGTACCAACAGAGGTCCCTTTAGTTTGAGGTCCTATGATAGGCTCCGTCAATCTAATCTCAGCAGACTTAGGAATGGTAGCAGGCGTGGTCGTCGACGGTATATCAACTCCTTTAGGTAATTCTGTAATGCCGGAAGAAGAGACACCACCGTCAGGCAAACTAGCAGTGCTAGGAATCATAGTCATATAAGTCATGACGGCTGGTCCTATGATTACAATTCTTTATTAGTCAAATGGAGATTTTGGCAAAAGAAAAGAATGATGACGGAGGGGATTATATGCATACCTGCTGATCTATCACCATCAGCTAGACTAGGGATGCCAGAAATCATAGCCGTATCAGTCCCAGTGGTTGGTCCTATGATTAGAACTCCCTATCAGTCAAATGGAAGTTTCAACAAATTATAATATTAGAGATTAGATAAATACCTACAGATGAACCACCCTCAAAGGATGATCCTGTAGCCTCTTTGGTGGCCTGCTCTACCAACATCTCAATTAGCAATCTAGTGTCAGATCTCGAGAAACTCGATGCTGAGATAAACATGTGTTCACTAAATCCCTAAGACCCATACCATGAAAAGTCTTATCCTTGACCGGCCTCTCTAGCGCGATACCTGCATAAGAGTTTAAGTGCTGGATATATACAAAAAAAGGAAGGGGGGGGGGGGGGGGCAGAGGAAGGAACTCAGGTTTACCTACGATAGTGGTAGAAGGCTCTTCTACCCTAATATTCGTACCCGCGTTCTTCAATTTGTCTAAAAGAGAACGAAGCGCGGAAGTGATTAAAGGGGGAACAAATTTCGAATTGCCTAACTCCTTTAACTACTGTTCGAATAGTGTATTATCTATGTTAGATATACCTGAGCATAGGATCGTCGGCTCAATGCTATCAGCCTTCTCAGCATCTCTGTTTGCTTCAACATCCATAGGCTCATCACGAATGGCATCGCACATTTGCTACACGAAGCTCGAGCCATCTAAAGGGCTAGGGTCAGAGAATACAGAGTCATGTGGAAGTTCACCTCCGCCATGGCTTCCTGAAACACGGAACATGATTAGGTTCAGGGAATCCAAAAGAGCACTATTTTAAAGTAGTAAAGATAGTAGAGCATTACCTTCTTCTTCGCCAGTAGTACCTCATAACTCTGCTCCGCGAGCCCGCTTACCAATAGGTGATTTATTAGCAGTCTTCTTTCGTTTTGAAGCATGAGCCCCAATAGGATCAACATGTCATTCATGCATGGATTTAGTACGCATCTCAACCTATATAGAAGCCTCGGCGTTGGGCCGAGATCTCGCATAACGAAAAATAAGGGGTTCGTGCTCGTCAACCATCCTACCTGGAGTGACAAAAGTCATCTTGTTAGGATAAGTAAATAAGACCTTTCATTCCGGCTTTTGAAAAGCCAGTTTAGATCTAGAAAGGAGCATTGATACCAACGAGAAAATGCTAGTTCCATTAATTCTCAAAAGAAAGAGTCTGACAGACCTGTATCAGGTTCTTCCCTATCGGTATCCATATCCATAAATTCTTCCTCAAAAGTTTCATCCTCATCATCAGTAGGAAGGAGCTTTTCATCATCCTCTATCTTGTCTCTACTCGAACGGGAGGGTTTGCCAGGTTTCTTCCCCTGCTTCTTTGAAAACTCAGCCTTACGAGTAGTCTTGATAGTAGTTTGAACTAAGTGCTCAGCCTCCAACTCTGAGAGGCTCTTCACATCTAGAAGCTCGTTGGCAGAAAGGGCCACTTGTAGCTTAGGAAAGTAAGTAATAGTTTGCGCTTGGATGAAGGAAGAGCAAAATAGGCTCAAGTGCAGCCTATCATAGTCCAAAGCCATGCACGGACGCCGTCAATAAGGCCCCCCTCAATCCTCAAGCCCCGGCTCGGGTTCCTAACATATATTTGGTCGTAACCGAACTGGCGAGCAAAACGGCACAGAAGATAAGGCTCTATATGGCAACAACCATTCACCCGAAGTACGAGATATCCAACGCGGATGTTCACCAACCAACGGAAGCAACCTGCGTCAAGAGAAGTCCGACCGGCCCTTGGTTTCTCCTCATCAATCAACACGTCGTCATAGCAGCTCGAGAAGTGAGGAAAACACTTGAAGAACTCCCAGCTCTTACGAACTTGAAGCTCTCGCTATATATCAGTGAATGTCTTCCCAAACCACTTGCTCCTTTAGCAGCTGCACAAAAGGAATAGAGGCATCAATAGTACTAGGCGCCGACATCAAACCAGGGCGGTGAAGAACGAGCCATGCCATCAGGTATGTATATGGAAGCTCAACCTTTACAGAAAGAAGCTCGGTTGACGGTTCAGAACCCCTATGTGTAAGACCATCGTCCAAATACCTAAGCCCACAATGAATGCCGGTAACCATCACCGGAAGTAAAGAAAGCTCCTTCCCGTAAGCTAGCTGGATGACGAGGAAGAGAACCTCAAAAGGCAAGGCGTCAGAAAACTGATATGGAACGACACACTTCTTCAACCAGAGCGCAAGATAGCCCGCCAGCAAAGTCCTGGGCCGGATGGATCTCTGAGCGTGACAAAGGAACGTCCGAAACTTGGTCCCCATAAGAAAAGCTCCCTCAGCGCCAGCGGTAGTAAAGGAACGACCTTCGGCCCTCTCCATTAACTCGTTGATGGAAAAAGTTGTCAAAGGGGCCGACTCACAAACATCCTCGCCCAAATTGCTCTCCAAATGCTGGAATAAATAATCAGTGAACTGCTTCAAACTGATCTGCCTCTTCCTCTTCGCCAAAGGACTCACTTTGATTAGGGATGTATAATAATGACACGTAAGGTTCCAAAACGTGTCATACATACCGGAAGACTAGAAACTTTTTGCATCTTATACAGAGCTAACCCCAACTCTCCACTGCAAGTCAAGAAAGTGTTACTGTCAGGGATATGTGTCTCTAATAATGCTAGGAAGTGGCGACTGCTGACCGAAAATCTATACATGGTGGCTCGTATGGGCGCATACAATCCACTGCCTCTTAGATCACACTCCCAAATTCCCAAGACATAACTGGTTATACAAGTCCACCACTTTTTGAGTGGTGAATAGGCCCAACCGAAACATCTGAACTCTGTCGGAGGTAACTTCCTCCCAAGCTTGGCCAAATAATTCCTCACAGTAGGGGTGGCTGCTGACACCTCGTCTGGTGATGCGATATCAAGGCCCAGAATCCCTAGTCGAAGGCCGCGAATATAATTATATCCATCAGAACCTGGGGTCTTATGATGGGAAATAAATCCACAATGAACTCGGTCATGGTCATCTGTAAGATTCTAGAACATCTGTCGCCGCACAGCCTGTGTCTCCAAAAGAGTGAGGGAATGTTGACGGGGAATAGAAGGGATGTATAGAAGGAGTCCTTCATCATTATTCAACTAGTGCTCGTCATCAAGAATCAGCTTAGCCGGATCCTCGACATGGTCTCCAAATAAATAACCAGGCTTCTCTAAAGCCTGAGTGGAAATAGAGTCTTCAGTGAAAGTGGCATCGGTAATCAGCTAACGCAGTGAACGACGGCCCCCATCTCGTATCAAGCGATAGAACTCCTCGGAACGACTCTTATCAAACTAGGGGGTCAGACCAATGGCCTGCCTATCGACAACAGAAGCAAAACTCTCTCCACAACAACCTCTAGTAGCGTATGGAGGCAGGCTGTCCGTGGGGAATTCAACTGCAGCAAAACAAACGTGGAATCAGAAAATTATTCATGAATTATACAATGATTGAATTCATCTCACAAGCTAATGAGATAGAGTCATTCATTGAGTGATTGGCGAGATGATTTCGAGTGTCTTACATGGAAAGAATGGTATGCATCATCACGTAAGCAACGTAGTAATGTACCCCGACCCACGCAGTGTAATACAACATGAAATCGACCCAATATGCCGGAAGACGTGAATTGGCCAGGCAAAACACGTCATTTGAAACCTTGATCTCCGTGAAGGAGGATGTCGGTTCTTCCCGTATGACCCGCGAAGGGGCTAAACGAGGGCATGATAGAACTACAAATCATCTTGAAACCTCCATCCCCGCGAAGGAGGATGTCGGTTCTTCCCGAATAACCCACGAAGGGGCCAAACGAGGACATGATAGAAACACAAATCATCTTGAAACCTCAATCCCCGTGAAGGAGGATGTCGATTCTTCTCGAATGACCCGCGAAGGGGCCAAACGAGGGCATGATTGAACCACAAATCATCTTGAAACCTCAATCCCCACGAAGGAGGACATCAGTTCTTCCCGAATGATCCGCGAATGGGTCAAACGAGGATACAGAAAGCATAAAAGCTCACCCCCGTAAGAGGACACTATAGGAGCCTCCCTCTCGCTATGCTGAGAAGAGGAGCGACTCCTATGGAGTCGCGGTCTGTGCGGAGACATGGTTAACCTGCAACGAAAATTAACGGATCAGGTACAATCATAAATCCAAGTACCCGAAAATTAAAAGAAAAATTATGAAATTTAACTAAAGTCCTATAAACAGAATAAGATTTTATAGTTGAAGTCTAATTAAACCTATGAGTTTTATGCATGCAAACAATGCGTTCAAATTGCATTTAAAACCTTCATGATTAACTTTTGGATGAAATACCCAAAATACCCCTCATATTGAAGTTCAAAATTTAGCCACGAACACATTTGAATTTGGCCACGATCGAGGAAGGAAAACCACCTTCCTCAATATCTCACAATTTTAGCCAATTTTACAAATAAACCCCCTACAAATTTTGACCAATTTTGCAAATAAACCCGCTACAAATTTTGGCCCAATTTGCACATACACCTCTCAAACTTTTGGTCATGGGTATGTAGTCCAAACTCTACAAAATTCAGCCCTAAAATTTCAACCACTTTGTAAAAAAGCCCCCCAACTAATTTTGACCACTTTTTACAAATAAACCCCTCAACAATTCGTGGTCTTTTTGCGTGAAACACCCCTCAAAGTTGTGGCCAAATGGGTATACAATCCAAGTCCCAAAATTTTAGTCCACTTTTACATAAAGGACCCTCAAAATTTCAGCCCTATTTTACACAAAAGTCCTCCAAAATTTCGGCCTTGTTCTTGCATAAAACCCCCCAAAAATTTGGCCACTTTCAAAACCCATCATCAAGATTTAATCTTTGTATTACATACCCTCATTACAAGAATAAAAAGAGAGCTCTTGAAGAGAAGCTTACCCAAACCAAGAAGCTTAAAAACCCAACTCAAAAGTCCAAGCCTTGAGCTTGAGGATGCAAAAAAAATCCCTAGCTTTAAGAGGAGACAAATTTCGGCCAATAAGGAGAATAAAAATCCGAATTTCTTTTGAAGGATGAAGGGGTTTTAAAGGCAAGAATTTTAATGGGTTAAGAGTTCTTGAAGAAAAGAAATAATGGGTTTTGGTAAGAGGAGGAAGAGGAAGGAGTTTCGGGGGGGGGGGGGGGGGAGAGTTCCTTTTGAAATTTTAGAAAGAGAGGGAAGTGTCAGTACACAAGGAAACAACAAACTTGGCCAATGGGCAAGAAACCTAGAGGTGTCTCGGCAAAAGCCAAGACACCCAAGGGTGTCTCGGCCCTGGCCAAGACACCCGCAGCTGTCTTAGCGTAGGCCGGGCCCCCAGGTGTTTATCATGACCCTGTTTCACCTATTTTCATCGGTGATTGGTTATTCTAATGAAAATCAACACCAAATAATACTGGGTAATTCGAAACCCTAGGTCAACGTCGGTCAACGCGTAACCTTAGGTTAACGCTAGTTAATGCGTTGTAATGAAAGTCAACATCGGGCGATCCAAAACCCTAGGTCAATGCCGATCAACACGTAACCCTAGGTCAACGCCAGTCAACGCGTTACAACGAAAGTGAACGTCGGGCGATCCAAAACCCTAGGTCAACAATGGTCAACACGTAACCCTAGGTCAACGCTAGTCAACACGTTACGATGAAAAAGTCAACGCCGGGCGATCCAAAACCATAGGTCAATGCCGGTCAATGCGTAACCCTAGGTCAACGCCAGTCAACGTATTGCAATGAAAGTCAACATCGGGCAATCCAAAACCTTAGGTTAACATCGGTCAACGCGTAACCCTAGGTCAATGCTAGTCAACACATTGCGATGAAAAAGTCAACACCGGGCAATCCGAAACCCTAGGTCAATGCCGGTCAACCCTAGGTCAACGCTAGTCAACGCATTGTAATGAAAAGTCAATGTCGGGCGATCCGAAACCCTAGGTTAACGCCGGTCAACTCGTAACCCTAGGTCAACGCTAGTCAACGCGTTGCGATGAAAGTCAACGCAAGTCAATATATTATGATGGAGATGGTCAGTTCAAAGTCAACTCGATGACACGAGCCAAAATCAACTCACCAGTTTTGATTCAAGACTTCGACGACGGCCAGACAATAAATGCAGTGCCGGGAGAAATTCAGCTATTTGTCGAAATATCGAACAGATTGAAAATCGAAGGAGTCAAGAATCAAAGCTAACTACAGGTCCTTTTACACCGACTGAAGGTTAGACCGATCATATCCAAAGTATTTCAGGCTCATCTATAAAAGAAATAAGACTGAAATATTTTGGAAGGGGTATCTGTAGGCATCAAAAATTACCTATAGGTCCCCGCACGCGGCTTGAGACAGAGAAAAGACAATGAACGTTGCTATTACAGTCACAGAAGCTCATTTGATGATGACAAACACATGAAGTGAGTCAGCGGATTATGCGAAGCAACGAAATTACGGAATAACCGAAACACGAATGAATCGGGAACTACATGTCGCTTACGAAAGACGAAGCGACCCTCGTGTCCCATTTACTCCACATACAATTCAATCATGGGAGCTTGTAGATCTCCTCATCGGCTTTCTGACACATTCTAGATCGTGCGATTCTGAGTTTGGATGATGAAAATACAGTGAAAAACGGATGGAATGCACAAACCGAGCCCTGAGCCAAAGTCAAGACACCCAAGGGTGTCTCGGCCAACCTGAGACACCCAAAGGTGTCTCGTCTTGGCCGAGACACTCCAAGGTGTCTCAGCTTGGCCGAGACACTCTTTGGTGCCTCGACCAAACTGAGACCCCCCTTGGTGTCTTAGCTTGGCCAAGACACTCACAAGTGTCTCGGTCACGCCGAGACACCCACGGGTGTCTACAGACCCGAAAATAAGATTTAGCTATTTTTTGGCTGTTTTTCGACCGTTAACCACCTAGATTTGCTCAAACTGACAAAATATCATTCATAAACATGATTAAGTGGTTACAACTAAGGATAAAAGGGAATTGGTCGTTCTTATCCGAAAACAGGGCTCCCGAAGCCTATAAATATAGCCCCAGGGCCTTTATTTTTTCAGATCTGGAATTCTCGAGCGTTAGCGAAGCCATAACTGAAGACTGAAGGAGCACGAATTTCAGAAGAGAGGAGGAGATCGGAGTGAGTTCGTTAGCACGAAGAAGAAGAGTTCGTCAAATCTGCAGTTCCCGTGTTCTTCCCTTGAGATTACCCCATTACAGTGATCTCGAGAAGAGTGATTATCTCGCTGTTGCCAAGATAATTGCTTCGGCTTCTTGATTCCTTCACGAATCAACAAAGCTTCGGATCTGATCTGGTTGCTTGGTAGTCACGGATATCATCGTCCCCTTCACCGGCCAATAACTCACGCAAGCAAGAGCTGATAAATGATTCTTGTATTTATTTTCAAAAGAATTGTAATTTTTTTATTTTCGTTATTTGAATTCGTTGTAAACGACTAAAGTTATAATGAAATCGATAATGAAAGCAACTTTCAATAAAAACAACCACAACCTAAAATCCTTAACACCTGAATGCATAACCTAGGATTATGCACTTCTTTGCTCGTGGCTCAAGTTTCTTTTAAGTAACATACGCATTTGTAGGGCAATCAAATATTATAAGATTAGAATAATCCATAATCTTATCGAACCAAACCTCCTCTAGAGTCTTACAACTAATAGCAGTAGATAGCGACAGATTTGCTAAATAAAAAGACGTAGTCACCGTTTCTGTTGAATATTTCTTGCCTAAACCTACAATGAATATCATACAATGAGCTTTCTCTAATAGGGTTCTATTCAAACGTTCTACCACTCCATTTTGTTGAGGTATACGATGGACTATACGATGTCTAACAATTCCCTCATTCTTGCAGAACTCATTAAATTCTCCTTCACAAAACTCAATGTCATTACAAGTTCTAAGCCTCTAAATCAGCCTCCTAGTCTGCTTTTCAATCACAGACTTTTAATGCTTGAAAGTCATAAACACCTCATATTTATGTCTCCAAAAGTAGACCCAAACCATTCTCGAGTAGTCATCAATGAAGGTCAACAAATATCTCGAACTAATGCCCTTCGAGACAACTTGAGAAGGTCACCAAAGATCTGAATGGATACAATCCAAAGTGTCTTTAGTCTGATGCACTGCTGTACTAAAGCTGACTCTTTTCTGCTTTCTGAAGATGCAATGCTCGCAGAATCCCAGTTTCCTATACTTTATCCACATAAAAGATCCTTCTTACTCAAGTCAGCTAATCCGCGCTCGCTCATATGACCAAGTCTCATACACCATAATCTGGTAGTATCAGCTCTTGATATCGACAATACAACTGTAGCTGAATCGGTAATAGTAGAACCCTGTAAAACATTCAAGCTGTCGATCCTCTTTCCTTTCATAAACACTAGAGAGCCTTTTGTAAACCTAAGAACTCCACCTTTACCTAAAAAATTACACCCAAGACAATCAAGAGTGCCCAAAGAGATGAGACTCTTCCTAAAACTTGGAATATGCCTAACATTAGTCAAAATCCTGATGACTCTATCATGCATCTTAATCTTAATTGTGCCTATCCCAACAGTCTTACAAGAGGCGTTATTCCCCATAAGAACAACTCTACCATCAATAACTTCATAAGTGATGAACCAGTGATTAGGACACATACGATTGGAACAACACGAATCTAAAATCCAATCATCCATGCTCTTGTTTATATCATCTGTAGCTAACAAAACATCTTCAGCAATACCAACTTTAGTGGACTTGTGACGCTCCTGGTTTCACACAAGGCTGTACTCTAAGGTGAACCCAAGGATGTCAAACCTGCCATGCAACCAACACTGTGCAACAACTTATTTTACCATCACAGTAATATCTCTCTAATAGAATCAAATAAAAAAAAGTGTGCGTACAAACAGATAGAGTAAATGTAATAATATAATGTACATAATATAGAGAAAAGATCTACTAATAAATGTAAGCATGTTCCAAGAGAAGAAAAGAAATACATCTAAAAATCTAAAATAAGAGTAATAATTCTCTAAACACAAGAGTCAACTAAAAATAGTACTAAGGCACTCAGCCTCAAATATGAAATACATCTCTAAAGACTAAAAACATAAAAGACTACTGTGGAGCACTAATTAGCTACTAATAAATGACGGTGACCTATGATGAGTTTTCGTCAACCTACGACTCTTTGGACCCCTGACTTGTTGCCTAAAAAAGATGGAAACAACGAGTATCAAAGCGCTAGCGAGAACATCTCCACTGCCTCAAGGGGAAGGGGGTTAGGTGTATGAAAATACAAGTGATAGCATATGTAATATTTAAATCATATGCACTAAACTAAGATGAAATTGATATTAAGAAATCCACAACATGAGAATGGGTACGTCAAGCGAAATAATCCAAATAAGGAAACCCTCATGTATATACCATGTTTCTCAAATTTTGAATCACTAAATACCAACTCCAAATCCTATGAAAAAGAATAAATAACAAAGAATAAACATTACTAAGCCTCATCCAAAACATGTCATAACTGTTGTATCATAATGTCTCATACTAACCTCGGGTAGTTAGCGTGGGAATAAGAATAAAATCTGATAAAAGACATCGTCTAGGATATGTCGTGTATGATAAATCATAATCTTTACAATTTACCCTCAAGGTAGGTAACACGAGAGCATAATACAAGTTTATGATCCTAAAAGAAAATAATGACGCTGAGTAAGGCTCTCACAGTATCCTATGGCTCAGAACAACATGCTGCAGTTCACTACGTTACTCGAACACAATGTGGGATATCGGTAGGTAAACCTATTCTGGAAAACAATAAAAATAAAAGAAATGTAGAGCCTCGGTACTTACAGTATCCTGTGGTTCGGCGTAATCTCATGCGACTCACAACCGAACTCGGTGCATATCAACCTAATCCGAAATACAATAATGCATAACGGAGTGTATTCTACTACGGTCTCATTGCAGTATACCAACTAACCCACTCAGAGTGTAGTCAACCCGCGGTTTAATTCTGATGTACCAACTAACCCCACTCAAGCAACAAAAATTATCCTAATATGAAATAAACATTACTATCTATCATGGCAAACTCAAAATGTTAGATTACGCACCTCCTATAGCTCGTGCGTGCTCAAAATCCAATACGTTCCCTCTTATAAACAACGCAAGTGTATCGATGTGTAACTCGTACTTCGTACGTATGATCAAAAGCATGAGGAAAGAAAACAATGTTCACAAAATAGCCTAGATCAGTCAACCGACTCCATTTTGCGGTCGATTGATTAGCGAGAAAACAAGTAGTTTCTCAAGGTACATCGGTCGACCGATTCTCTGGGTCGGTCGACCGATCAGGGTACATTGGTCGACCAATTCTTTGGGACGGTTGACCGATCATGGTGCAGGAAACATAAATTGATTTTAGAAACATAAACTAATTTTTTTCTCAAAAGAACTTGCGAATCATTAACATGGGATGTATAAACATGTATAAATCTCGTGTTTAACACAGTGGGGGTTTATTCTACTACATGAAAATACACTTATGAATATTGAGGGGAATTCTTAAAAAAACCCTAACTTGTAATATTTGTAAATTCATCACGAAAACAAATCAAATTAATAAAAATCTTGTGTTTACTTTACTTCAAATCAAAAATCCAACTCAAGGATCTGTTTCAAAACTTTTTAAATCAAAAAGTTCAAATCTTTATATTATAAAGTTTAAAAGAGTGATCTTTATACATAAACTAGTTTTTTAAAATCTAATAAAACAAAATAAAACAAAGAAAAATAGGGGATGAGTTTGGAGGAGATGAAACTCTCCTCAAAAATCGTGTTGGACTCCCAAACACGCGAGAGACACGATCCTCCTTCACCAAAAGCCGACGATCCCACGCTCCTTTAGATCTTTCAATTCTCAAAGCTCTCCAAATTCACAAGAGAAAACTCTAGGGTTTTTGATGCAAGGGGTGGCTGAATAATGTGGGAGTAACAAGAGAAAAGAGGAGAAAAATCAGGTTTAATATATATATATATATACTTGTGTAATCAAACGGGCTAAAATCTAACCCGTCCTGAAACCCGAATTCTAGGCATCCATCGATCGACTGATCACTAGGCATTAGTTGACTGACAAGAGACGATCGGTCGACCGATCACTAGGCAGACCTACATTACAAAAATTTTAGCCGATTGGTTCTTAACATACATGCTTGTTTATACTATAATATATTCATATATGTACTTAATCAATCTCAAATCGATTAATAACATACTTATTCATCTAAGAATAGTATCAACCATAAGAAAATCATTTAATATTATTTTCCATAATATTTTCAAAATTACGGGGTTTTACATTCACCCCTCCTGGAAAAGAGCTTCATCCTCAAAATTCCGTAAATAATTATAAATCACAAAACATGTGTCACAAACGCAATATTTACACTTAACATCTAGAATGTGAATACTCCCACTTAACCTCTAATTAAACGGACCTAGTATGTTCGGTGAAAAATCCAAATAAGGAACCTCCTATGTATATACCATATATTCCGAATGATTAGAAGCTAAGTATTAATATTTACATTCCAACATGAAGTATAAAAATGCGACTATATAAATAATATGAACATAAACAATACCATATTTAACAATATACCTACTTGAACAGGTGTGGGTAGTCGTGACGCATATCCTCCTCGCGTTCCCAAGAAGCTTCCTTAGCTCCTTTTCGATTCCACTGGATTTTAACTAATGTGATCACTTTATTTTTAAGCTTCTTATTCTCCATAGCAAGAATGCAAACTGGAGTCTCAACCATAGTCAAATTCGCCTGAAGCTCTAAATCTGACGCATTAAACACTCTCTACAACTCCTCTTCGCGTAAGTGCTTCTTAAGCATCAAAACATGAAAGACATCATGTACACCCGACATTGATAATGGAAGATCTAGTCGATACGAGATGGTTCCAACACGTTCCACAATTCAGAACGGATCAATATATCTCAGGGCAAGCTTTCCCTATTTGCCAAACCGTTTAACACCCTTCATAGGTGATACCTTCAACAGGACATAGTCTCTAACTTGAAACTCTAACGGTCGGGCCTCTGATCTGCGTAACTCTTTTGCCGACTATGTACCGCAAGAATATGCCTTCGAATTAACGCTATCTTCTATGATGTTTGTCTAACAAAGTCTGCTCCAAATAATAAGTTGTCCTACAATTCTGCCCAACAAATCAAAGATCTATAATGCCTCCCATACAATGCCTCATAAGGAGCCATAGCTATTGTCGATTGATAACTGTTGTTATAGGCAAACTCGGTCAATGATATGTGATCCTTTCAACTGGCTTGGAAGTCTAACACACATGTCCGAAGCATGTCTTCAAACACTTGGTTAACTCTCTCTGTTTGACCATCTGTTTGCGGGAAAACGCTTCTATAAACTAGCTGGCTGCCGAAAGAATTCTAAAAACTCTTCCAGAAATGCAACGTGAAGACTAAGCCACGATCCGACATAATCGTCTCTAGAACTCCATGCAATCTCACAATCTCCCGTATGAAAATCCTCGCATAGGTCTCCGTCGTATAAGTTACCTTAGCTGATAGGAAGTGCGCCGACTTCGTCAATCGATCAATGATCACCCAAATGGAATCATTTCCTTTGCTAGACCTCAGCAATCCTTTAATAAAATCCATTGAAATATCTGCCTATTTCTACTCAGGAATGGGTAAAGGTTGTAGGGTACCTGCGGGTCTCTGATGCTCTGCCTTCACCTGCTGTCAGGTAAAGAATTTAGCTACATACTTCGTAACATTCCTACGCATTCCACTCCACCAAAAACGTCTCTTCAAGTCCTTGTACATTTTAATTGTGCCTGGATGAATAGTGTATCTGGTACGGTGCGCCTCATCAAACAGATCATTCTTCAACTGTGGATTATCTGGCACTACTAACCAACCTTTCATTCGAAGACCTTCATCCTATCCAATGGTCCAATCTGCCTTAGGCTCTTTGGAAATCTCCTCTTTTTGGGTTTAAATCCAAGAGTCCTCCAATTGAGCATTAACCACTCTAGCCATCCACAATAGTTGTACGGCTAACACACCCAAAAATGCACTATATCCGCCAATCTCTGGTCTAAAGTCAACTAATGAAGAGTAAGAATGTCTCTGTACAACGAACACATCAAAGCTGCAAGCTTGTGGTGATGCTTCCTGCTTAAAACATCTACTATGACGTTTGCCTTCCCTATATAATACTGAAGCACGAACTCGTAATCCTTAATGAACTCGACCCATCACCACTGCCTCTGGTTGAGTTCCTTCTGAGAGATGAGGTATTTTAGGCAATGATGATCAGTAAATAACACGATCTGAACCCCATAAAGATAATGCCTCCACACTTTAAGTGCTAAGAACAACACTGCCAACTCCAAATCGTGAGTGGGATAATTCTGCTCATGAGTCCTCAACTGCCGTGAGATGTAAGAAACTACTCTCTGAGTCTGTATCAAAATGCCTCCTAGTCTTGATAATGACATATCCGTGTAGACAATAAAAGTCTTGTCATTGCTCTGAATGATCAACACTGGTGCAATAGTCAACTTGGCCTTCAAAGTCTTAAAGGATTTTTAACACTCTGGCCCAAAACAAATGGAATACCCTTCTTCGTAAGGCGTGTCAGCGAGGTAGCAACCTTGAAAAAATCCTGGATAAATTTTCTGTAGTAGTCGGCAAGCCCCAAGAAGCTACGAATCTTTGTAATGGTCTTTAGCGGCTCCCAATT
Source organism: Asparagus kiusianus (assembly GCA_022839385.1). Taxonomy (NCBI): domain Eukaryota; kingdom Viridiplantae; phylum Streptophyta; class Magnoliopsida; order Asparagales; family Asparagaceae; genus Asparagus; species Asparagus kiusianus. Next base: position 286,521 of record BQKN01067293.1, read on the forward strand.
AAGAACTGCCTCCACTTTAGCTGGATCAACTACAATGCCCTCTTTACAAATGACGTAGCCTAAAAATCTGACTTTGGAAAGCCAAAACTCGTATTTGCTAAACTTAGCATACAACTAGTGTTCCCACAAAGTCTGCAATACCAAAAGAAGATGCTACTCATGCTTAGCCTCTGACTTCAAGTAAATGAGGATTTCATCGATGAAAACAATCATGAACTGGTCCAAATACGGATAGAAAACCCGATTTATGAAATTCATGAATACTTCAGGTGCATTAGTTAGCCCAAATAGCATGACAAGAAACTCAAAGTACCCATATCGAGTCAGAAATGCGGTCTTAGAAAGATCCATCTCCCATACTCGCAACTAATGATAACCGGATCGAAGATCAATCTTCGAGAAACACTATGCTCCCTACAACTGGTCGGATAAGTTATCAATCCTCAGTAACAGATACCTATTCTGAATGGTGACTTTATTCAACTCACGATAATCAATGCACAACCGAAGGCTATTGTCATTCTTCTTCACGAAAAGGACCGGTGCTCCCCATGGAGAATGACTCCGATGAATAAAACCCTAAGCAATAAGCTCCTCTAACTGAGTCTGTAACTCCCTCATCTGAGTAGGTGCCATAGGATAAAGTGCACGAGATATTGGTACTATACCTGGCTGCAACTTAGTGCAGAACTCAACCTCTCTCACTAGAGGCAATCTAGGTATGTCCTGAAAGACATCCTGATACTCTGAGACTACTCTGGTCTCGCACAAATTGGCATCCTAATCCCGTAAAAACTCCTTGGCGTATGCCAGAAATGACTCCGTAAACTGGTTCCCCTGTGAGGTCACTACAATCAACTTAGTCCCATCGGATGCTCACAAACTGACTGTTTTAGAAAAATAGTAGACATTGTCGTGCACGTCTTGAAAGTGGACCAACAGAAGTTACTGCCTCAGCTGAAGCTGGGTGAGGTTCGTCAACAACGGCCAAGTTTTGGGCACATTGGTTAACAGAAGCCAAAGTTTGGCTAGGGTGTTTGACCACCCATTTCTTAGCCTGACGGCTAGTTGCTAGAGCCTCATCTTTAAGAGGCATAGACTTTTCCTCGAGGTTAACTCGAGTTGAATCATCAGAAACCACTTGGTCTAAAATCTCATAAGAGACTCGACGGCACTTTCGTGCCTTAGTGGGATTGGACTTACCAAAGGAAAGAAACTCCTCATACTTCGTTTGGTCGAACTCTATGACTAGAGTTTCAACCTCGGTTCCCACTGCAATCTTGTCTGACTACACCACCACAAATTCATCGGCAAGAATAGTTTCTCCCACTATGGTCGCCATCTTATGTAAGGTCAAAAAATTGTAGTTGATTGAATTTCTTGTTTTAAGAATGGGTTCGATCGCTTAGTACGAATCCCTTACAATCACTCACTCTCTCGATTACAGAGGAAAAGAAGATAAATTGACTTCTCTTTGTTTGAAAGTGGGTTCTTGGTGGTGAAAGGATGCTTCTCTCGATTCTTAAGCCAAGATTGCCTCCCGTTGATGATCAGAACAAGATCATAAAGCTTCGACGGTGGCTTAGATCATGAGACTCTGTTCTCTCTTCACGCGATGGCCAAAAATCTTCCAAAAGTCCTTTTTTCATAGCCACTCATGGCTATTTATAGAGTTCATAGAACATAACTGACATGCTAGAATTGTAGGTAGAGGGTGTAACTGCCTCCTCCAATTCAACCTACATATGTTAATGGGGTGTAACGTGCTCCTGAAGCATAGCCCATATGGATGACTAAGTCTTCAAATCCATTATGACTGGATCTTCTACGAACGATGAGCCTCGCTGCATGGCAAGGTTCGTCAGATTGTATGAGCCTCAATACATGGCAAGGTTCGTCATATAAGGCAAGATTTGTAGTATAGAAAGCTTCTTCTGATGAACTTTGTCTTCACTGACTTCGTCTGATGAGCTTCGTCTTTACTAACGAACTCCGTCTTCGATAACTGAGTTCAACTGCATAGCAATCCTCATGAACTTCCTTTTGTTAAGCTTTGTCTTCAATGACGAGCTTTAAATCTGATGATGAGCTTTGTATTCACTGACGAGTTTCACCTCTAATGATGAACTTCGAACCTCATTTCCAATAATGAGCTTTGTCTTTTGATGTCAAGCCTCGTTGCGTGACGAGCCTCATTTTTGATATAGATCCTCGTTGGATGGCGAGTCTCATCTTTGGTTGAGATGAGGTTCATCCCCATGACGACCTTCATCATATCTTGAAGTTTGGCATTTTTTAATGCCTACACCCTCCAGTCACCAGTCGACACTTGTAAAGCAGAAACTGACTTAGCCACCAGCCATGCTTCTGCACAACCATCTTTTGCTTAGCCAGAATGATGATTCTACCCTTTCGACACCACTATAAATATAGGTACTATTCTAACAGAAAGCTTCTTCTAGTTTTTCTGCTTCTTCGGACCTAACGCCAAGAAAAGGTTCAAAAAGGTTCTAAAAGCAAATACATTTACAAATTATACTGCATGCATAAGAACTCACAGTTCTTAACTTTTTCCACTCAAGTGCACCAGCTGACTTGATCGACGGACGAATCACGAGGGAACCAGTCCTTGTTCTCTCATGAGTTTCCATATGTGTAGACTATTTAGCTACCTAACTTAGAATTGGATATTCGGGGAAGGGAGAAGCCCCTCATCAACTTCACCCCTATCCAACCACGGATGTAATTGACTGTGTGATCACTTAACATCAACATATTTTAACATCAATTTTACTCAAATCTATAATAACAAAATAAATTTCACCAATATGAGATTTGATGGGTATTTTTTTAACATCTGAAGTGTGTGCAAACACTGCTTCAAGAGAAGGCGATAGTGAGCGACTTTGACAAATAAAAATCTTTCAACTTAGACCACAAATTAGCGGCTGTCTTCTCCATGAGAACTTCTTGCAAAACTTTATTTATCAAACATAACTGGATCGCTGTGAGAGCTCTATCACCTAATTCGTTCTAATCTTCCTTCGTCATGGCAGCCGATTTCTTCAACTTTCCGAATAAAACCTTCTTAAATCCACTTTGTGTCACCATGGCAATCATCCTAACTTGCCAAAGGCTAAAACTGATGTTGCCGTTAAACTCTTCGCTATCCTCGAAAAGCTTGGGTGCCCCCAAACGGCTCTTCTCTAGCAATGTATAGATTGAGTTGAGTTCGTACCAAACAAAAAATTAATAAGTTTCTAATTAAATTAAAGTCCGAAATCATCTTAGCTAAACCTATAGAATTCATGTTTTTTTATGTTTTTCATTTGCCTTTAAATTGATAATGCATTAAGGGGACAAAGACCAGCAACTCTTCGCTGAATGTGGCTCATAACCGGTACCGGTGCGGTGAGGTATTCAGGTTGAGACTCCCGAACTTTGATGATAATCTCGTCATATCTAAACCAGTGAGACATCAATGAATAACCTTGCTTGCATAGAATTTCATGTGTTAAACATATCGCTATCCGGACAGTTCAGTTGTAGTGGTTGTCATCATCTTCTCGTTCGATCGATAGCTGAGGGCTCTGATACTAATTTTTATGAAAAATCCCTAGGATAAACTAATATCAATCATAGGAAAGCACGAAAAGTACTAAGAACACACGAACACAAAGATATATGTGGTTCGGCTTATAGCCTATGTCCACGGGCGAAGGAGTAGAAAGACTTTACTAAATTGTGAAGAAAACAAAGTGAAATCTTTCAATCACTCAATCCTAAGTAACACCCCTATAATCTCTCAAAGATAAAAAAAAGAGCCTTTAATCACCAACCAAGAATTGATCAAAAAACCCCTTAAAAAGATGTGGGTTTATCGCAATTAATCCAGAAGACCTTCTCCCTTTCTCTACCCAACTCCCTCTCTCTCTCCCTTTATATATATATGGTTTACTCCCTTCACATCCCAATGATATTTATAAAAGGTACAAGGCTTGTCCATATTTGTAAAGAGATAGAAGTCTTCAGAATTGTAGAATAAACCAACTCTGCGACTTTATAGAAATTCTTGTGACTTTGGGTTCTTATTAATCTCAAGTAAATAGCCAAGTAGTTCCAGTCCTCATCTCTATCAAGCATAGATCAATTAGGATTAGTATTTGAGTCAACTATAACAGTTACCTTAGGATAAGTTCACAACACTCTAGATAAATCTAGTGAATTAGATTTCCAAATCAAATTAGAATTTATGAATACTCTTTCGATGTCTCCGATAGAGGGCTATGTGTTGAACCCGCCTAAGATGGTGCTCCAAAATTCTAGAGAGTATTAGAATCTTATTAGTGTTGTGTATTTCAAATACAAAAAATAAAAAATGTTTAGTCCCACATTGGAAAAAGAGGTGGGGTGTTTGTTATTTATTTTGTAACCTTTGGTTTTCCTAATGTTTTTTAACCTTTGGTGTTCGCAATGTGTTTCAACGTCTGGTGTTTCTAACTTTTTTCAACCTTTGGTGTTTCCAATAGGTTCAACCTTTGGTTTTCCTATAGTTTCAATTTTTATCTATAAATTGAGACTTGTTGTCCTCAGTTAAAATCTGAAAACCTTCTGTGCTCTATCTTCTTTCCTATCAAAGGGATCTTTGTTGTCTTTGTAGAATAGGTTATTGAAGTGCACCTTCACCTATTGTTGTTTACGTCAAAAGTTGTCATTTTCATTATTATCAAACCTGTTACACCGTTTATCAATTACAAGTTCAAACTGAAAGGCAAATTAATCTTTTTATAAGATCTTCTTACATAATAAAAATTAAAGATTACAACTTTATCCAACAAAACACAGCAGTAGTTTATCTCCTGTTGCTTTGCATGTGATCTTTGCCTGTACCGGGAACACGTTAGTCCGTGGACCGTTACGGATCAGATCCAGTTGACAAGTTTAATTATGCTCTTGTTTCACGAAAGAAACAATTACAGCAGCGACAATCACGACCAAGTGAGATTGTGGCTCTTCTCGAGATCAAAACAAAGTTTGGTCCGGAAGAGAGAGAGAGAGAGAGAGAGAGAGAGAGAGAGAGAGAGAGAGAATCTCAAATCTTTCGCAGGATTTTTCTTTATGAAAAAATTTGTCAAGATCTGCCAATTCTCCTATAAAATTTGTTGTTTACTGCTCAATTTGACAGCATCTCGCCCTCAGATTTTAGATTCCCTCTAATGAAGACCCTGTGCTTCTATTTATAGGATTTTGTCATCGTGTTTTCTGATAAGATCAAGTATTTTTCCATCATCTGTAGTTGATAACCACCCAGGCGCACTTAGGGATAGCTTCAGAACAGTTAGGGAGGTTTTGGGATGAAAGAATTCTAATAAAACATTAAAATCCTTGTTTTGGGGGGTTTTGGGAGGTCAAAATTGTTGTGGTGGCTCGCATGCATGCGAGCCACCATTTGGTGGCTCAAACGGGTGCGAGCCACCATTTGATGGCTTGCCCTCACGCGGGACTCCTGGCCTGTTGTTGTGTCTTTTTAACCCTTTTGGCTATTTGTATCTCCTTTGTTTCGCTTGCTTTCCCCCTTTACGTGCGTTTCATCACTTTGTTGACTTGTGCGTTTTACCGATTTGCTTCATGCGTTTATCGTCGTCGGATAATCTTCCTTGACTCGGATAATGATGTTTATCGTCTTCTCTTTGTCTTGAACTATGTTCGGAAACCTATAGGCTATTTTTTAACACCTACAGATACCCCCGTCAAAGTGTTTTAGTCTCGTTTCTTTTATAGAAGGGTCTGAAATACTTTGGATGCGATAGGCCCAACCTTCAATCGGTGTGACAGGACCTGTAATTGTCTTCAGCTCTTGATTTCTTTAGTCTTAAATCCACTCAGTATTTTGTCGAGTGGATGAATTTCTTTCGGTGCTGCACTTATCAACTGACCGTTGAAGTCTTGAACTAAAATTAGTGTGTAAATTTATGAACTTGGCTCGTACCATTAAGTTGACTTTGAACTGATCATCTTCATCGGGAATTCATATCTAGATGTGATTGAACTCCTTAGAATCATCCTTTAACCCAAAATTTTCCTTAGCCTTATTTTGGTGATGCTATCGACACGTTGACCGGCGTGGATACAGTTTATACTCATACGTTAACTAGAGTCTACACAGTTTAAGCTCTTAAGGCGTTGGAGCTAGGAGGACCAGTTTATACTCATATACTCCTGGGAGTTTTGGAATTTAGTTTAACCTCATATACCTGTCGGAGGTTGCCGGGTTATCCTTAAGAGCCTGTTTGGATTTGTAAGGGGTGAAGGGAAGTTAAGGGAAACTAGGTGAGAGAATGGAAGGGAAGGGAAGAGAGTTCCCTTCCCCTTGGTTACACCCCAATTTGGGGGGTAACAAATTTTATACTATTAAGGGGTGAACCAATGAGAGCTAGGATGAATAACTTCACCTCCTAAATATTCCCAAACAAGGTGAATAGAGGTGAATGGTTACCCTAACTTCCCTTCACCGTTATTCCCCTCAATCCAAACAAGCCCTAAGAATATTCTGAGTGATATTCTCCAGAAACTTTCTATCAAAAATAGGAAATAATTTAGACTCGTACACCCATTGGAGTATGAATACGGGCATTTAATACGTCAAAAATACTAAAAAATGGGCAAAAATGTACGCGAAACCCTCTCGGAGCTCGCCACACGTGTGAGCCAGTGTTTCGTGGCTCACACGTGTACGAGCCAGCGATTGGTGGCTCGCACGTATGCGAGCCAGCAATTGGTGGCTCACACGTGTGTGAGCAGTGTTTGGCTGTTGGCCCCGGGTTTGGTTCAGGGTGGTTCAATTCAAAGTGGTTCGGTTTAAGTTCGGATTCGGGTTCACATGAGGGTTCATAAAACCTGATCTCTTCTTCTTCTTCTTCCTTTCTTCATTTTGGAACTTCTTCTTCAATTTAAAAATTCCCCTCTCAAGTTTGGGTCTTCTTGATTAGTATTCTTGATACTCTCATATTTCCCCCCAAATCTTGCTAAATTCACGCATTGAAAGCTACGGTTTTGGCTTTGAACTCGAGCACTTTTGGGTTCTCAAAGTTTTCTTTCTCCATGATCCTCCTTCGAACCCGGGTAAGGGTTTTACTCTTTCATGGCTTTGGTTTTGATTCTCCAATTTTGGGTTTAGGGAAACCGAAACCCAAGTTTGATTGTTGGTTGATTTTGACAGGAACCTTCGGAGGATTTCTTGGATTTGAACTTCTTGTTGTGATTCACTTTGCTGAGTTCATCCTCCTTCATTTTCAGGTGAGTTTCTCTTCTCCTTGCTTCAATTTTGTCTAGAATTAGCCCCTTTTAAATTTTAGTTCTGGTGAAGGAATGAAACCCTCGTTTGATTTTGGGTAAATCTTGATTAAGGCCTCGAGATGACTAAAATTTTAGTTTGTTCTTGAAACGTCTCAGTCTCGAAACTTCCTTGATTTTGGAATGTGAACTTTGTTCTTGGTTATGTGTGGGCTTATTATTCGTCCTTTGGTTCTGTTGTCGAACATGACCTGAAGCTCTTGTCTTGGTTGTATAAGCAGATTAAATTGACCCTATAGCTCAATTACATATGTATGAGGCGTTTGACTTGTTCCTGGTTATTGCTTCCATTCACCTTCCCATTTTGAATGTGTATTCGTGCACGAGAATCAGATTTATAGGCACGTTGAGTTTTCTTGTTTGGCCACGTTCATGTCTTGAACCAAAACCCCGAGATATTTGGCTTGATTTGTTACCCGATCTTTTTGTATTCACTTCTTGACATAACTGAATCATTGATTTTCTTTGCAGATTAGTCATGTCGCCAAAGAGGTCACATGTCCCGAGGGTTCGTTCGGTGACTCAGTTGCCTGTGCTAGCGCCTTTTAGTTGCACAGGTAAATTTTCATCGCCTCTTCATGAACTTACTATTAATACATCATACTGCATATTGCATCCCTGCTTCATTCTCCTTGGTGAGGCAATTGGAAAGATTCACCACTCTCCTTCGTTGGAGTGGACGCTTCATAAGACGTGTTTTGCTTGGCAAGGCATGTCTGAATTAACTTGGGGCGATTTCCTGTTGTGCTGTATCCCAGAGGGCGGGTATATTATCGCGTTATTCACGTGACAATATCTCCCGCGCTTCATGTGTATAGTGCAGCTCTTAATCGTCTCGCCTAGTTAATATGCCCCTTTCATTTTCCATTGGTCAAAATTCATTATGAATATATATCCTGTATTATATCCTCGCTTTGCTCTCCTCTGTGAGGTAATTAGGAAGAGCCACCATCTTCCTTTATGAGGGTGGACGCTTCACAAGATGTGTTTTGCTTGGTCAAAACACGTTTTAAAGCATATGGGGTGATCTCATGTTGTGTCGCATTACGCTAGCTAGGGTATGTTATCGCGTCATTCGCGCGGTAATATGCCTTGTCTTTTGCGTGTGTGATATGACTGAGATCGTCTAGCCACTTATAAGGTCGTGACTCTATCTCACAACTCGTGAGTCGAGTTTAATGCTTATACTACCTTAAAATAGGTATTTATGATTGTATCTAATAATTGTATATTGTTTACCTCAGTTGATTTTCCCTCTAGGGAGCTTAACGCTCTTGGAATGGAAGGTCGCTCTAGTGAGGCTTACGCCTCTAATGACGCGCCTATTCTCATACCGACGGCTCCTCAATTTTCCCCGGGTGCTCCAGAAGAGCTTCCACGATTAATATGGAAGGGAGAGTGCCATTCTTTAAGGCACCTGATCACGGACGTGCCTTTAGTGAAGGACCCAAGTTCTACACATCCATTGAGGAAGCTGGACTATTTATTTGGCAACTCTGTTGAAGATCCAGCTGCTGCGTCTCTCAGAGCCGAGCAATAGTTGCATCATGATGATGGCGACCACCTATACCTCCCTCCAATTCCTCATCACCGCTCGCTTACAGAACTACTGTGCCAAGCTGTCCCGCGGGATATGTCGTGGGGGTTAATAGAGGAGCACGATCACGTTCATTACGGATACATCACCCACGGCATGATTCCTAGATCGAGTGATCTGAATCAGATAATAGGGCTACATCCGGGGGTCTTGGAATTAAGTGACCCACCCAGAGGTGAAGTCTTTACTGTTGCCAACACTGTGAAGAATCGGCTTGCGAATTTGGGTCGTGAGATGCCAGCAACAGGTCACCGATGTTATGGTTGGATGCATTCGTCGGATAAGCTTTGGTGGGCTCGTTTGAGCAATTATATCTTGGACCGATTTAAAGCAGAGTTGTAGGCCGGTGGCTTATATGAAGCTATCCGTGCTACCACTTATGGGATGACAATCAGTGTTCCTCATTTCCTGGCACTGTTGGAGCTTTACAACCCTGACACCAACATATTTTTGACCAAGCATAGGGAGTTGGGGTTGGCGCTGCACGAGATGCATAAGGTCACAGGCCTCTTGATGGGAAATATGATTTATCATGAGTATTATCATTCCAATCGGGAGCTGCAGCAGTTGAAGTTGCGGATGCCCAACTGCTATGACACTTTTTAGGATCTCACCTAATACTATTATATAGCTTTGGTAGGTGCTGATCCGTTATCCAAGAAGCTGTGACCGTATATAAGTTTGAAGAGGTTCGCGGATTACTTGTTCAAGAACCTAGACAGTAGCTGGGGTTAGGCGATATATGGATTGACGTCGTTGACCCCTTCAGAAGTAAGTGAGCTGATTCAAAAGTCTAACGCCCAGTCCTACACTATAGCCGGTGTTGAAGGTGACTTTCCTGCAGGAACCAAATTCCAAACATTTTTATGGCAAGTGGTGAAGCCAATCCAGCCTATGATGTTTCTTGATGGCTACCTCACTATCTGGTTAAAGAAATTCGTGGTGCTGTATCAATTGACGGACGCTTTGCCTCTGGAAGTTTTGTATCCCGTGGTTCTGCTTGCTCATCAGAAAAATCTATCTCTTCTTCCGGTGATGACCGTTGGTATTCAAAGAGGGCTTTGTCAAATTGTGAGCGTATTCACTCAAGGGGTGGGTAAGCCGTCAGCTCAGATTCATCTCACAAAGGTGGAGCTCCCCTATACCTATTTAATAGCTTGGTTCGTGCTACATCGGTCAGATATGATGTCGGCCCTAATTTTGGTAGATCTATCTGTTCCTTTTCTCCGACTAATAGAAATCTACAAATGGAAAGGACGAGGGTTCATGGAGATTAAGAGGCAGCTTCAGAATCAAAAGTGTTAGTTTTCTCGACCTGCTTCCCGTGGTTTTCGGGTCAACATGGTGACTTGTTGGTTGATTTAGAGAAGCTGGGGACAGGTCAGACTTCCCTGGATGCTGGTTGTTTTGATTGGTTGATCAATATTCGGCTGGGCTACATGATCTTCCAAGGGCGAAACTATTATTATATAGAGCCATACTTCCCGTGTCGATTCGCCCAGAAGCTCGAGTACGATCAGATTATATTAGGAATCTGAATCGACAGCTTCGAACCCACGGTGGATTAGTAGATGGTGCCCGGGCCTGGCTCTGGAGCATCACGGGTTGTACTGGTGCTCAGTTCAGCCTCCCAAGTGCTGAACGCCGGTTAGAGGTGACTTTCTTACAATGTCAGTGGCTCCTGGCAACAAAGAGTTTGTGGCCGTACGACTGATCATAGAGTTAACGGCTGAAGTGGCTGCTCGGATCGCTACTCGGATAGTGTACGAGGCTAAGTTCCAAAAAAGAAGGGGAAAAGAACGTGCACATTTTTCTGGCTAGGAGAAGCAAAAAGAAGCTATCTTTTCTTCCGGTGATGAAGTCTCGAAAACTGATATTACGGGTGGCCAAGAGACCGAAGCCGGCAGTGACCACGAGGAGCCTGAAATAGGTCTATCGGATCCTCTCTCCTTAGAATTATTTGAGTTAGTGTTGGCTGATCTTGCTCGCTGCTCTAGCTTGCCTAAGCCTTCTCGGCTCCGAGGAAGCCGAGAATCCAAGTTTTATTCACTTATCCTAACAAGATGTGGGTTGAAATCCCATGTACAGCTTCTAAGGAGGAGGGAGAAGAAGAAAGGTCTCGTCTCATACGTCAGACGAGCTCTCAGCCTACAACTCAAGTCGCTTCGAGGCTAGAGTCGCGTTCTAAATTTGCTCATGAATGAGTCATCGATCTAGAGGAGGATCGCCCTGCTAGGCATAAAAAGTTAGCTTACAAGCGACGTAGTAGACTCCTGACTTCTGAAGTGAGGCCTACCACTGATATGCTTGTTAGACCCTAGGGGGGGTGATTAGGGTCTTATGCTAATCTAATCCGATTAAATGCCAATTAAAACTAATTTACAAGTTATCCTAACAAGTATGAACTGCAATAATATATATGAGCTAGGATAAGCAATATACAATATGATATATCCTAGCAAGGAGATATATAGCAAAAGATATATGCAAGGATATATAAACTAACACAAGGGTAAACAATATAAACTAGATAGTGGATCATATAAATAATGAGCTAATGACAATGGCGATAAGAAATATAAACACAAGTATGAATAAACGCCAAAGCACACTCAAACACAAGATATGATCACGGAGTTCGGACCTTCCGTCCTACGTCTCCGCTCCCCACTCCCGGGAAGAAATCCACTATCACAATCCGGTTTGGAAGCCGGAACTTCTTCTACACACTACACAGTGTCGGTTTTCAACGCTCACCGAACAACGTCACTCCTCACAATTTTCTTCACGGAGTTCAGTCCCCTCGACCTACGTCTCCGTTCTTCTCCTCTAGGAACTACACACTCGGTTTTCTAGCTCACCGAAAACTTCACAATCTCACAATGTAATAAATATATAAATTTGTTCTCTACAATAGATGAGAACACAATTAAGCATAACTCAAAGTTACAAACTCTCACCACCCAACTATACTATGTATGTAAATACTAAAAGCTCAATGTGGGTGTGTGTAACAATGAGATTAAATAAATCAAAACAACTAAACTCATATATAATCTAGCATGTAGAAATTATGAATAAAACAATAAATTGCTAGAAATAGAGTTTAGGAATTCCTCTCTGAAAATCAAGTTGGAGAGGAGGATTGAAATGAAGTTCAAACACTGTAGATGATCTTCTCCACTTGTAAAACAAACACTGCTGTAAACCAAACCCTTAAACAAGCTTAAACAAGCTTAAACCCTTTTTAAAACCCTTGTTTAAAAACTTCTTGATTAACTTGAAAAGACATCAGCAATGGGGTATTTATACCCTCTAAGAAACTCAGCCAAAACTCCAAAACAGAAAGACCAAAAAGCCCCCCAGCAACGGTAATAAAACTAGCCGTTAGAAGCTGAGAGAACATCCGTCGGTCGACCGGAAAAGTCATCGGTCGACCGAAAATTTCATCGGTCGACCGGACCGGTCGACCGACAGCACGGACCGGTCGACCGACAGCTTTCTGTTAGCCTAGTGAACTTTTGACCTCAGGTTCGGTCGACCGGTGCGGTCGACCGAAAACCGATATGACAGATTCTGAAAGCTGTTTTGCTGATTTTAAAATGCTGTTTAAAAATATCAAACAAATTCCAAAAAATGTAAAACTTTGGGGAATGATTGTAGACATGATAATAAATATGCTACAATGACTGGTTTCGAAAAAGGACTTCCTAAATGAAAAATATCATTATTTTACAAAATAGTCCAAAACATGAAAATATGGGATACTTGAATTTTGATGTTTTGACATAAACCAACTTTTGAAACTTTGTGAAATGTTTTTATAGACTTAGTAAAACATGTATAAACTGATATTGAAGTCTATAAGCTAAGAATACAATATTTTCACAAAATTGCATATTTTATGCAATGTTATCAAAAACGCAATAGAGTATGAAACATATGAATATATATATATGAATGTAAATTTGTTTCATATCTATATAGCTAAACCAAAACACAATAATAAATATGAAATGTGTAATCTCATATTTATAAACATGAAAACTCAAAACTATGTATGTATATATATACCTATATATATACATGGAGACCAAACATATATGTATATATGAAATTATATATATACATGAAAACCAATATAATGTGTGTGTAATATTGAGCTTAAAGTACTAACACACATAATATAAATCCTAAACTAAATTACCCAAGCTTGATCTTGATCTTCATTGAGCTCAACTTGGTACACGTTGCGGATGAAGCTAAACTTGGATCTTGAACTTGAATTGTATTGCTTCACTCCACATCTCCGCCATCCTCCTCTTGATATGATCGTGTAGGCTTAATCCATCCAACCTCCAACAACGTTGTTTGCCTAGAATAAATACGAAAACACAAACACTAGACAAACAACATTAGAAGTAAATTGTTTGTTAAACATTATCAAAACAAGAAGGCCAACAATGCTTGTTGGTGGAGAAGGTAATGTTTCAATTCTTTGTGATTTTTTTTACTCTTCCACTTATTAATTCTTAGACTTAGCCATCACTGTATCTTAGGAGGTCGTGAAGAAGGTGAAGAGGCATATGATCCTCTTTCTCCCAGCTTTGATGATTTCGAAAGATCTGACTTCTCGTGACAAATGAATGAGGCCATGGCCGAAGAGCCTGTAGATGTTGAAGCAAGTAAAAATATTGAAGCTGATGTGGACTCTGGTGACGGACCCGATACGAGTGAAAGGGTTAAAGATCCAGGTATATCTAACACCAGTAATACGTCTTTTATTTGGCAGGAATTGAACAATTTGGAATTTGTGTCTCTGCTAATTATTTCTATGCTTCTTGCTCTCTTAGAAAAATTGCAAGAAGCGGCCTCGAGTGCTAGGACTACGAAACTTGATGCAGCTGCTGGAGGTGAATTTGATTCTCACTTATCATACATTCTTTACTTTTCCTCTTTCTGTCTTAACACTTGGGTTTTCTGCAGGTATTTCAATGGAGGATCTAGGCGATGAGGGAGCTTCCCGTGATGCGGTCCTTAGAGAGACGTGTATACCCTCCTCTGATCCGATACCCGCCTCTTTGGACTCTGACAATAGGCTATTTGAGGATATGCTGTCTGAACAAGCCCAGCATGAGGCTACCGAACCGATGAGCATAGCTAGTTCACCTACAGGTATTATTTTTATTCCTATGTTACATATTCATTTGTCGGTTTTCATTTAACCATAGGAGAGTTCTAATCGTAGGACTAGTCATTAAGACTGATACTTCTACTCTTATTGGAGAGTCTGATGAACCTAAGGGTCTCGATTCCTTGTTGTTGGCAGGGATTGTCATCGAGACTTGGTTATCAGCTCCCGAGATGCAACTCCTAATTATTTCGGAGATGCTAGCTATAGCAACTGCTATAACTATTAAGGGGAGCTTAACCGAATAAGCCATGAGACCAGCCAAAGAAGTTGGTACTTCAACGGCTGCTACACCCATAGTGCTTCCTCAACTCATGAGGTTAAGAAAATAGAATCGGGTGTAGTGCGTTCGGTTGAAGAAAGCTCCGCATGCATTGGTGAGATTCACACTATTTTTAACTTAGAATTATTTCGTATCCCTGGAATATTCACCCCTTTTTTCCTTTTTATAGGATTGTCGTCTCAACTCCGCGATGCGGTTAAGGCTTTACTATCGAATGACGATCCTGAGAAACCGATCCTATGTTTGGAGGTCAGCCATTTCTTTAATTTTATGGGGTTACTGATCGACAAACTTCTGCAGAAGGGGCTCCCTTTTAATCAATTCCGACCATTCCTCGAGCGCAAGATAGCCTCGGTATGGGACGCTGGCTCGCCAAATATTGCAGATGCCTTGATCGATGACTTGAAGCAGTTAGAGCATGAGTTTGGAAGGCTACAAGAGCTCCGATCTGTTGGTGCTTCTACCTATGTTGCTGCTCAGATGGAGACCCACCCACAATCATGGCGTGAATCTCGAGCATCTGCTGAGCTCAGGATTCAAGCACAAAGTGAGCGAGTCAGTCGGATGAAGGAGGTTCTCTCTGAAAGATTGGGTAACCTAAGCGAGCTCGATTCTTCCTTAGCTTGTGTCGACACTGAGATAGCGGAACTTAAGTAGAAGCTTGCAGATGCAGAGAGGTGAAGGGCTATTTTGGAGGTTGCCAGGGCCGGGGAGGAACATGGCAAGCTTGTGATATCCAGCAAAGTGGCGCTCTCTGAGGAGAAGTTAGCCAAAATGGAGAAGGAAGCTCCAAGGACTTTATCTACCTCTAAAGAATCTTTCAAGGTGGAACTGTAGTGTGAACTTGAGCGGACTTATGTCGAAGAATTGTCCAAATTAGAGCAACAAATCCTTAGTCATAAGCTTGATGTAGAGTGACTGCAATTATTGTATCTAAACACTTGATTTCAGTAATGAATATATATATTTGTTCAGTGCACTTTCATTCTTATTATGATTTCTCATTCTGCTTAGAATAATTAACCATAATACTTATAGGATTTTTGGTAAATCCTCAGCCCTTAACACATTTGACGAACCTTTACCAGCTACCGTTTGAGTCGGGCTAGCATGTGAATTATCTAAGTCCGTTTCACATGTGCGTTGCGCTAACGGAATGAACTCCCTTAGACTTAGTGCTACGAGTTTGAATATGTAGACTTGGTTTTTTTTACGAGAATAGACTGCACGGTAACGTGTGTTAGGCGTTGACTTATTCTTTCTTAGGATTCGGGATAAAATTCCCCAGACTTGTATTCGCGTATCTTTTTCACTCAGCGAAAGACTAACCGACAGCGCGTGTTAGGCGCTGACTTATCCCTTCTTAGGATTCATGATAAAATTCCTGGCATGTGTAAGGCACGGATTATTGATGTTAGAATGTGGTGTCTCCTCTTGGGGCAAAGACGAACCCGACACCGGAGAGGAGGAGTTTTATATTCTATCTCCGGGCCTTCTTTTAGGGCAGAAGTAGACCCAATACTAGGGAGAAAAATTTTTATATTCTATCTCCGGTTGCAAAATGAACTCAAAGTAGGATCTCCACTTTGACAATCTGCAAGGTAAAACTAAGAGTGGGATCTCCACTCCAAGAATCGAAAAAAATCTAAGGAGTTTTATCGTTTATCAAGATGAAATTACGACTTCAGTCCTAACTTTTATAGGATTGACTGAAGAGAAAAGGATGGGAGCTTTTCGTTTATCGAACAGAGATCACATTTTTTGCCATAACCGTTTGACAGTTTTGACTGATAGAGGATATTAAGACGACCCTACCTTTTATAGGTTTGGTTGTTCAATTAGAGTGGAGGCCTTTCGTTTATCGGAAGGGGAGTCTGATTTGAAAGTGGGCCTCTGGTTCGTTGAAGGAATCGAGAGGAGAATTTGGTTATGGTCCTAACTGTAGGAAGGTTCGACCGAATAACCAGTAAGAGTGGGATACAAATAACAAAAGGAATTTTGATTTGTATGACTCACTTGGTTGGGGTTTCTAACATCAAGGGACAGGTACTTAACGTGAAAAAGGGGTTTGTTAATTGCCATGGATTGGCAGCTTAAGCTTTGAGTACCGTGTTAGGATTTTAACACTAGGAGTGTTAAGTACACAACTATAGTGGGAATTTCGTGAGGGAATGTTGACCGAATGGGGTCATCAGATCTCATCTCAGCGAAAGAGTGATAAGAAAGTCACAACGGAGGTTTCAACCACCTTGGAAATGATTGTGTAGCTACCATGGGAGGTTCCTAATCACTTCTTATTCATGATTAATGATGATTGTTCAGATGATGGGTTTTCATCTTGAATAATTAGCTGATCTCGGGTTATCCTTAAGAATACCATGTACAGTATTCTCCAGGAACTTCCCATTTAATGAATTATCCTGAGCTCTCTAAGGATAGTACTTTTTAGGAACTTTCCATTTATTGGCATCATGATCTTGTCACCATCTTGGGTGATTAAACGATATGCACCGTTTGAGTAGGCTGTCTCTATCACAAACAATCCTTCCAATTTGGGTTGGAATTTGCCTTTCTTCTTGGAGTTGAGTATCATTGGCCGCTAGACAGCGAAAACCAAGTCCCCTTCCTTGAAGCTTCGTTGCTTAACTTTTTCGTCAAAAGCACGAGAAATTCTGGCTTGGTAAAACTTAATTTGCTGCTGAGCTTCTAAATGCCTCTCGTCCAACATCTTAAGTTCTTTGAGACGTTTCTTATGTTATTCCTCCGTCGTCATCCCTATTGCGTGAGCAATACGAAGGGATGGAATTTGAATTTCCAAGAGAAGAATAGCCTCGCATCCATATACTAGTAAGAATGGAGTCACCCTGGTAGGCACGCAGAATGTGGTACGATAGGCCCAAAGGGCTTCGATAAGTTTATCATCCCAGTCTCGCTTATTGGTTCTTAGAATTTTTAATAAAATCTATATGATTGTCTTGTTGAATGCCTCAGCCAATCCATTTTCCATGGGATTATATGTCGTCAATGAGACATCTTCAATTTTGAACTTCCCGCAAAATTTGATGAAGGCGTTGCTCACAAACTGAGGACCGTTGTCATGTACGATTCGTCTCGAAACTCCATATCGATAGAAGATATGGTGTTTGATAAACTTAACGACATCGCTAGTCTTTACTTCTTTTAGCGGAACTGCTTCAGCCCACTTTGAGAAATAATTGGTGCTTTCCAAAATGAAATGGTCACCTTTGACTGATAGTTGGAAAATAAGACCAATGATATCCATTCCACGTGTCTCGAATGGCCATGAAGTAGCCGATGGGTGTAGGTACTGTTGGCCTTCTTGTTTTGATGATGTTTAACAAACAATTTACTTCTAATGTTGTTTGTCTAGTGTTTGTGTTTTTGTATTTATTCTAGGCAAACAACGTAGTTGGAGGTTGGATGGATTAAGCCTACACGATCATATCAAGAGGAGGTTGGCGGAATTGTGGAGTGAAGCATCGTACAATTCAAGTTCAAGATCTAAGTTTAGCTTCATCCGCAACGTGTACCAAGTTGAGCTACAATGAAGATCAAGATTGCTTGGGTAATGTAGTTTAGGATTTATATTATGTGTGTTAAGTACCTTAAGCTCAATATCTATACACACACATTTATTGGTTTCTTCGTATATATATATAGTAATATATATATATATATATATATATATATATATATATATATATATATAAAAGTTTTGGTTTCTATGCATATATATAGTTATATATATACATACATAGTTTTAAGTTTTTCATGTTTATATGCCCATATATGATTTCACCTTTAACAAGCTTATATTTAATGAAATCATACTTAGTGTTTTGAATATATTGCATAGAATATGCAATCTTATGAAAATATTGTATTTCTAGGTTATAGACTTCATAACAACATGTTATATCTTTTATCAAGTCTATACAATCATTTCATAAGGTTTCAAAATGTTGTTTGAGTCAAAATATCAAAATATCAATTTCCAGGTTTTCATGTTTTTGAACATATTTGCAAAATGATGATATTTTTATTTGGGAAGTCCTTTTTCGAAACCAGTCATTGTAGCATGTTTATTATCATGTCTACAAACATTCCCCAAAGTTTTACATTTTTTGGAATTTATTTGATATTTTTAAACAGGGTTTTAAAATCAGAAAAATAGTTTTTACAAACAGATTTTCATATGTCAGTATTCGGTCGACCGAACCGGTCGACCGCTCATTTGTTTTCGCCGTCAGCATGCGACAGAGAGTCTGTCGGTCGACCGGTCTGGTCGACCGAAAGCTCCATCGGTCGACCGACGATATTTTCGGTCGACCGACAATGTAGCCGTTGTCTCCTAATGGCTATTTTCCTGAGTTGTTTGCTGGGACTGTTTTTGTCTTTTGGCTTGGGGTTTTTGGCTGAGATTTCAAGTGAGTATAGATACCCCATTGCTGATCTCTTTTCATGTTGATCAAAAGAGTTTTAAAACAAGTTTAAGAAAGTTTTAATCAAGGGTTTTAAGTTTGTTTAAAGTGTGTTTATAAGCTTTTAAGCATTTGAGTGTTTTTGGTTTTGTGTATCAATTCCACAAGAGCTTGAGGAGATCATCTATTGAAGTTTGAGCTTCCAACTATTCTCCCTCCACCTCTTGTCATCTATAGAGAAGTTTCCTTAAACTCAATTCTAGCATTTTATAAGTTTGTTCTTAATTTCATAAGCTAGATTTCATATTGAGTTTATATTGTTTTATCTCTTTGTTCACACACAACCAATTGAGCTTATAGTATTTACATTCATAGTATAATTTGGGGTTGTGGGTTTGTGACTAAGAGTTGTGCTTAATTGAGTTCTCACTTTGTTTAGAGAACAATCATTTGATTTATATTGTGCTTATTATGAGTTTCACTTTGTAATACACTTGTACACCGAGTGAGGAGTGTGAGGTGAGAGACGGGGTCGAATCCAAGAGGAGTGGCGTCGGTTGACATGCCTAGGGAGAGGTTGTAACCGAGCACTTGAGGAGGAGGACACGGGCTAGGACCAACACTTAGTGTGTGAGGTGTGATTACATAGTGATTGTATTATGAGGTGTAAACGTTGTTCGGGTGAACGTAGAAAACCCGGTTGTGATAGTGGAGATCTCCTCGAGGTGAGGAGCGGAGACGTAGGTCGTGGGGACCGAACCTCGTAAACATATCGTTTTGTTTGTGATTGCATTGGCGTACTTTTACAGTCGTGCTTATTATTCATATTGCCGTTGTCAATTGCTCATTGTTGTTTTTCCCTCTATCTAGTTTATGATTAATTCACCCTTGTGTTAATTTTATATCCTTGCACATATATTGTCTATATCTCTTTGTTAGGATATATCTTATTGTTCATATATCCTTGCATATATTTCTATCATATAGGATATATCACCTTGTGTACATTGCATATTCTTGCACATAACTCTTTATATATCTATCTTGCAAGAATATATTTGTTAAGTAATTTTAATTGGCATTTAATCGGATTAGATTAGCATAAGACCCTAATCACCCCCCTCTAGGGTCTAACAGGTACTCCGAGGGTTGGTGCATGTAATTTGCGTGTATTTGACATGCGTGGCACCGTCGGGCTTAGTCAACCGTATCCTTGACCATGGTTAGCCAATAATACACCATTCTTCTGAGACGATCGCATAGCTTGAGACTGAGTTGATGTGTACCACAAGTTCCATCGTGGGCTTCTGTAAGAGCCTCTTCTGCCTCTTGGGGTTGAGAGGCATCGAAGTAGTAACCCATCATATGCGCGATGATATAATGTCTGGGTCATTGAGTTGTAATAGAATCTCGGTGCCCTTCGTCAAACAGAGTCTTTTTCTTTTATGTCTTGTGGAAAAATTCAATGCACGACATAGTCGATAATGGGGAATCACCAATCTTGAGGTTTGAGTTCAATTTTAGCTGTGTGCGCCTATTTGATATCCAAAGCGCATTCCGGTACAAAAAGTTGATGAGTTCTGATAGTGACCCATTGTTCTGTGTTAGGAGGTTGCGCTAAATATACTGCTAATGCCGCTAGAGCATCCGCATATGCGTTCTGGAGATGCGGAATGTATTCGATGAAGAATTCTTTGAACGAAGCTGCCATCTCGGTGGCCATCTTGTGGTACGGTATCAAGTCTTGTGTCACGCCCCGCTTCCCAAAATACACGGGAATCGGAACGTGAACAAGCCCGCGACGTATTAGATTGAGAAGAAATATACTCTACTTTTTTTTTTCTCTTTTCTTTTCTTCTCAATCCAATACGCTAAGCGTC
>BQKN01067293.1:307276-347171 GCA_022839385.1 Asparagus kiusianus
ACTAGAAAATTATTTTAATTAATATCACAATTTCACGGTCCTTACATCTTGATTTTTGACTTCGTATTCTTCTCGAATTTGGTTAACTATCTGCTGAGAATCACCAAAAGGTTCATGATACTCAACCCCTAGCTCTTTTGTGAAACTGAGTCTAATAAGCAGTGCGTTGTATTCTACAACGTTGTTGGAGCATTTTCCTATCAACGAGTAGGCACGGCGCATCACATGTTTCTCCGGGGAAACTAGGACGACTTCGACTCCTGCGGAGTGTAAAACCCCGTAAATTTGAATATTTTATGATAAATAATAAGAAATATGTTATATGGTGAAAAATAACATATTTTGATGTTTGGATATGATAAGAATTGATTTGAGATCAATTCAATGTATATTTGTAAAAATATGAGTGCAAATGCACAAAACATGCACAAAGGCCAAAAGAGTGAAAATCTAGGAATAATGATCAGTTATGAGTTTTTATATTTTGTATATCGATACAGTTAGAATTTGGAAAAGTATAAAAGGCCAAAGTTGTAGGTCTCTTAAACATATTTCTAACAAGTCTTAGATCACCTCATTCCGAGTTCTGATGAGAAAGTTATAACCAAAATACCGAAGGGGTATTTTCCTAGTCAGACTAGGTTTCCTGGTTCGGGTCTAACAAGTTTGTTTCGGGTTTGCCTCTTTAAATACCTGTATTTTTCATAAAATTTTTTTATTTTATCATATCTAAAAACCCTAACAACCACCAAACCCCCATAAACCCTATTTTGAATTCTTGGAGAAGATTGGAGGCTTTCAAGTTGGGTTTTTGTTGATTTTTGGCTTTTGGAGTGGAGATCTCCTTCGACGTTGCTTCTAACAAGTTTTCCTATAACCCCAGACGAGTATCATCTCTACTAATCCCCCTCCCAGTTTTTAAAATATTTTTAAAGAGTTTTTAATGAGTTTTATGGAGCCTAATCAATTAATTTGTGTATAAAAATTAGATCTTTTGTATATATGTATAAAGGCTAGGTCTTTTCATGTTAAAGAGATTAAGCATGAATTTACAGAAGTATTTTAAGATCTGAAAATAATTTAAAATATTGTTTATCTGAATTTAGATGTCTTATTCTTCGGTTTAAAGTTTCGTGCATGATTGAAGGTTTACATATGATTTCTTGTGCAAATAATCATGTTTGTTATGTTCTGCTGAAAATCTGCTGCACATATATACTATTGAACTAGAAATTTGAAATAACAAATGAAATCCAAATTGAACCAAACTAATTCCAATTGAAAGATATGTGAATCTATTTTTCAAAACAGAAAACCATACCTAAAGATAGTTTTTCTAGAGAAAGATATGCACAATTTACTGATGATAGGTTCTGCAGAAAATCTGCTGCACAAATAAAATGTTTGACTGGAAATTAGAATTATCATATGAACTCCAAACTGAGCCAAATCAGTGTCAATTGATAGCTATGTGAGTCTAGTGTCCAAAACAAAAAAATATTCTTAAAAAAAGTTTGTCCAGAGAAAGATTTTCTCAATTTAATAATGATATGTTCTGCAAAAAACTGCAGATGTGTTGATTTGAAATAAATTGATATATTACGTAAATGTTTCTTGAGTTTCGCTCTTGTTTGTTATTTTTGAGAGAGTTTCTCGATCTTGTACTGTTATATACAATGCTTAAGATTTGTTTAACATCTGGGATGATGATGAACATCAGATACGGACACACACACCGAGATATGTGCACGTACACTTAGATTATGTTGTGTTAACATACTTTTTGTCGCACGTTGAGCTGATGAATACATATGAAAGAGTATAGCTAATTCATGTATCCGAAAATAGGGAGATAAAACCTATTTGCCGCAGAACGATTGAGTAAGAGTATTACAAAAGTATCGTTAATTCATGTATCCGGAAATAGGGAGATAAAACCTATTTGCCGCAGAACGATTGAGTAAGAGTATTACAAAAGTATCATTAATTCATGTATCCGGAAATAGGGAGATAAAACCTATTTGCCGCAGAACAATTGAGTAAGATTATTACAAAAGTATCGTTAATTCATGTATCCGGAAATAGGGAGATAAAACCTATTTGCTGCAGAACGATTGAGTAAGAGTATTACAATAGTATCGTTATTTCATGTATCCGGGATAGGGAGATAAAACCTATTGCTGCAGAACGATTGAGTAATAGTATTACAACAGTATCGTTATTATATATATCCGGAATAGGAAAATAATAAACCCTATTGCCGCAGAGCGATTGAGTAACGAGCATTACAAAAGTATCGCTATAGTACAATATGATGCACACATAAATATTTGATCAGTTATAGGCTTTACTTCTATGATAAATTGCCCGCGAATAGGGTATTTCCTTTGAGATTTTGATGCACCCGTTATGAACGGTAGATATATTTGTTTTAGCAATTGTTAATATCCTCTTATTATAGAGCAGGTCACTCGGACGTAGTTCGAGATGAGATGATTATTCTTTATGTTATAGATTGGAGTATTTATCATTGATTATTTATTATTCATTCATAGAGAGTTATATGAATGATTTGATATATGTATGTACTGACTCTATTTTCTTATATACTCCTACCCCTTCCCCTGGGGAGAGGTAGTGATGATCTCGCTAGCGCTTTGACGCTCGTTGTTTTCCCCCCTTTCAGGCAGCGAGTCTGGCGCACGGAGAGTCGCAGGTTGATGGGACTTCTTAGTTGTCCATTTAGTTATTTATCATATTTTGTAGTTATTGCAGAACTCCACATGTTGTTGATAAATCTCAGAATCTAGATTGGTATTTTGTTTCATAGAGTTGAGAGCTATTGTGAGACTTTGTTTATGTGACTCATTGTATTTGAGATTCAGTTCAGACTCAGAGATATGTCTATTTTATTCCAGTTGGGCTCATTATTGTTTTTTCTTATGCTTCTTTTGTGTATATCCAGTGTTACCCTATTTCTATTTTTCGCCTGTCTGTACCTTCACCTATTTATTGTTTCCACTAGAGAGATAGTGATTGTGATGGTGAAACTTGTCATAGCATGGTGGTTAGTGCTTGGCAGGTTTGACAATCCGGGTTTCACCTGGGACTGCAGCCTTGTGTGAACCCTGGGGCGTCACAGTTGGTATCAGAGCTCTAGTTCTAGCATCCTTAGGATCATTCCTGTGTTAAATTGTGGAGCTAGGATAGAGTTTCCTAGGATTCACGTATAGAGTCCGTTAGAAATTCCTAGAATGAGTGAGGACGATATGTGCGTATATCTCAAAATTTCAAATTTTTTTTATGACAATTATTTTATGTTGATTTAAAGTATTTGTGTGAATACTATATGTTATGAATACGTATTGTGATACGTTATATATATGTATATATGTTTGCGATCTCACTTACTATGATCATAAGCTCTCCTCTTGATATTATAAATGTTGGGACGAGGATGCAGTCGAGATAAAACTCATATCCGGAGAGCTGGGCAAGCAAAGTCCGAGCCGCAGTAGGCTCCACAGTATTTGATCAACTTTATGGCACCGTTTGTAGAAACAGAGACTAGCAACACTCGAGGAGGAGTAGCGAGCCACATTACATTTTATGGAGTTCCACCATCCGTTGTACTAATTATGCCAATGGAAGAGGTAATACTAATGATTATATTATCACAACCATTTGTTGATAGAGATACAGAGCAGGAGGCTTGGCTCTGTAAGAATAAGAAAGATGTAGGACACTAAGAACACCATAGTGTAGGGCACATTGGATTCATATGCAGCTTATAAATAAAAAGGAATATGTAAAAATTCCTTAACGTAGACTCAGTACCAAACCAGAGGTTAAATATATTCAGCACAGAGGATATCACCAGAGAATAGCAGCAAAGAATAGCTACGATTTTAGATTTTCGTCGGGACAGTGAATATCACTTATTTAGGAAAATTTTGTTTACTTTTTTGACAAGCAGTTAGAGCTAGTTTGCTTAAAACAGTGAGATATGCCTATAGTTAATTACGAAATCAAGACTAGCATGATGGGTCAAGGGCAAGAGGCCTATTATGGGATCTAGAGGACCCCAAAAGCGGGGTAAGGATTTTTTACTATCAGCAATAAAGACATTACAAGAAGATAGCAAACATGATTTGATGACACCGCAGCAGCGCATGATTCGAGACACATGATACAATTATAACAAGATCGGACATAAAGCGAAGAATTATCGCAGTACACCAGCAGGAGACTAGCATGATAGAGATCAGGGTCAATAATCTTAGGGTAGCAGTTACGGCCAACATCGGAGGATAGATGTGCTACCGGTTGTTCCAAGGATTTAGGGGCCTATAGGCCAGAATTGCGTTATTCAGAGTATTCATCAGTGTCAGATAGACCCATGTGTTTCACCGCCAGCAGCGTAGCAGGCGTCAGCCACCAGCAGAGTTTATGTAGTTGTGTCACGTGATCATAGTGCGAGCAGAGTTTTCATAGTAAATTCTTATCCAGCTCGAATCTTGTTGTTTCAGAAGCTTCGCATTTTTTATTTATTTAACTATCATGATGTCATAATTAGACATCAGCCTGTAGCGTAGCGTTTTGGCATTCCATTATCAGTTTCTACCCCTTTAGGGGAGGTGTCCCTATTAGAGAGTATATGTAGGAGATGTGTCATCAGTATAGATGAGTTTGAGTTCATCTTTGTCATGGTCGTGTTGTGGATGTTGAATTTCGACGTCATTCTTAGTATGGAATGGTTATCATCCTACAATATCAGTACCGACTGTTTTACTAAAACAGTATGCTTGTGAGCATTCGTTGGGATTATATAGATAGTAGCAACCTCATAGGGTAACCAGAATGCGGAGTCATTTCTGGCATAAGTCGAAGAGGTGATGATACGGGATCGGGGTGCAGTTTTGAGCGAGACCGGAGTTGTCTCAGTATATCAGGATGTCTTTCAGGACATACCTATGTTTTCTCTAGTGAGAGAGGTTGTTTCCCTGCATCGAGTTGCAGCAGGCACCGTACCGATTTTTCGAGCACCCTATCATATCTTATGGCACCCGCTGAGCGGAGGGAGCTACAAACTCAGGTAGATGAGTTGTTAACTCAGGATTTTATTTGTCGGAGTCATTTTTTTTCATGGGAGCACCGGTCTTCTTCGTGGGGGAAGAAGGACTATAGCATGTGATTGTATATCGATTATCGTGAGTTGAACAAGGTCACTTCCCGGATCATGGATCCACTGTCGAGGATTTATGACTTGTTCGACTAGCTGTGGGGAGCGCAACATTTCTCGAAGATTGATCTTCATTCTAGTTATTTCCAGTTGCGAATGCGGTAAATGAACATTTCCAAAACCGCATTTTCTGACTCGGTATGGGTCTTTTGAGGTCTTGTCATGTCATTTGGGCTGACCAATGCACCCGCGGTATTCATGGATTTGATGAACCGGGTTTTTCGTCCATGTTAGGACCAGTTCGTAGTCATTTTATTAACGACATCATTATCTTTTCGAGATCGGAGACAGTGCGCGAGCAACATCCTCTATTGGCATTACGGGGATAGCGGACAATCGAGATTAGAGGCATCAGTGATACGCTGAGTTCAACAAATACGAGTTTTGGCTATAAGAGATTAGATTTTTAGGCCACGTCATCAGCAGGTGGGGCATAACAGTGGATCCAGCCATTGTTGAGGCTGTACTTGATTGGGAGCCACTAAGAACCATTACACGGGTTCGTAGTTTTAGAATGGTATGAGAGAAATTTCATTCAGGACTTTTTGAAGATTGTGATATTACTTACACACCTTACAAAGAAGGGTGTATAGTTTGCTTTGGGCACGGGGTGCCAGGAAGCCTTTAAGACTATTAAGGCTAGATAGACTACAATAATAATTTTGACTGTTCTAAACAGTGATACGATATTTGTCATTTATGTGGACACGTCATTAGCAGGACTACGAGGTGTTTTGATGCAGACCTGGAGGGTATGGCTTATTTCGCGACAGTTTAGGCACATCGTAACAGATATACAGTGCATCCATGCACAAGAAAAATGTACAAGGATCTAAAGAGGTATTTTTGGTGGAGTGGTATGCGCAGAGGGATTGCAGATTATGTGGCTAAGTGTTATACCTGCCAACAAAATTAAGGCAGAATATCAGAGACATGCAGGAACCCTATAGCTTTTACCCATTCCTGAGTGGAAGTGGGCAGATATTTCCATGGATTTCATAGTGGGGTTGCCTAAGACGAAGAAAGGAAATGATTCTATTTGGGTTATAGTGGACAGATTGACTAAGTCCGCACATTTCTTACCTGTGAGGATGACTTATACGGCAGATACGTATGCGAGGATCTTCATTCGGGAGATTGTTAGATTGCATGGAGTTCCAGAGACGATTGTATCAGATCGGGGCTCAGTCTTTACATCTCATTTTTGGAGGAGTTTCCAGGATGCTTTTGGCAGTCAGTTGTCATTTAGCAGTGTTTTTCACCCCCAGATAGATGGTCAGACCGAGAGGGTGAATCAGATCTTAGAGGACATGCTGAGAACGTGTATTTTAGATTTTTAGGGTAATTGGGAGGACCATATCCCACTGATTGAATTTGCATATAATAATAGTTATCAAGCTACCATCAGGATGGCACCATATGAAGCTTTGTACGGGAGACCTTGCAGATCACCTATATGTTGGGCAGAGCCAGATGATAGTTTATTGATTGGTCCAGAGTTAGTTAGACAGACCACAGAGAAGGTGGCATTGATTCGAGAGCGCATTCTTACGGCGCAGAGTCGGCAAAAGAGCTATGCAAATTAGAGGAGACGACCTTTAGAGTTCTAGGTCGGAGACTCAGTTATGATGAAAGTATCACCCATGAAGGGCGTTTAGCGATTCGGTAGACGGGGGAAGCTTTCCCCGAGATATGTTAGTCCTTTCAGGATCATCGAGCGCATTGGAGCTATTTCTTACAGGTTAGATCTTCCAGCATCGATGTCGAGTATACACGATGTCTTTCATGTTTTGATACTTAAGAAGCATCTGCGGGATGATGAGCAACAGGGAGTGATTGATTCACCAGAGATTGAGATTCAGGATGACTTGACTATCGTAGAGATTTCGGTATGCATACTTGCTAGAGAGAATAAAAAACTTAGGAATAAAGTCATTCCATTAGTAAAAGTTCAGTGGAACTGGCAACGAGCCGAAGAGATTTCTTAGGAGCGTGAGGAGGATGTTCATTGCGACTACCCACACCTGTTTGGACATGTATGATGTTGATAAATTCTTATGCTTATATGCTTTGATAGTAGTCTTTATCTATGTTGTTTAGTCACATTTATATTTATCCTTAACACTAGAATGGAGATATTATCACCTGATCCTTAATCATTTGAAACATATGGTATATACATGAGGGTTTCCTTGTTTGGATTATTTCGCTCGACGTACCAATTTCGTTTAATTAGGGATTAGGGGAGAAGATTTGCATTCTAGGTTGTTAACTTTAAATATCATTGTGCTAATACTGTGAGATGTGTGCAGAAAGAATTCTTAATATGAATTACACATTCTTATTGTGTTTTCTCAGTTTTTAAGCTTTGAGATGCGATTGTGGAATTTCGGGGACAAAATTCTTTTAAGGGGGAAAGAATGTAAAACCCCGTAAATTTGAATATTTTATGATAAATAATGATAAACATGTTATATGGTGAAAAATAACATATTTTGATGTTTGGATATGATAAGAATTGATTTGAGATCAATTCAATGTATATTTGTGAAAATATGAGTGCAAATGCACAAAACATGCACAAATGCCAAAAGAGTGAAAATCTGGGAATAATGATCAGTTATGAGTTTTTATATTTTTCACATCGATGCAGTTAGAATTTGGAAAAGTGTAAAAGATCAAAGTTGTAGGTCTCTTCAATAGATTTCTAACAAGTCTTAGATCACCTCATTCTGAGTTCGGATGAGAAAGTTATAACCAAAATACCGAAGTGGTATTTTCCTAGTCAGCCTAGGTTTCCTTGTTCGGGTCTAACAAGTTTGTTTCGGGTTTGCCTCTATAAATACCTGTATTTTTCATTAAAATTTCTTTTTTTTTTTATCATATCTAAGAACCCTAACAGCCACCAAACCCCCATAAACCCTATTTTGAATTCTTGGAGAAGATTGGAGGCTTTCAAGTTGGGTTTTTATTGATTTTTAGCTTTTGGAGTGGAGATCTCCTTCGACGTTGCTTCTAACAAGTTTTCCTATAACCCCAGGCAAGTATCATCTCTACTAATCCCCCTCCTAGTTTTTAAAATATTTTTAAAGAGTTTTTAATGAGTTCTATGGATCCTAATCAATTAATTTGTGTATAAAAATTAGATCTTTTGTATATATGTATAAAGGCTAGGTCTTTTCATGTTAAAGAGATTAAGCATGAATTTACAGAAGTATTTTAAGATCTGAAAATAATTTAAAATATTGTTTATCTGAATTTATATATCTTATTCTTCGTTTTAAAGTTTCGTGCATGATTGAAGGTTTACATATGATTTCTTGTGCAAATAATCATGTTTGTTATGTTCTGCTGAAAATCTGCTGCACATATATACTATTGAACTAGAAATTTAAAATAACAAATGAAATCCAAATTGAACCAAACTAATTCCAATTGAAATATATGTGAATCTAGTTTTCAAAACAGAAAACCATATCTAAAGATAGTTTTTCTAGAGAAAGATATGCTCAATTTACTGATGATAGGTTCTGCAGAAAATCTGCTGCACAAATAAAATGTTTGACTGGAAATTAGAAATATCATATGAACTCCAAACTGAGCCAAATCAGTGTCAATTGATAGCTATGTGAGTCTATTTTCCAAAACGAAAAACTATTCTTAAAAAAATTGTGTCTAGAGAAATAATTTCTCAATTTACTAATGATATGTTCTGCAAAAAACTGCAGATGTGCTGATTTGAAATAAATTGATATATTACCTAAAGGTTTCTTGAGTTTCGCTCTTGTTTGTTATTTTTGAGAGAGTTTCTCGATCTTGTACTGTTATATACAATGCTTAAGAGTTGTTTAACATCTGGGATGATGATGAACACCAGATATGGACACACACACCGAGATATATGCACGTACACTTAGATTATGTTGTGTTAACATACTTTTTGTCGCACGTTGAGCTGATGAATACATATGAAAGAGTATAGCTAATTCATGTATCCGGAAATAGGGAGATAAAACCTATTTGCCGCAGAACGATTAAGTAAGAGTATTACAAAAGTATCGTTAATTCATGTATCCGGAAATAGGGAGATAAAACCTATTTACCGCAGAACGATTGAGTAAGAGTATTACAAAAGTATCGTTAATTTATGTATCCGAAAATAGGGAGATAAAACCTATTTGCTGCTGAACGATTGAGTAAGAGTATTACAAAAGTATCGTTAATTCATGTATCCGGAAATAGGGAGATAAAACCTATTTGCCGCAGAACGATTGAGTAAGAGTATTACAATAGTATCGTTATTTTATGTATCCGGGATAGGGAGATAAAACCTATTGCCGCAGAACGATTGAGTAATAGTATTACAACAGTATCGTTATTATATGTATCCGGAATAGGAAAATAATAAACCCTATTGCCGCAGAGCGATTGAGTAACGAGCATTACAAAAGTATCGCTATAGTACAATATGATGCACACATAAATATTTGATCAGTTGTAGGCTTTACTTCTATGATAAATTTCCCACGAATAGGGTATTTCTTTTGAGATTTTGATGCACCCGTTATGAACGGTAGATATATTTGTTTTAGCAATTGTTAATATCCTCTTATTATAGAGCAGGTCAATCGGACGTAGTTCGAGATGAGATGATTATTCTTTATGTTAGAGATTGGAGTATTTATCATTGATTATTTGTTATTCATTCATAGAGAGTTATATGAATGATTTGATATATGTATGTACTGACTCTATTTTCTTATATACTCCTACCCCTTCCCCTGGGGAGAGGTAGTGATGATCTCGCTAGCGCTTTGACGCTCGTTGTTTTCCTCCTTTCAGGCAGCGAGTCTGGCGCACGGAGAGTCGCACGTTGATGGGACTTCTTAGTTGTCCATTTAGTTATTTATCATATTTTGTAGTTATTGCAGAACTCCACATGTTGTTGATAAATCTCAGAATCTAGATTGGTATTTTGTTTCATAGAGTTGAGAGCTATTGTGAGACTTTGTTTATGTGACTCATTGTATTTGAGATTCAGTTCAGACTCAGAGATATGTCTATTTTATTCCAGTTGGGCTCATTATTGATTTTTCTTATGCTTCTTCTGTGTATATCCAGTGTTGCCCTATTTCTATTTTTTGCCTGTCTGTACCTTCACCTATTTATTGTTTCCACTAGAGAGATAGTGATTGTGATGGTGAAACTTGTCATAGCATGGTGGTTAGTGCTTGGTAGGTTTGACAATTCGGGTTTCACCTGGGACTGCAGCCTTGTGTGAACCCTGGGGCGTCATACGGAGATTCTAGAATTACCGGGATCGCTTGTCGTATTAATCGCTCGGGAAGCGCCATCGAAGTATAATTGCCATACGTGTTGATGAGAAGTAACGTTGACTTCGTGAGTTTCACCTAGCAAATCTTCATACAATTCGGCTACATCCATTGTAGGGTTAGCTGCCAAAAGATCACAAATCGTCTCTCCTTTGACCAACTTCTGCTGTTTGAAGTGCACATCGTATTGAGATAGGAGTAGGACCCATTTTGCTAATCTTACATTCATAGTGGCAGGTTGCGACATGAATATTCAGACTAGGTTAACGTTGGAAATGACGTAGATTCTCTGTCCAACGAGATAGTGCCGCATCTTTTGGATGGCGAACACCAAAGCGAGGCATTCTTTCTCGATCATTGGATACCGAGATTCAGTACCTACCAAAGTTTGACTTAAATAACAGACAGCTTATTCGTGACTGTTGTCATCATCTTGTGTGAGCAAAGCACTTATTGAGTGGTTCATCGCCTTAATATAAATCAAGAATGGTTTACCCAACTTTGGTGCTATAAGAACAGGAGGATTCGCTAGATATGCTTTGATATCCTCGAATGCCTTTTGACAAGTGTCATCCCAAATAAACGACACACCCTTCTTGGTGATCTTGGAAAACGATTGGCATTTCCTAGATAGATTTGAGATGAACTGATGAATATAGGCTAATCGCCCTTACAATCCTCTAAGTTCTTTAAGGTTTCTTAGGGTTTGCAACTCATTTATTGCTTTCACTTTGTCGGGGGCAATGCGGATACCCTTCATGGTGACGACGAATCCTAGAAACTTACCGCTAGACATTCCAAGGAAAGACTTGGTGGGATTCATCTTCAGCTGGTGAGTTCGCATGAGATCGAACATTGTCCTCAAATCTTTGATATAGTCGTCTTTGTTATGACTTTTCACAACTAGGTCGTCAACATAGCATTCAACGATCTTCCAGAGATGTTCCTGAAAAATCTTTAACATCGCTCGTTATAGGTGGCGCCTGCATTCTTCAATCCGAAAGGAATAATCGTATAGCAGAAGACACCAAGAGGAGTTCTGAATGCGGTGTGTTTTTCATCGTCTGGGTACATAATGATTTAATTGTAACCCAAAAATCCGTCCATGAAGGACATTCTCTCAAATCCACACGTGTTATCGATAATAACATCCATGATTGGAAGAGGGAAATCGTCCTTTGGGCAAGCCATATTCAGGTCTCTGAAGTCGATACAGATCCTGGTTTTCCCGTTCTTTTTAAGAACCGGTACGATATTTGCCAACCAATCGGATGTTGCTCTTCTCTAATAAAGTCAGAGTCAATCAATTTCTTGACTTCCGCCTCAATTGACTCCATAATTTGCGGACGAAACTGTCTCTGCGTCTGTTTGACGGGTTTGGCATCTGATTTGATGTTGAGGCGGTGCATCTCTACGTTTGGGTCAAGTCCTGGTATATCCTCATAATTCTAAGCGAAGAAGTCTATGTATTCCCTAATGAGGGTAATCAACTCTTCTTTCTCATCTGGTGGAAGACTATCACAGACGAATATGGGTTTGTGATTCTCTTCGTCTCCCATGTTCACCTGGACCACTTTGTCTTCGGTGGGTGGTTCTCTTTGCTCGAACTGATCCCCGTACTAAATATTTAGGTGATAAATTCATGGGTCTTCCTAAGTGGACAATTGATCGTCTTCCTCTATTGTGGCAAGATCGACCGTAGCTATATTCGACATCAAGCTTTTGAACATCTCTCCAAGACTAACATCGGAATCCCAATCGGAAGAATCGGATGAGTATCCGTCCTTATTTACTAATTGATCGAGGACTTGCCAACAACATTCTTCATCAGATGAAGAGGCGTAGCCTAGACCCCTTTTATAGCCATAATAATTATTGGGTTTTCCTTTCAGTATATAGGCCGGACGAGGTGGAACTCGTGGGCCTCGACCAAAACAAAGACCTTCTTGAAGTACAAAATTATATCCCTATTTCTTCATCAAGTTTCGCGATTGTTGACTGTACTTGGAGAGATGAGGTCCGGGTTTCTTTTTGTCACTATTTCCCTTCAAAAATGGGTTTGGCGGTGGAAATATCTCCCCTTTGCCGAAAACCAACTCTTTTCCACCCCCTGCCTTAGCAGGAATGACAAGGGTTGTTCCAAATAAGCCTTGGACATGCTTCATCGTCAAGCAAGACGATCGAAGCGACAAGTGTATGTCAGGGTTCTCATATAGTCCCTGCATTATACTATCAAGACACAACGAATACTCTAAATCGTCATTTATTACTTCTTTAGCAAGTTGCCAATTACAACTATCGTCTGATGATTCACCATCATCAAGGCTGATTACAAAGGGTACAATGTCATTTAGTACAAAACCACCATTGTAATCAAGTCCAGCTTCGATGTCAGCTTCCTCTCCCCTATCTGTGCCTTGGGCCGATGATTCAGTATCAGATTCATCATCGTAAAGAAGTGAGTTAGTAAAGTAGTTTTCTAACCCTTAAACGGTTACTTATCCGCGACCACCATCTTAACCTCATTATCAGCGTCTATATATTTTAAACACTGATGGAGAGTGGAGGGGACTATAAGATTACTATTGATCCAGGGTCGACCTAATAGTAAGTTATAGGAGGTTTCAGCATCGATCACTTAGCACGTGACTTCAAACTTTAAATCTCCAAGTTAGCATTTTATTCGGATTTTGCCCAATGGTCTGGACCCACTGGTATTGAATCTGTAGATGACGGTGCCTATCGAAGATAACCTGGTTACAGGGATCCTAAGATTGTACATCAGTCGGAGTGGCATGATGCTGGCAGCGAAACCCGGATCGACTTGGATTCGGTTGACGACACTGGAGCCTATGTATCTGGTGAATTATAAAGGTCTATCATGCTTTGAATTTCTAACTTGCATGTCATCTTTGGTGAATATTATGCAAGGGAATTGCTTGGCCGCTAAATCGTAGTGTTGAATTGGTGGTTCCAGATCTTTGAGAGCTGGTTTGATGTGAGTGAGGAACACGTCGGCGTCAGCCAGGGCTTCTTGTAAGGCTTCCCTCATGTCTTTAGAGAGACGCAACAATTCGTACAGGGTTATTCTTACTGGGATGTTAGCTAGTTGAGTCATAACGTCGTAGTGGTATGGTGTATTTGAATTCCCCAGTTTATCTATCCCAATCGGGCGATTGAATCGAGACTGCTTCGGGTTCTGAACCTCCTGGAGTTGGGGTTCTTTCCCTTTCTGCTTATTAGCTGGTTGTTGCTGGGATTTTCCTGTAAGTGTAGGGGGAGTTGTAGCTACCCCCAGCTCAGCCAACATTTTAGCATTTGGATTAGAGGCTTCAGGATACTCGTAATAGTATTTGTTCCCACCTCTAGTAGTGAAAACTTCTTGTTCGTCCTCAGATAAAGTAGGGATGCCTTCATCATTTTTTTTAGGAATTGCCGTAGTGGGACAACAGGATTTCCCCCTACTTTTGGACTTCTTCTTAGATGAGGAACTTACCCATTACTTATTATTGAGCAAATCTGGATAGACCCAAAGAATTTCGCCATTAGGAGCTGTATGCAGCACAAGTCCCATTTGGCGTTGTCCGTAAGGATCAACGTTAATAGTTTTCACATTTACTTTTGACATCGACTTTGGTTGAAACCATGTAGAGGGACCGAGTCAAAGCTGACAGAAACCGCATTTGCGCCCACCTTCTTTTCCTTGGGCTGCTTTGGAGTGATAATACCCACATCGATTAGGGCTTAAATTTTATCTCTGAAAGCATAGCACGTCTTTGGGGGTGGGGTAGGGAGGGCAGCGACGGAAGCAAAAGGGGTGTGGGGGCGGGGTGCAGGTGTCATGGGCTGATTCTTTCACCACAAACCTCGCTCGAACCCGTGCGGCACTTAGTCACTCTTTCCCTCACTAGAATGGCTAAGTCAGCCTAATCCCTCAAACACTCACTCAAGAGAAGGGAAGAGATCACTCAAGAGTGGAAGTGGAAGCTCTTATTGCTTTATTACTTAGCAACTCTTGTTTGATATAAATAGAATGCCTTAGCCCCCTATTTATAGGCAATGCTAGCTTACAATGGATGGTTATGATAAGCCATCTAGATTGTTCTTACAACCAATGGTTTAGGATTGAGTCTCTAGACACTTCTCCTAAAATATCTCCCTAGATATTTACATGGGACTTTCCTAGAAGCTTCTAGATACAAGATATTTATCATACCTTTATTATCCAAAAACTTCTAGAAAACCCTAGGAACTTCATGGACTCAACCATGAATAAGTGAATCCAAATGCACCCAATTAAGCCAAAATGGTGTTGTTCGTGACATTCTCCCCCACCTATCCAAGTGATGCCCTCATCGCTTACTCTTCTCTTGGCGAAACTTCTCCATCTAGCCTTTAAACTGCTACAAGGATCCCGCCGGTTCCCAGCTGTTCTCACTGTTGGGTAAGCCTTTCTTCTTTACAAAGTACTCTAACCTCGGATGGTTGTTGGCTTCACGAACCGTCCTATCCGCAAGAATATCTTCGGCCTCCTTATCGAACTCCATACGAATCCCTGTTAGCGCTCGACTAGACTTTTCTCTATCTGGATCTTCCATATCCTGATGATATGGCTTCAACATACGCACATGGAAGACTGGATGATACTTCACTGTTAGGGGAAGCTTTACCCTGTAAGCTACGTTCCCCACTTTCTTCTCAATCGGAAATGGGCCCTCATACTTGCGTATCAAGCTCTTGTATAGACCTTTATGTCGATCCAATGTAGAAAGCTTGACAAGGACCAAGTCTCCAACTTGATACTCCATATATCTTTGCTTCTTGTCGGCCTATTTCTTCATCTTCTTTGCCGCCTTGTTCAAGCACGAGCATGCCAATTCATTCTGATCTTGCCACTTCTTGGTAAATCGATAAGCGGTTGGGCTATTTCCCTTTAACCTATAGCAATAGCGTTTGGAGTGAGTGGTTGCTGACCTGTGACAATCTCGAATGAGCTCCTCCCGGTAGAATCACTCCTTTGCAAATTGTAGGAGAATTAGGATATGTCCAGTAGATTCGCCCAATCCTGCTGGTTGGCACTCACATAGTGTCTCAAGTATACCTCCAATAAGGTGTTTACCCACTCTGTCTGGCCATTTGTCTGAGGGTGGAAGCTAGTGGAGAAGTCTAGATCTGACCCCATAAGTTTGAAGAGTTTTGTCCATAACCTTCCTATGAAGCGGCCATCCTAATCACTTACGATGGACTTTGGTAGCCCCTAATACTTCACCACGTGCTTCAAAAATAGTGGTGCCGCTACCTCGGCTGGACACTTAGCTAGGGCTGGAATGAAAATGTCATATTTAGAGAACCGATCAACCACAACCATAAGAATACTGCATCCATCTGACTTGTGTAGACCTATGATGAAGTCCATGGAAATGCTTTCCCAAGGTTGCTCTAGAATAGGTAATGGTTCTAACAGTCTGACCGACGTTCTCTGCTCTGTCTTGTCTTGTTGGCACACAAGACAAGTCTTCACGTAGGCCTCAACATCATCCCTTATGCGAGGCCAATAATACATCTCTTCTACAAGAGCTAGAGTTCTGTGCACACCTAGATGTCCTGCCCATTAAGAGTCATGACATTCTTTAAGGATCTCCTGTCTTAGATTCCGAACAGTGGCACGTACACCCGTCTCCCTTTGGTATAAAGCAGGTCTCCTTCTAGCCAGAACCTTTGAGTCTTGCCTTTTTTTGTAGTCCACCATGTTCTTGGCTATAGGATCATGAGACAAACCTTCCTTAATACGATCAAGTAAGGTGCTCTAAGGATGACTTATCATAGCAGCAAATTCTATCTTTCGGCTGAACGCATCTGCCACTAAGTTAATTTTTCCCGGTTTGTACTTGAGCACATAGTCAAACTCTGCCAAGAAATCCTACCATCATAATGCCCGCTTACGAGATAACTTCTTCTGAGTCTAGAAATAGCTAGTGGCCACATTGTCTGTCTTCACTACAAATTTGGACTCACGTAGGTAATGCCTCCAAACTCTTAGATAGTGGACCACGGCCGTCATCTCCTTCTCTTGAATGTTGTACCGCCTCTCAGTGTCGTTTAACTTTCGACTCTCATAGGCCAGGGGGTGTCCTTCTTGCATCAACACCCCTCTAATTGCGAAGTCACACGCATCAGTGCGCACTTCATAGGGCTTGCTGAAGTTAGGAAGAGCGAGAACCGGTTCCTCTGTCACAGCTCTCTTCAAAGATTCAAATGCCCTCTGGCATTTTGAACTCTAATCCCATGCCTGATTTTTCTTCAACAAGTCTGTTAGTGGAGCTGCCAATACTGAGTAGCTCTTTATGAATATTCAGTAGTAGTTAACCAAGCCTAGAAATGTTACCTTGGTAGGAGGCTCCCACTCTAGTATGGCTCGTACCATAGCTTGATCCATGCAAATTTTACCTCCTCCAATGATGTGGCCTAAGAAGACCACATCCTCCTGTGCGAACGAGCACTTTTCTCTCTTCATATAGAGGTCATTACTTCTAAGTGCCTGGAATACATGCCTCAAGTGTTCCACATGCTTGTCCATGGTTTGGCTATAAATCATAATGTCGTCCAAGTAGACCACCACAAAATGTTCTAGGAAAGGCTCCAATACTTTGTTCATCATGGTGCAGAATGTAGTTGGGGCATTGGCAAGACCGAACGACATAATTAGGAATTCATAAGAGCCATACCTGGTCACACATGTCGTCTTTGGTTCATCTCCTTCAGCAATCTATACTTGATAGTATCCCGAGCGCAAGTCAAGCTTAGTGAAGTCCATTGCCTGCCCTAATCTGTCGAATAAGTCCGCAATCAGAGGAATGAGATACTTGTTCTTCACCGTGATCTTGT
This sequence comes from Asparagus kiusianus, assembly GCA_022839385.1. NCBI lineage: Eukaryota > Viridiplantae > Streptophyta > Magnoliopsida > Asparagales > Asparagaceae > Asparagus > Asparagus kiusianus. The sequence goes on from BQKN01067293.1 coordinate 324,737, forward strand.
TTAAAGCCTGATAGTCGATGCATAACCGTAATGACCCATCATGTTTCTTCTGGAACAATATAGGTGAACCATATGGAGCCTTAGACGGACGAATGTATCCAGCATCCGGCAACTCCTTTAGTTTTTTTCGAAGTTCCTCCAACTTTGGTGGTGCCATGCGATAAGGACCCATAGCTGGGGGATGAGCTCCTGACTCGAGCTCGATCTTGTGATCCACCTCTCTTCTAGGTGGGAGCTTACTTGGCAACTTTGTGGGCATGATGTCGTGGTAGTCCTCCAAGGCACTTTGGATTTTCTCGAGCACGTCTTCTCCCTGGTATGAGTCTTCCTCCACCTTGACTATAGTAATAAAAGTTGGCTCATACCGACGGATGCCCTTGGACACTTGTAAGGCCGAGAGCATTTTAGAAGTCACACTCTCTCACTTGATCGGAACTGTGCATGCTTTGCCCTCTAGGATGCACATTGTGTTGGTGTATGGAACTAACACGGCCTTCACCTTGTCCAAAAATTCCAAGCCAAGTACTACGTCAAATTCGTCCATGTTCACGGCCGTCATGTCTTCTTGGTCGCACCATTATCCGATGCTTACATCTACCTTCTGAGCCACGCCAGCGATGTGAGTAGGACTTGAATTAACAGCTTTGATGATACCCCCTCCCTTGGTGATCTTGAGATTCAACCTACTAGCAACATCACGAGAAACCAAGAGATGAGAAGAACCAGTATCTAGAAGGGCCTTGAAGGTTTTACCAGAAATGGTTGTATCGATGAACATCATCCCCCGAGGTCTTGCATCCACTTTTGCCTTGATTGCATTGAGGAGACAGAGTGAGTTGATTCTGGTCTCCTTATTTTGCTTCTCCTCTTCCTTCTGAACTAGGGCTGCAAGATTGACCCTCTTAGGACAGTCCATAGCCTTATGTGGACCGCTACAGAAGTAGCATGCCAACTTCTTTGAACGATCACCTCCTTTAGAGTTATCATAGGACTTACCCTTCTCGGATGTTGACTTAGGTGGGAACTCTTGCGATGGTTTATCCTTCTCACCCCACCTTTAGTAGGCATACCCTTTTTATCCTTTGGCTTGGATGAGTTGTTCACCTTCTTGAACTCGATCAGCGACTCGGCTACTTGCATTGCTTAGGCAAGAGTCTGGACGCCACGCCTTTGTAACTCCATCTTGGCCCATCTCGCGAGGCCATCCATGAACAAGAATAGAGAGTCCTTCTCACCCATGTCTAGGATCTCTAGCAGCAACTCTGAAAAATTCTTTCATGTAATCACTAATTGAACCTTTTTGAATAAAGAGACGGAGTTACCTCGGGCCTCGTCCTCAGCATTCTCCGGGTAGAATTGCCGCTTCAGATCTGCCTTGAATTCTTCCCAAGTAGTAATGGAGCACGTTCGCTATTTTTCATATCCTCACATTGTCTATGCCACCATAACGTAGCAATGTCTTTTAGATAGACAGGTATGGCTTGGAGCTTGGCTGCTTCATCTCTATATCCGGTAGCATTAAAGTAAACTTCCATGTTCCATAGGAAGTTATCAATCTCTCAGGAACCCCTAGCTCCTTTATACGGCTTCGTTTTAGGAGTATCTTTAGCCATGAAAGGTTATGAAATCATACCTCGAGTTGCCAAGATAGCATCATATTGGCTGAACTTTTCTTTAAATTCAACCATCTCCTTCAGGAACATTTCTCCTTGGCTCCGTAAGAATGCACACTCCTCACGTACGAATGTGATCCCTTGTTGTAGCATGTTAACAGCGGAATTCAAGGCCGACTGCATTTCGTCCTGAAGTTCGTCTCCAACAGACTCTAACTTCTCGATGCGCTCGTCGAAATCCTCCATCTTATCCACCACGGTAAGCTCCACCTTAGCTAACCATGCCTCCAACGTCGTCATGATGTCACGAGATTTATCCCTACATTTCCTTAGAATATCCTTCGGATCCACCGTACCATGTACTTGGGAACGAAGGTTGGAGCTTGACATTATCACTTCCGAACCTTGGCTCTGATACCAAATGTCATAGGCTGATTCTTTCACCACAAACCTCACTTGAACTCGTGCGGCACTTAGTCACTCTTTCCCTCACTAGAATGGCTATGTCAGCCTAATCCGTCAAACATTCACTCAAGAGAAGGGAAGAGATCACTCAAGAGTGGAAGTGGAAGCTCGTATTGCTTTATTACTTAGCAACTCTTGCTTGATACAAATAGAATGCCTTAGCCCCCTATTTATAGGCAAGGCTAGCTTACAATGAATGGTTATGATTAGCCTTCTAGATTGTTCTTACAACCAACTGTTTAGGATTGAGTCTCTAGACACTTCTTCTAAAATATCTCCCTAGATATTTACATGGGACTTTTCTAGAAGCTTCTAGATACAAGATATTTATCATGCCTTTATTATCCAAAAAAAACTCTAAAAAACCGTAGGAACTTCATGGACCCAACCATAAAAAAATGAGTACAAATGCACCCAATTAAGCAAAAATAGGGCGGTTCGTGACACAGGTAAGGGGGGAACTCGAGCTTGAGAGAAGGGGGTGGGGTGCGGGTAGGGGGTGATGATGATAGTAAATAGGGGTGCGGGGTGCGGGCGTGGGGGGTGGAGGTGGCAACAGCACTAAGCGAGGTTTTTTTTCTACTTTCAGCTCTGGTAAGAGGGAGAGAACGAGGGTTACAGCAGGATGGGTGGAGGGGGTAGCTAGGGTTTTATTATTTTTATTTTATTTAAAATGAGACCCGTATCCTAGACAAATTTTCCATCTAGGATGCATCCTAGATGAAATTTCTGTCTAGGATGCTTATCCCAATTAAAAAAATAAAAATAAAACCATCTACTTTGATAATAATTTTTGTCTACAATGTTGCAAACTAGATAAAATATTCTAGACGGAAATTTTCAGTCTAGTTTAACTGGGTAGCTAGGTTTCTTTTGTCTTTTTGTTGGGTTTCACTTGGGTTTTGAGCTTTGTTTCTTCATCCTATATATACCCCATTCAATTTCACTTCTGAGCTAAGAAGAGAGGTTTTAAAATAAGTTTAAAAAGAGTTTTAGTTTGTTTTAAGTGTTTGTTTACAAAATTAGTTTTGTGAAGATTGTTTTACAAGAAGAGGAGATCAATTTCAGTTTGAGCTATCAATATTCCTATCCCTCTCTCTTGTGATTAGAGAAGTGTTTTGATGCGGCATAAACATGTACCAAAAATATTACAAGTGCACAACCGTGTCAAGTTATAGTATAAAAAGTTATCGGTCCCACGAGGAAGGTGTTTTGTAGGAGAAAATATAAATCGGTTCTTATGTTGTGTGCGTGACAAATAGGAGTGAAGAATAAGTGTGATTGAAGGGAGATAATGAGTGTGAAAGTGATAGTGTGTAAATCGGCACAAAATGTAAGTGACAGTAGATGTGACAAAGAATGAATGACTTTCACAAAGAGAAAAAGAAAGATGAATAAAATTAAGAATCAAAAAGAAAAATCAATAATAAAAAGAAAATTCAAGAAAGTAAAGATGACGAATTCAATTAAAGATATGGGTAATCTAGAATTGAATCAACTTCTTAGAAAAAGGTGATTCCCTAGAGGGTTCTAGCCTAAAGGGGAATCAAAGAAAATAAAAATAAACAAAAAGGAAAACTAATCCCAAGAGGGTTCTAGCCTCAAGGTGAATAGTATAAGAAAATAAAATGGCGATTCCCTAGAGGGTTCTGGCATAAAGGCAAATCAAAAAATAAAAATAAAAATAAACAAAAAGAAAAACTAAACCCAATAGGGTTCTAGCCTCAAGGTGAATAGTGTAAGAAATTAAAATCTAACTACAAAATAAATTACAAAATCTAAACTACAAAATAAATTACAAGAAAATAAATCTACTCTATAAGCATGAAATAAATCTAAGGCAAAAGGGTTCTAGCTTCTTAGCTATTTAACAAGAAAATAAAATCAAACTACAAGCATAGAAATAAATCTAAATTAATAAGCAAAGAAAATAAAAGAGAAAAATAAAAGAAATACAAACCTCTTAATAATTCTTCATCTTCATCTTCATCATCCAACAAAGAGAAGAAATATTTAAAGTGGTGACAAATTATTTTATTATTTGTAATAAAAGTTATAAATTTGAAAGACCTTCTCAATTAAGAGTGGCCCTCCTCTCCAAATGGAGTTACAAAAATTTTTATATCTCTAACCCCTCATTCTCTACCCCTATTTATAGTAAATATCAGTGAATGAGAGCCCTTGGATCGAAATCTTATCCAAAAATATTAATTTTCAGCCATAGATCTGTAACTGCCTACGGAGCTATCGATAAGGGCATCGATAAGCTTATCGATGTGCGCATCGATAAGCTTATCGATGTGAGCATCGGTAGGCGCATCGATGCGCCTATCGATGTGTGGTAGTTTCTCTTTCTGTTCGAGCTTCCTCGTTGTGTGTTGGGCTTTTGGCGACTTGGGCTTTTGGGCTTTTGGATAATTTGGCAATTCTTAATTCTTCATTGGGCTTTGCTTCATTTATTTATGCATTTGGCTTTTCTTCCTTAAATTAAGGGGTTTTTGTTGAGAGATGGGAGTTTGAGATTTATTCTTCATTAACCTACAATTAAAAAATAAAAAAATTATTAGTGGTATATTTATTCATATAAAATATATAATAAGGGTATAAAATTGTAATAAAATATGATTATCAAATACACCCATACCTAAATTTTTGCTAGTCCTCTAGCAAAGAAAGAAAAAGAAAAGTCTAACTCACTTTCGTAGGAATCACGATTGTATTTAGCACATACAACATGCCTTTAAACCCCTAGGTTACCCTAGTGGACGAATTGTAGTATCGTGAGGGTTTGTAGTGAATATACCCAAAAAATTCGGTCAACTTGTCAAATTAAAGAAGTCAGTAAATAACTAAATTTACTTAATAACTGAAGCTAGTTATTACTCAAGAAAACATATTTATATATAACTGTAAGGTAAATTTCCTAGAAAATCTTCTCATTATAGCAACACAAAACCAAGCCAAGCTTAGAAATTTAATTTAAAAGTTTTGAAAAGAACATGCTAACTCTTTGTTTAAAATAATAATCAAGTTACTTGATCTAAAATATTTTTCAAAAATATTTATTAGTATTTTTATTTATATTTATATTATTTTTTTATTTTTATTTTTTGACTCTTTCTTCCTTGGTGATTTTTTCTACTTTAATGGGCTTTCTAAGCGATCATTTAACGAGTTTTGGGCCAATGGATCCTAACCTAATTGTGCTTAGGTTATTAAGTATGGAAATACTCCTTAGGCTTAATTACTCGGTTAGCTTAGGCTTTATAAGATAGAATCACCTTGAATTTAAGAGTTTTTTTCTTTCTTTATTTTTATTTTTATTTTTGCCCATTTTTTGTACTCTTCTTTTGCATTTTTTATATGTATATGTTTATATATTATGAAAAATATGTAAGTCAAGACACTTTGAAAAATTATTTTTAACTCTAAGCTAAGCATGTATAAATTCCATTATTTTAAATAAAAATCTAAGTTAAGGCTTAAGAAAAGTATACTACTTTGAAAATCATTTCTTAAGAAACTTATTTAGAGTTATCATAAAAGTTAAACTTGAGTAAATAACAAACTAGAGATTAGAAAATTTAAAATTTATCAAATAAATCAATTATTACATAACTCTATCAATTTGGCAAGTGACGTTATTTTTATAAATTTTTTTAGAAAAAGGAAAAAATATTTGAAATGCAACTAAAAATGTAAAATAAGGAGAAAAAAATAACTAATTTCCACCCTCACACCTAAATTTTGCATTATCCTCAATGCAAACTCTATGATGCACAAAGTAAAGTAGATAAGAAGTGAAGTACTTATATTTGGTCGGCTGATAAAAATCTGCAATTACCTTTGTTCTGAGGAGGATGGAATCAAAAATTTATTCTTCTTCTTTGTTTTTACAACTAAACAAGAAACTATAAAATAAGAGAAGATTTTTTTATGCTGAAATAAACAAAATAAACAATGTAGAATAAAATATTCAACATGAAGAGCTCATGTTCTACATTGAATCCTACCTTATTGTTGAAAATTCTTCCCCCGGTTTTAAACAAATTTAAAATGATATAATCAATACTGTGCTGAAATTCCAAGCATATCAGGGTGTTCAGTAATTCTTGTGGCAATGGAAGGTAGGTATTATTGGTGTCATGTGTTTTGAACTTAGATTCTTGATTTACGAATGTTTGTTTTCTAACAACCAAATTTTCTTTAACAATTTCCTTAACCCCATGATTCATGATTGATGTGTAAAAATTTGGTTGTTGTTTATTTTCCAAAAATCTTAGTTCATCAAGAAAGAGTTCTTCAAAATTTAGTTCAAAGCAGCAATTGTTTAACACGGTTTCTTTGTTTTGACAAACTTGATATGTTTCTCCTAATATTTTCAGATCCTCACCGAAAATTTCCTCAAAACTTGGATCTGACTCTTCTTCTTCTTCCTCTGGCCTTTCCTGAATTGAGTTATCAGAAGGAGAATGAATTGGAACAAGAATTTGGCTTAAAGGTGTTCTTTCCTGATTATCGACATGTTTTCCTGACTGTAGTGCATTCATTTGAGTGTCCTTAGGATTGACCATGGGTTGACTCAGAATTTCTCCTTCCTCTCTTTCACTTATGGTACTACCTAGTTGATCAATGTGGGTTTCTAATCTAGTTATGGCTTGAGTGTTAGAGTTAAGTATGAGTTCGGTTGATTGCATAAAGGAGTTCATCGTATAGGATGTTTGAGTTAACATATATGTGGCTAGTGTGGAGACCTTAATTATGATTTCAAAACCCTTTTTCAAAATATTGAGACGTTCATCATGATCTGTATCAAGAGGAGTGTGTGTTACAACTTAATGATGAGGAGACTAATTTTGATGTGACAGACTGGGTTGTTGAAATTGTGGATGAGAATTGAAAGGAACTGTATTTCCCCTAGGAAAATGTTAGGTCGAAGAGGGAGAGAAGTTTTGAGTTCCGGAGTAGTTTCCCTGATTCCATGCAATGTTTGTGTAACTTGCCCAACCTGAATTCTAGGTTAAAAAAATGGATCATTTACCAAATACTGAGATGGGCTCTCTACAAACTCCCGAGCTTCATTGGGGATTTCAATCCTATTGGGATAACATAAATTTTAAAAAACATGTGGATTAGCCATTTGTTCAAAATGAATTTGTCGATGTGTATTGTCCCTAATCCTACGTTTTGCATGCACAAAAAACAATTTCTTTTTATACTTTTTTTAAGAAAAAAATAAAAGTTATTTTTTTTGAAGAAAATGGAAAAACAAATAAAAAACAATCACATTTGAATCATGCTAACTCTAGGGTTAAGCCTAACTCAGCTAGACCAGCTCCTAACTAAAAATTTCTTAAGTGAAAAGATAAAAGTTTTACTCGGTTAGTTAGCCAGGTAAGGATAGGAACAAAGGTTGATCAAAGATCGATTAAGTACCTCGTTCCTTGCAGAGCGCTTTACGCAACCCTTAAACCTTGCCTTAGACACCAACTAATCCAAGAAAACTTAAACTGGTTCACCTAAAGATTCTTTGTTCCTTATTAAGCTCGATTCCTTATGGCTAACGTCTAATGAGTTTTATTAGGCTTGGGTTGTGTAGTGAGGAATTTGTGATTTTTTGGCTAAGGAAATGGTAATGAAATCCCTCACCTTATCTTGATTATGGGGATTTGCCCTTAAAAATATTTTTAGGTGTGTGCCAAATCAAGATGCTCAAATCACTTTGGTGAATTCCTACTAACTATATGAAATGTAACCCTAGAAATTAAAAGCGACTAAAAAGGATGGAGAAAAAAATCTTTATATTTTTTATTAGGGTTAACAATCAAACAACTATGAGAAGGGTGAACATTGTTTGGATTTATTATCTTGTTAGTCAATGTCAAAGTGGAGGGTGAATTTTATTATGGTCAACAAAAATAAAATCTTTTTTTTAGATCCTAATTATCACTAATTGTGAGAAACTAGCTAAAGATGTAGAATTAAAAATATTAGGAAGAAGACTTACCATAAGCGAATCTCTAAATCTTTAATCTCCAATCCTTGATCTTTAATCTCAAAGTAGTTCTTTCACAAGAAACACACAAGTTAAAGAACCAAAATAATTAAAACCAACTTGATGCGGCATAAACATGTACCAAAAATGTTGCAAGTGCATAACCGTGTCAAGTTATAGTATAAAAGGTTATCGATCCCACGAGGAAGGTGTTTTGCAGGAGAAAATATAAATCGGTTCTTATGTTATGTGCGTGACAAATAGGAGTGAAGAATAAGTGTGATTGTGGAGAGATAATGAGTGTGAAAGTGATAGTGTGTAAATCGGCACAAAATATAAGTGAGAGTAGATGTGACAAAGAATGAATGATTTTCACAAGGAGAAAAAGAAAGATGAATAAAATCAAGAATCAAAAAGGAAAATCAAGAATAAAAAGAAAATTCAAGAAAGTAAATATAACGAATTCAATTAAAGATATGGGTAATCTAGAATTGAATCCACTTCTTAGAAAAAAGTGATTCCCTAGAGGGTTCTAACCTAAAGGGGAAACAAAGAAAATAAAAATAAACAAAAAGGAAAACTAAACCCAAGAGGATTCTAGCCTCAAGGTGAATAGTATAAGAAAATAAAATAGCGATTCCCTAGAGGGTTCTAGCCTAAAGGCGAATCAAAGAAAATAAAAATAAACAAAAAGAAAAACTAAACCCAAGAGGGTTCTAGCCTCAAGGTAAATAGTGCAAGAAATTAAAATCTAACTACAAAATAAATTATAAAATCTGAACTATAAAATAAATTGCAAGAATTAAATACAAGAAAATAAATCTACTCTATAAGCATGAAATAAATCTAAGGCAAGAGGGTTCTAGCCTCTTGGCTATTTAACAAGAAAATAAAATCTAACTACAAGCATAGAAATAAATCAAAACTAATAAGCAAAGAAATAAAAGAAAAAAATAAAATAAATTCAAACCTCCAAATAATTCATCATCTCCATCTTCATCATCCAACAAAGAGAAAAAATATTTAAAGTGATAAAAAAATTATTTTATTAATTGTAACAAAAGTTACAAATTTGGAAGGCCTTCTCAATTAAGAGTGGCCCTCCTCTCTAAATGGAGTTACAAATATTTTTACACCTCTAACCCCTCACTCTCTACCCCTATTTATAGTAAACATCAGTGAATGAGAGCCCTTGGATCGAAATCTTATCTAAAAACATCAAATTTCAGCCATAGATCTGTAACTGCCTGCAGAGCTATCGATAAGGGCATCAATAAGCTTATCGATGTGCGCATTGACAAGCTTATCGATGTGAGCATCGATAGGCGCATCGAGGCGCTCGTCGATGTGCCTATCGATGTGTGGTAGTTTCTTTTTCTGTCCGAGCTTCCTCCTTGTGTGTTGGGCTTTTGGCAACTTGGGTTTTGGGCTTTTGGATAATTTGGCAATTCTTGATTCTCCATTGGGCATTGCTTCATTTCTTTATGCATTTGTTTTAGTTTTGGCTTTTCTTCATTAAATTAAGAGGTTTTTGTTGAGAGATGGGAGTTTGATATTTATTCTTCATTAACCTACAATTAAAAGATAAAAATAATTATTAGTGGTATATTTATTCATATAAAATAGATAATGAGGGTATAAAATTATAATAAAATATGATTAGCATGTTTCTAAACTCATATCTCTATCTTATTTATGCTTTAATTGTTATATTCATATTTGCTAGATTTAATTGAGTTTATATTTGATTTTATCATTGTTTGCACACACAACCATTGAGCTTAACATTTTCACATATTGTATATTTGAGGTTGTGGTGAGTGTAACCATTGAGAGTGAGCTTACACTTAGTTCTCATCTTGTATTAGAGAACAAACATTGTATTTGTGCCTTCATTATGAGATACACTTTGTAATACACTTGTACACCGAGAGAAGTGTGTGGTGAGAGAATGGGTCGTCCCAAGAGGAGTGGAGTAGATGGTAATGCCTAGAGGTAGGTTGTAATTCCTAACACTTGAGGGAGACACACTACCAAAAAATGGGTGTATGGGGACGGTTCGTGGGGCGCAGTTTAAAACCGTTCCCTTTGCTACCTAAGGGGACGGTTTAGTGACGGTTCTAACTGTTACAAAAAAAATCTAAGACAACGCTTTAAACTAAAGCGTTGGGCTTGACTTAGGCATTGATAAAAATTTTGCATAAAAATCAAGATTGTGACGCCATAAGCACGAAAGGTAAAGCTGCAACACAATAAAAACATATATAATTGTGTTACCTGAATATGAAATTAAGTCCTATCCTTGAAGAACCTTGTGTCTCAGATATTGTATCTTGTATAATGAACTGTACCCAAAGATGAAAAAGGTTACAGAGTGTTTGGAAGGATACACATTACATATAAGATTAATTACATTCCATGTTAAATATTTGATCAAGTGCATCGAGTAAATGGTTCGGGTATCATCAACAAAGGCAACATCACCATGTTTCTGCAAGTCATGTAAGGACAAAGGGAGTGATATACAAGAAAGAAAAGTAGAAGTCAAGAGTATATTCATTACATTCAGTAGAGATAATGCAGAGATGTGAACTTAGAGAAATATGTTCATTGCTTATTCTCACTATTGAATTTATCAAAGTCTCATAGGAACAAGTATTTAACAAAATCAATATGTATATATGGCATAATAAGAGAATAATCTATTACCAAGCTATCAAATATATAGGAACCTGCAAGATCAGTACACAGAATGATAACATTTGCATGAGATGCAACATTAAGAAATAACAAGTTTACATGTGCCAGCTAACAAGAATAACAGTAACTGGGAGAGGGAGGGAGAAACACATAAAACCATCATTTAGGAACTCTCTGTTTAAAATATTTGAAATCAAGGATGAAAATAGAACCTATATTAATGCAGTGAATGATGCTTTCATTGAACAAACATATAAAGAACATGACAAGTTTGTATCAACTACTTCAAGGATGCAAAAAATTAGAAATACAACAATAACAACACTTTCACCATTGATAGAACAGAAATTAAATTAATTGCTACTTGTAAAAATGAGTTTGAGAGGTAGAGGACTTAGAAGTAAGGTGTCTGGCGAAAATGAGGCAGAGGAGAGGCGGCGAGATCCGATTTAGAGAGGAAGAACTAGGTTTTTTTTATGGGGATTCGGTGGCAAACTGCAGGGTCGACGACGCAATTTCTCCAAATAATCAAGCAAGAAAGGAAAATAACTCACTAACTGTTATCATACAATCAATAGAAACCAACGATCTGTCTTCCATTTGTTTTCCCAGTGTTCGGAGTTGGGCAATTGAATCTTACCTCTGTCCACAGCGACAAGGTCCGGTTTGGAGAGGAAATCCAGGGCGACGACAAAGTACAATTTGAGCAAGAGAGGCGGTGAGAGGATGTAAAACCCCAAAAATTTGTGTTAATATAATTAATATGTGATTAATTATGATATATGGATATTTATTTTGATAAATATAGTTAAATGGTATATGAGTAGTATACCATGTGTTTTGAGTATAAACAAGATCATTCGTGAGGAAGAAAAGAGTCGAAACATGCACAATGGCCAAAAATATGAGAAGCTGGAAAATTCAAGTCCGGTCGGCCGCCACGGTCGACCACGAAACCTGCAGAGAGTCAGATTCCTATTTTGAATTGGTTTCGGTTTTCTAAAGCCCACATCCATTTTTTCTGATTTATATATCATATGTTCACGATATTTTCAGTTTTCTAAGAACCCTAACAGCTACCAAAACCCTTTAAACCCTAATTTTATTATTGGAGAAGATTGGAGACATTCAAGTGGGATTTTCCTGTGATTTTTGGCTTTTGGATTGGAGATCTTCTTTGGCTTGGCATCATAAACATTTTTTTTTACAAATCTTAGGCGAGTTCATCTCTGCTAATCCCCTTCCTAATTTTTAAAATGTTTTTAAAGAGTTTTTAATATGTTTTATAGAGCAAAATTGACTAGTTTATGAATAAAAGTCAATTCTTTTATATTATATGTATAAAGACTAGGTCTTTCCATGTTAAAAAGTTTGAGAACGAATTTACAGAAATATTTAAGATCTGAAAATGATTTAAAATGTTGTTTAATCCGAAGAAAGATGATTTGTTCTTTGTTTTGAGTTTTTCTATGCATGATTTAGGATTTTGTGTATCAAGTTAATGCAAATAATCATGCTATATATGTTGAGATTGCTTCCAGAAGTTTTTATCTGCTATAGGCATGCTTTCATGCAAGTATTAAGTTGTAAGTTGTTTTAATCATGTTTGGATCACATAAACACGGTATGAACACAACACACATAATCAATATGAGATTCTAGAAAAAATCTGCCTACGATCGACTGCGCCTTACTGGCGGTCGACCACGTGTAGGATAGAGGCCTGGGTAGGCCCTGAAACCCGTCGCGATCGACCGCTGCAAAAAAAATTGCGATCGACCACCACTCATTCTTTGGTCCTGTTCATGTTTTGTTCGACTGTTTGAGTTTTCGAGCGAGTCTCTCGACCTTGTACTGTTATGATACAATGATTATAAGTTGTTCAACACCAGGGATGTCAGTGAATACCAGATATGGACACTCACACCGAGATATGTGCATGTATATTTAGAATATGTTGTGTTAACATATTTTTTGTCATAATTTAATTTGATAAATAAATATGAAGAGTATAGTAAACTCATGTATCCGGAATAGGAAGATGAAACCTATTTTCGCAAGACGATTGAGTAAGAGTATTACAAAAGTATCATCATTTCATGTATCTGGAATAGGGAGATAAAACCTATTTCCGCAGGACGATTGAGTAAGAGTATTAGAAAAGTATTGTCATTTTATGTATCCGGAATAGGGCGATAAAACCTATTGCCACAGAGCGATTGAGTAAGAATATTATAAGAGTATCGCTATTGCACAAGGAGATGCACACATGTAAGTATTATCAGTTGTAGTTTTGCTTCCATATTGGATCCCCACGAGTAGAGTACTTTCTTTGAGATCGTGGCTTACATGATATGATTTATGGTTAACTTTTGTTTTGGATGAGATCCCCCTTACATTAGAGTCGTCTACTCGAGTGTAGTTTTGAGATGAGATATTTATTCTACATGTTTGAATTTTGGAATATTTCCTTTTGTTTGTTGTTTTTCATTCATAGAGTTTGGAGTTGGTATTTAGGGAGTCACAATTTGAGACATGGTATATACATGAGGGTTTCCTTGTTTGGATTATTTTGCTCGACGTACAAACTCTCATGTTGTGGATTCCTAAATACTAATCTCTAGTTAGAGTTATATGAATGATTTCATACTAATATGTACTGACTCTATTTTCTATATACTCCTACCCCTTTCCCTGTGGAGAGGTGGAGACTCGCTATAGTGCTTTGATGCTCGCTGTTTTCCCCCCTTTCAGGCAGCAAGTCTGGCGTACGGAGAGTCGTAGTTTGATGGGATTTCTTCATAGATTCCATCTAGCTGTTTATTATTTTAGTAGTTATTACAGAACTACACAGTTAGTTATTTATTCAGACTCTAGACTTGTATTTTATTTTGTAGAGGCTGAGAACCATAGTGATACTTAGTTGACTCATTATACTTGAGGTTTATTTCAGACTCAGAGATATTTCTATTCTATTTTAGTTGGGCTCACTGATGATTATTCTCTTATTGCTTTTGTGTACACCTAATTTGTTCTATCTCTATTATTTGCCTGTCAGTACTTTCACACATTTGTTGTTTCCACTAGAGAGATAGTGACTGTGATGGTGAAACATGTCGTAGCTTAGTATTTGGTTCTTGGTAAGTTTGACATTCCGGATTTCGTCTTGGACTGTAAACTTGCGTGAAACCTGGGGCATCACAGAGGAAGTCTACAGTGGCAGCGAGGTTTGATTTGGAGAGGAAATCGATGACGGCTGCGACCTTTATGGGCGGCGACAACATCTAACGTGGTTTTTTTTATGTGTGAGAGAAATAGAGAACAAGGCGACCTCCAGGGACAGTGACAACCTCTGGCGGTGACCTCCAGGGGAGGCGAGTTTAGAGTTGGTGGTGGCGGGGGGGGGGGGGGAGGAGAAGGTGCAACAGGGCTCCGTCAGGCTTTCACCCATTGCGGAAAATTCTCCACTGCTACCTCCCGTAGGGGTTTGGGATCTTTCATGTGTGAGAGAGATGGAGAACTGGGCAGGTTTGACGGGGTTTGTTTTGTTTTTTCAAATTTCACCAAAATAAAGGGGGGAAATTTCCCTCTGTTCTGTGTTTTGGCGACGTAGATGAATAAAAAAGCGTCGTCAAAAATAGACCTTTTAGCAACACAAAATAGGGATGTTATGAAAAAGAGACTTTTAGAGATGCTAACCTAACACGTCGTGATAAATACACACTATTAGCGATGCCAACCCTAAAACGTCGCTAAAAATATATATTTTTACAGACGAAAATGAAAAACGTCGTGAAATCCATACACTTGTAACGACGCTAAGTTAAAACGTCACAAATAATATACACTTTTAGCAACGCTAATTGTAAATGCGGGGAAAAATATATGTTTTGCCGATGCTAGCTAAAATCGTTGGGAAAAACATAATTTTTGGCGACGTATTTAACCATGCGTCAGGAATAAACGTTGGGAAAAGTGCAATTTGTTGTAGTGATTATTTGTGAACTTTCTTAATACTTACATTTATGTACCTTTAACTTTCATTTTATGTGTCGTTGTGACCATAAGCAATGTAAGCTATAAATTATTAGAAAATATTATTTGCCTATAAACCATGAGCAATGTAAGCTACACATTATTCGAAAAGATTATTCGCTCATATAGAAATCAATTTCTTTGATGCATTAAATATAATAATAACATATGAAATAAAATTCTTATAAAGTAAAAAAGAAAAGGAAAAAAAATCTTCTATCTTAAATTCTAATGACTGTAGAATAAGAAAACGTATCATCATTTAAGAAAACCTCTCCATAAGTTTGTAAAGATAACCACATTGAACTACTAGGTTGCTCAATTCTTATTATTTTAAAATTAATTTCATCAAATCATTGAAATAGTTATTACATACGCAATTCTTAAGTTATTTTTATATCAACTTCTCCAATCAAAAGTAAAAAAAAGCAATTAGTGGGAAATTATTCCCTCAAATTGCTAATTATACCATTAATTTGAATGACTAATTTTAAATAACTTAAGAATTGACTTACCTAATAATAATTTTAATGTTTTGACGGACTAATTTCAAAATATAAAAGGTTTAAAGGACTACTACAAAAAATACTTCAATCGATTAATTTTTGTTAGTAATTGATTAATTCCATAAATTGTAATCAATCAATTGGTTAATATTTACACGTGCAATGAATATTATGTTTACAATGCTAATGTGTTCTAAGCTTCTTTTTACTCTTTAGTTGTTTACCAATTCTAATTAGATCAATCTTTTGTTAATTGGTTTTGAATGGGGAGAGCTTTAATTCGGGAGTTTAAGCTTCTTTACAATATGTAGTTGTCAACCAATTCTAAGTAGATTAATTTTTTATTAATTGGTTTTGAGTGGAGAGAGCTTTTTAGTTTAGGAGCTTAATTTTAGTTTAATAGTTTTTGTTGATAACCAATTATAAAGGTCATTTCCTGGCTCGTATCCATCACTGGGGCGTGACGATAGGCCCTCGTATATCTGTATGCACAACCCCACTACCTCCGGTTCCTTTTCAAAAAGTCCTACATTGACTTCACTTCGTAGGCACTAAGTCCGGCACCCTTTACAAAAAATCGCCATGGACATAATCAAGAAATAGATATCTACGAGATGTGCATTGATAAGATGCACCTGCGACCACAAACTAGATAAACATGGGGCCGTCCATACTTACCATGTTTGCCTATTGATCATCTGACTTTCCATCTGAACATTTCTGTCTTCAAATTTCTGCAATTGCTTTTTATATCAACTTTCTTTCCACAGTCACCATTTCTCTCGGCCACCTTATTACTAAATCTATTTTTATTTTTTTTTTGGAATTAGTTCACCTTTTCTTTTAAGATATTCAATACATCCTGAGCTATCCTAGCTTTAATCATTATTATACTTACCCCATCCCAGTGGTCTTACTTCTGTTACTGTCATTGTTTAAGGATGTTATATCTTGATTTACTGAGAAATTTTTTCTTAAAAATGGCATGAACTTTTCTTCTTTTGTTTCCCTAAGCAATTTATTAATCTACATTTTGAATAAGTCTTAATTGGTATATTGATAATAATTCTGTGCCCTCAGACAGAAATCAGTTTAAAAGTATGCATTTTGAATGAAGTAGGAGGAAAGGAGCAAATTCTATCCAATATCTCTCATGTTCACGCACTTCAAGAGCTACAAAACTCCTCCGAACTATTATTTTCCACGTCCAAAAGCTTTCTCGTTCATCAATCTATGTTCCAAAAAACTACGTCTTCAGGTAGAAAGTCTATAGGTTTGCCTTTTGACAGCACGTTGAACAGTGAAATCGATTCTTGTCCTGTTGGTTTTGGATGTGTGTAGACCGAAGCCTGAAGATGAAATCAACAAGCAGCTGAAAATTCCAGCATCAGTCGACCGAAGACCCTGGATCAGTCGACCGACGTGACTGTAGGAAACAACACAGAAAGCCACGTTCTGGACAGTCGACTGATGGAGATCATCACTTGTAGGAGCTCATATGTCGACTGGTTATGTGTTACTAGTCGACCGATAGACGTGCATGAGCGATCCTGTAAAAAATTGCATTCTGGCCAGTCGACTGATATATGTGCATCAGACGGCTGATAGCAGTATATGGGCTTTCCTGGTTTGAGTTGGAATCTGTTTTAAGCTGGGATTATATACAAACCTTGAAACATTTTTAGGGTTTATTGTACATGAAAAAGAGATGATTTTGAGAGAACTTTGAGATCAGAGATCTTAGAGAGAGAGAAGCCTATTGTGTGTATTGTAATCTTCTTCATTCAAAAAGGAATTTTCTGGTGTGGCTCCCAAAAACATAGACACGTTTGTCGAACCTCGTTAAATCTGGTGTTCTCTCTTTGTTTATTCTTTCCTACAAGTTTTTTTGTATTTGTTATGATTTCTTACCTGCTATACTTTTAACACAAGATCCGGAAGGGCACGGGTTGTCATGTTGTTTCAACCGCAACAACTGGTATCAAAGCCTCGTTCGACAAAGATTTGTGAGATAGCTATGGCAGAAGAAAGAAAATCGAAGATTGAGAAGTTTGACGGATCAGACTTTACCTACTGGAAGTCGCAGATGGAGGACTATCTTATCAAGAAGGATCTTTACCGTCCTTTTATGGGAAAAGCCAAAGGAATGAAGAAAGAGGAATCAGATGAGAACTGAGAAATACTGGATCGGAAGGATCTAGGGAAGATTTGGTTGTCACTCGCCAAATCAGTCACCCATAACATATTAAAGGAGAAGATGACGGTGGGGCTTATGGAAGCACTCGTGAAGATGTACGAGCAACTGTCAGCCACAAACAAGGTGCATCTCGTCAAGACACTCTTCAACCTCAAGATGACAGAAGGATACTCCTTCACTTTACATCTCAACGAGTTCAACACAATCATTGATCAACTTATCTTCATCGACACCACGTTTGAAGACGAAGTGCAGGCCTATTGATTCTATCATAGTTGCCGGATAGTTGGCAGGTTGAGTGACCGCAATTAGCAACTCAGCAGGGAAGGAGAAGTTGAAGCTGAGCGAGGTTGTTAGCATGATTCTATCTGAGAAGGTTAGAAGAAAATCATCCAAATCAAAAGGTTCAGGTTCAGCTCTAAATCTCGAGCAGAGAGGCCAAAGCCAGAAGAAGGGTAACCATAACAAGAATCGGTCGAAGTCGAAGAAGAATATGTCGAACTCGAAGGTGAGGCCTATCAAAGGGAAGTGTTGGAACTACGATCAAGAGGGCCATATGTTTTCAGTCTGCAAAGTGCCAAAGAAGGATGTGAATGAGCAGGAGGCTCATATCGTGTAAGATGCCTTGATCCTTACTATGAATAGCGATTCTGATTCATGGGTTATTGATTCAGGAGCCTTATTACACGCCACTGCTAATAGGAAGCTTCTCCAGAACTATGTAGCAAGGAATTTAGGAAAGTATACTTTGGGGACAATGAGCCTTGCAGTATTGTTGGAAAAGGCGATGTGCAGATTCAGATAAAGGGCTCTAAGTGGAATATGAAGAATGTCAGACATATACAGAAGCTGAAGAGCAATCTTGTTTCGGTTGGCCAGTTTAGAGTGGAAGGCTATATTTCAACATTCATCTGGGATTCGTGGAAGATCTCCAACGGTACTATGATGGTTGCCCGTGGTAACAAAACATGAACTCTCTACCTTAGTTCACATACAAGTGACACCCTTATAATTGTAGCTGGCAGGAGAGTACAGATCTGTGACACAATATTTTAGGACAGATGAGTGAGAAGGGTGTGAAGATTCTACATTCTCTTGGAAATCTATCTGGCATCGATTCAGTTGAAGTTGGTATTTACGAGGATTGCATCTATGGGAAGCAGAAGAGGGTCAGCTTTCAGAAGAGTGGAAGACCACCTAATTCTCAAAAGCTAGAGCTTGTTCATATAAATGTTTGGTGTCTAGCTAGCGTGTCTTGCTTTGGTGGTTCGACATACTATGTCACCTTTATCGACGATCACTCGAGGAAGGTGTGTGTATATCTTATGAAGCACAAGTCAGAGGTGTTTGTGATCTTCAAAAGGTGGAAAACCATGGTAGAGAACAAGACAGATCTGAAGGTGAAGTGTCTGAGATCAAGTAATGATGGAGAATACGAGCTGGAGGAGTTCAAGAAGTTCTCTACTCTGAATGAGATTCGTTTGGAGAAGACTACTCCAGGGTCACTATAACAGAATGCCGTTGCAGAGAGGATGAACAAGACATTGACAGAGCGTATGAGGAGCATGCGCTTACATGTAGGTCTACCTAAGATGCTTTGGGAAGACACAGTGCATACAACAGCGTATTTGATTAATCATGGACCATCAGTTCTATTAAACTTTGGGATTCCAGAAAAGGTTTGGAGTGGCAAGACAGTAAATATCTCACACTTGTGACTATTTGGCTGTGTGGCATATGTTCATATTAGTGACCATGTCAGGAACAAGCTAGAAGCTAAGTTAGAGAAATGTACATTCATTGGATATGGCATTGATGAGTTTGAGTATTGTCTGTGGGATGAGAAGAACATAAAAATCATCAGGAGCAAAGACGTCATATTCAATAAGGAGGTGATGTACAAGGACAGGGATAATGACAGAGATAGCCAAAGTAGTGAGAGCAGCACTAAGGATGCAGGAGGATCCGAGTACATGGATTTGGAAGAACTTCCAGATGGGGAGACAATGTCAATTCTGATCGAAGAACGGAGACGACTCTAGGTACAGAGATGACTACCTAGGGCGAGGGGCTTAGGAGGTCATCTAGGGTACCCAAACCGAATCCCAGATAACTTTCGTTGCTAGATTACTTACTTTTGATAGATAGCGGTGAACTGGAGTGTTATGAATAGGAGGTGTAAGTTAGTGAATCTCAACAGTGGGAGTATGAGATGTAAGAAGAGATGGATTCTCTCCACTCGAATAAGACATGACAGTTAGGCTAGCTACCTGCATAGAAAAAAGCCTTACATAACAAGTGGATCTACCGGGTCAAGCAGGAGAATGATAGAAGGAAAAGGTACAAGGCCAGATTAGTTGTAATAGGGTTCCAACAGCGGGAATGAGTGGATTATAGGAAGATATTTTCCTAAAATTACCCTAGAGGGAGGGTGAATATGATATTTGCTAATCTAATCTGATATTAATGCCAAATTAAAACTTATTAACTTATATATCCTAGCAATGGGATATACAATAAGATATGTAAGGATATATAATGAAATAATGGGTGAATAAACTATGAGATAATATCCTTACAAAGAGATGTACACTAAATTACATGCAAGGATAAGCAAGGGTGTGCAATATGACAATAGGTGATAATCAATGAGCACAAGATATAAGGGAAATATACGCCAATACCAAACACAAACATAAGAAAATATTCACGGAGTTCGGTCACCCTCGACCTGCGTCTCCGCTCCTCACCCTCGAGGAGAATCTCCACTAATCACAAAATAACTACACTCGGTTTTCAAAAGCTCATCGAAAACATTTACAACTCACACAATTATAATCACACAATACATCCTCTAAGTATTGGCCTCTCATGTGTTATCTTTCTCAAGTGCTCGATTTACTACCTCTCCCTAGGCTTTACAACTAATGCCACTCCTCTTGGAATTGACCCCGTCTCTTACCAACACTCCTCTCGGTATCCTTGTGTATTACAATGTGATCTCAACAATTAGTCTCACAAATATAAGTATATTTTCTCTAACAAGATTAGAACTCAATTAAGCTCACTCTCAAAGAATCACTCACCACAACCCCAATATAATGTATGAAATGCTAAAAGCTCAATAGGTGGTGTGTATGATTAATGAGCAATAATAAGAACTAAACTTAATATAAAATCCAGCTTAATAAAGTGATAATCAACAATAAATATAAATAAAGATAGAAATTAAGTTTAGCAAAATTTCTCTTAAAATCATGAGTGAGAGAGATGTAGATTGAAGTTCAAACAAGAAAAGAATAATCTCTTCTTCTTGTGAAAACCACTTAACATAATCAAACTTGAAAACACTTGTAAACCCTTTAACAAACTTGCCTAAAACTCAAATTTTATTTTTCATAGATTATGCAGAAGTTAGAGGGCAAGGGTTATATAAAGGTTCACGAAACAAAGCCCAAAAACCAAGAAAATCCAAGCAAAATGATAAAAATCCGAAAAATTAGGAAGCTGGAAAACTAGAAGTTACAATGTCATTAGTGGACTGATGAATAGTGTCAGTCGACTGATGAGCTAACCATTACAGGTAGCTTAATCTAATCAGTTGACTGATAAACTCATCAATCGACTGATGACTTACTTCGGTCGACTGATGGTTCATCAGCCGATTGATTAGAAACTTTCTGCTTTTCCAACGCACTTCTTCGGTCGACTGATGATTTTCATCAGTTGACTGATAACGTGCATAGGGTGATATTTGAACATTAAAAATTGATTTCAAACCCCTTTTAAAAATAGTAAATAAATTCTAAAAAATATAAATTTTGGGAATGTTTATAAACATGAATATGAACATGTTAGAAAAGAAAATTTTGAAATATCATTTCCCGTTTGTGAAAACTCTTCATTTCACAAAAACTCATAAATACTTGTTTGTTTAAAAACTTGATTTTGTCATTTGACTTAAACCAAGTTATGAATTCTTTTGAATGATTTATGGGCTTAAGAAAAGATGTAATTTTTGATTATATAGTCCATAAACTAATAACACAATATTATCTCAAAAATAACCATATTTTTAGAAAATCAATAAATACGTGTGTGTGTAAAATTGAGCTTGAAGTATCAACACACAATATATAAATCCTAAACTAAAATACCCAAGCAATTTGATCTCTCATTGAAGCTCGATCTTGGTAGCGGGAATGAAACTAGATGATGTGTTGACTTAAACGCATAGCTTCATTCCTATTTCCTCCAACCTCCAAAAGGATGTGATCGTGTAAGTACAAGTCCAACCAACATCTGATAGGAGTATCTTTGTGTAGAGTTCCTAACAACCAAATACAAAACACTTGACAAACCGATGTTAGGAATTATTTGTTAATCATCAAAACTAGATTAGATAGTAGGATCATAAACATGAGACCTAACAATCTCCTCCTTGTTTCCGGTAAAAGTTGCTGTTTTCATTACTTTGATATCTGTTACAACTTCGATCGTTACAACAGTATAAAATGAAAACAAAGGGGTACAACTTAAACGAAAATAAACACGAGAGCCCGGTTTGGTACGGTCTCGCTTGCGTGGGTTGTTGGCCTGTGACGGGGACGTCGATATCCGTGGACCGCCGACTCTTCAAGATCCTTTCCGGGAAAATCCGGCAGAGCTTCGTCTATCCGCGTGGGATATAGAAGCAGAACTTCGTCGATCTGCGTGAGATCTAGAAGCGTAAAGCGTATATCTCGGCTAAAACGAGATAATAGCTCTTCTCAGTGTCGCCTGCGAAGGGCAACACCAAGGAACAGAAGGGGGGTGAATGAAGAAAAAGATGAAGACCTCTCGCTCCTCGATCCGGCAGGGCTTCGCTGCTCTCCTGTAGACTCTGACTCCTCACTCCGGCAGGGCTTCGCCGCTCTCTTGCAGA
>BQKN01067294.1:0-13017 GCA_022839385.1 Asparagus kiusianus
TACAATAAGTCTGAGTTAAGGAAATAAGGCATACCGCCTTTACAACTTCTAGAATAAACTCTCAAATGTCTAAACCAAAAAGTCTACAGTGGAGCTCAAAAGTAAAATATATCTAAAGTAGACAGCTGACGCTAAGGTGCATCGTGTCAACCTGCGACACTCCGGGCTCCTGGCTCGTTACCTGAAAGGGGGAGGGACAACGAGCGTCAAAGCGCTAGCGAGTAACATCACAACCAAACCCCAAGGGAAAAAGGGCTCGTTGTATATGAAAATACAGATAATATATAATAGATCTAAAACTCATTGGTATTACGAAATAAGGGCTTTAGTATTTAAGAATTTACGACACGAGAATAGGTACGTCGAGCGAAATAATCCAAACAAGGAAACCCTCATGTATATACCTTATATCTCAAATTGTAGAATCCTAAATACCAAGCCCAAGGTTCTAGTACAATAACAATAATAAAAGAAATACAACAAAGTCTCAGAACATGAATACAGTGTCAAATCATAGCCTACATGAGTATCACGTAATCATGGCATAGTCTACATAAGTGTCTTACCACAAACTCCTATAAGCAAGTCTTAAACAAGGTTAAGAAATATGTCTGAAATCGGAACTAAGTACCGTGGTCTCCAAACACATGGAGTAAGTGGCAAGTGTCCAACACGAGGCCTTTTAGGGATTATAGTCCAATCACGAGGACTTTAGGGATTATAGTCCAACCATGAGGACTTTAGAGATTATAGTCCAACCACGAGGACTTTAGGGATTATAGTCCAACCACGAGGACTTT
Organism: Asparagus kiusianus; assembly: GCA_022839385.1. Lineage (NCBI taxonomy): Eukaryota > Viridiplantae > Streptophyta > Magnoliopsida > Asparagales > Asparagaceae > Asparagus > Asparagus kiusianus. The sequence continues at coordinate 801 of BQKN01067294.1, forward strand.
AGGGATTATAGTCCTGAAAGTACCCTAATGCCACTAGGAAGGAACCCTAGAGGGGGGTGAATAGGGTTTATGCTAATCTAATCCGATTTATGCCAATTTAAAACTAATTAATAAATATATCCTAGCACAAGAGATATGAATAATATATATGCAAGGATATATAAACAACACAAGGGTGAACAATATAGTGGATGAAATAAACTAGATGCAATAGGCGATATGGGCAATGAGCACAAGTATAAATGAACGCCAAGCAACTCAAACACAAGCAAATGATCACGGAGTTCGGACCTTCCGTCCTACGTCTCCGCTCCCCACTCCTGGGGAGAAATCCACTATCACACCGGGTTTTCAACGATCACCCAAAAACGCTTACACCACACAATATCGGTTTCAACGCTCACCGATCAACGTCTACAATCTCACAATGTAACTACACTAACTACCACCTCAAGTGTTGGTCCTCACGTATCGACTCCCTCAAGTGCTCGGAATTATCACCTCTCACTAGGCAACCGACGCCACTCCTCTTGGTATCGACTCCATCCTCACCACACACTCCTCTCGGTGTACTAGTGTAATACAAGTGATCTCACAATGAAAGCTCACAACAAAGGATTTGTTCTCTAATACAAGGCGAGAACTCAATTAAGCACACTCTCAATGTCACAACCCACAACCCCAAATTATACTAAGTATGAAAATACAATAAGCTCAATAGGTTGTGTGTGAACAAAGAGATAAAACAATATAAACTCAATATGAAGTCTAGCTTATGAAATTAAGAACAAACTTATAAAATGCTAGAATTGAGTTTAAGGAAACTTCTCTATAGATGACAAGAGAGAGGGAGAAGAATGAATGCTCAAACACCAAAGATGATCTCCACTTGCTCTTGTGAAATTTGCTCCACAAAACCAAACTCTTGAAAATGCTTAAAAGCTTTTAAACACACTTAAACAAAACTTAAACCCTTGTTAAAACTTTGTTAAAACATTCTCTTGGATAATAGGAGAGTTGAATGCAATGGGGTATTTATAACAACCCAAAACATCAGCAAAAACCCAAGCAAAAAGACCAAAAACCCAAAAATAAATAAAACAGGAAACTAGCCGTTACTGTGCAACGGCTAACTGATGAGTCGACTTAGGGTCGACTCATGACATATGCAGTTTTTGGCAGATGCTGAAAATTGTGCGTATCTGGTTTTTTAAAATCAATTAAAAATCGTAAATAAGCTCCAAAAATTATGAAATTTTGTGGGCATGTTCTAGACATGTATAATAACATGTCAGAGAAGGAATTTCTGAAAAATCATTTCCCAGTTAAGAGAAATAAATGTTTGAACACAGATTTACAGTTTCTGAAAAACTGCAGACATACACGATTTTGTAAAATCAATTTGATACAGTAAATCAACTCCAAAAATAGTAAAACCTGGAGGAAAGTTTCTAAACATGTAGATAAACATGTCAGAGAAGGAATTTATCAAGTATCACTTCTCATTTGTGAAAACTCATCAGTTTTGTAAAACATGCACGAACATGTGCACGAACGAAAACGTGAATTTGTAAATTCCTTTAAACATAACAAATCAATTCCAAACTTGATGAAACTTTGAGAAATGTTTGCAAATGATATTTTGAACATGTTACAAAAAGAATTTTTCAATTTGCATTTCCCAATTATGAAATCTCATTATTTTGCAAAAGTGTTCAAAACATGAAAAAGTGATATACATGAAGTTTGATGTTTTGACATAAACAATGTTTTGAAGCTTTGCACAATGATTATATAGACTTGATAAAATATGTATATAATGATTGTTAAGTCTATAAACTGAGAATACAATATTTGAGCTTAGAAACCAAATACGTGTGTGTGTATGATATTGAGCTTAGAGTATCTAACACACATAATATAAAAACCTAAACTAAATATACCCAAGCTTGTGATCTTCAACGAAGCTCTATCTTGGTACATATGCGGATGAAGCGAGATCTTGGATCTTTAACTTGAATAGCATAAGCTTCACCGACATTCCGCCAACCTCCATTGGATATCATCATTATGGCGCAATTCCATCCATCCTCCAACACATTGTTTGTCTAGAATACCTAATAAGAAACATAAACACTAGACAAACAATATTAGGAATTGTTTGTAATCATCAAAACAAGATTAGAAGATGTAGGCTCATAACATGAGACCTAAAAAGTCCAACCACGAGGACTTTAGGGATTATAGTCCAACCACGAGGACTTTAGGGATTATAGTCCAACCACGAGGACTTTAGGGATTATAGTCCAACCACGAGGACTTTAGGGATTATAGTCCAACCACGAGGACTTTCGAATTTGTACAAGATCGCTACAATGCATGTAGTAGAACCTACTTATCAGTTTCATAACTAAATCAGTGTATATGCCCCCAAATTTATACCCTCAGGTCATCTATCATGTATGGCCATATGTTGGGACTAATAACCAGGTCAGATGATCCAAACAAACCCCAAATAGGAGTGAAAAATAGTCTAATACAGCAAACCTGGAATTTTGCCTCAGAGGATGCGTCGGTCGACCGGTCCGGTCGACCGAACTCTGATATAAAATTTGGCGGTCGCCCGCCAGAACCGTCGGTCGACCAAAATTTGTCTCGGTCGACCGATTTTGAATCGCGGTCGACCGATAATTTATCGCGGCCGACCGAAATTCCCATTCGAGCTCAGCGGTCGACCGCGTCGGTCGACCGCCGAGCGGACAGAACCCAGATTTGGGTTTTCTGTCAGCTGCTAAACCTGGAAACAAAAGTTGTATTACATGGGTTTTGATGAATATGGGATCATACTGAAAAAAATATACAACCAATCCAAAGTTTGAAATCTACCATTTGATACACAAAATCTTTGGGGAAAGAAACAACAAAAAAAAAACGTTTTAATAGCCTGTAGGAATAATTTACTCTTGTTTAGGAAAATTTTCAGATCTAGATCTTCGTTATCAGAACATTGGTGAGTTTTGAGAACTGGAAATTTGATTCTTGCAATCACTAATACAAAGATCTCGATTTTATACGAAAATACTTCTTTAGGCTCATCAAAAACTCATAAAAATCGAAATAAACAGTAAAGAACAGGGGTGAGGGATTTGGGCGAGATGATACTCGCCTTGGGTGCTGAGGAGAACCCTAAATCCCGCTGAAGAAGAAAAATCCCCAAGAGCTGCTCCCAGATTTCCAAAATCCAGCGCCAAAAACCAGCTAGGGTTACGTTTGGGGGTTCAGGCCTTGTCTCCTGGGTTGAGTTGGTTTAAATACCAACTCCCCAACCCGACCCAAAACCCAAAAGCCCAAAAGAAATAAAACCCGAAACCCGAAACCCAAACCTAGAAACACCTCTCTGATCGCTGATCGGTCGACCGCGGCGGTCGACTGCGGCGGTCGACCGATCAGTACAAAAATGCCTGCTGATGGCATTTTACCCACTGATCGCCAACTCACTCGATTTCTCTCACTTGTAAACACCTGCTGGGTTCCCAAACACTGATAAAAACCATTCATCAGATATACACATGCATATATTTATGATTATTCATCATACGGGAATTATTTACTATCAATAATTCACACATATATATTATAGCAATTTCTTTCGGGGTTTTACAGTCGGTACGAAAATCAGCATTCCAAAGATTCAACACTCCTCGGAGTTGACCTGAAGGACAGCCGAGACGTCACTCCCTCAGTCGAGTCGGCATCATTCCTCAAAGGCGACTCGAGAGGTGGACTCAGTCGACCCTCTTCATATCAAAAGATCGCTACTCAGCATTACCCGACACTCCTCCCGAGGACGACCCAGAATATTACTTCTTAATATTATTTAACCTTTGATGATTATCATTATGTCCCCGTCTTCAACCGTCTGAAGACTCGTCGGTTGCTGGCTCCCAATGTCGCTGAAGTGACCTCCCGTCACTCATAAACTGACTAGACGCGTTGGCTGCTGACTCCAAATATCATTAAAGTGACCTCCCGTCACTCATAAACCGACACGCATAGAACAAAGGGTGACTCAACCTCCAGCTCACCCCTCACCACCACCTTATAGTACACTCATAAAGTGACCAATCTACCCTTGACATCCTCTATAAATACAGATGCTATTCTCCATAAAAAGGGGTAGAAAGAGAGGGGAGGGGGTTGGTAAGTTGACAGATTCGCAATCTAAACTTTTCTCCTGATCTAAATCTGAGAGATCATCATCTCTAATGCACATAGCATAAGAACACAGTTCTATTACTCCACTCAAGCTCAAGTTCATCAACTGACTTGATCGTCAGAGGTATCACGGGGGAACAAGCCCCGTCCTCTCACGACTTCTTCTGTGCAGATCGCAAACTCTAACTCAGTGGCCAGACATAAAGTCGGGAAAGGAAGAGATCCCCTTCATCATCATTCATCAACCCGCAAGCATCCTCTTTTGGAATAAAAGCACATATTGCATGAGGAAGAATACATCGTTCTTCTCTCAAAAACCCCACTTAAGCTCATCAGCTGACTTGACCGTCGAAGGTACCACGGGAGAAACAAGTCCCGCCCTCTTATGATTCTTATGTGTGTAGGTCATTTCTTATTTATGCAGAAGAATCAGGAATTCCAGTCCAAGGATTGGGCATAAAGTTAGAGGAGGAGTCAGCCCCATCTCCCATCCTCTCCCTCTTTGTCACTAGCGTGAAGATCTGAACTGCATCCATCAGCGGAAAGCTCTCATCGACTGCATAATCTTGGACATCAACAGTTTGGCACCCATAGTGGGGCCTACTTTCTTCTCTAAGAGGGCATGCCTAATTCTGAGCAAGGGCCTGATCTTGTTCATTCTTGAAAAACACCAAGGACCTAGTCAACTCCTAGGGGTTCTAGGCATACGACTTCTCAGTCGAATGCTAAGCCCTTGGCTCCTTATCAGGATAAGCCCAAGGCATAATGACTTCTTAGTCAGTAATCAAGACCTTGGCTCCTTATCAGGATAAGCCCAAGGCATAACAACTTCTCAGTCGGCAACTAAGCCCTTGGTTCGTCATCAGGATAAGCCCAATGCACAACGAATTCTCAATCGACAACTAAGCCCTTGGCTCCTCATCAGGATAAGCCCAAGGCACAAGGCACACAACTTCTCAATCGGCAACTAAGCCCCTGGCTCCTCATCAGGATAAGCCCAGGGCATAACGACTTCTCAGTCGGTAACTAAGCCCCTGGCTCCTCATCAGGATAAGCCCAAGGCACAACGACTTCTCAGTCGGTAACTAAGCCCTTAGCTCCTCATCAGGATAAGCCCAAGGCACAATGACTTCTCAGTCGGTAAGAAAGACCTTAGCTCCTCATCAGGGTAAGCCCAAAGCACAACTGGTGGTCGATTCCTCCAGCTCTCATCAACCATCATGGTCAAGACATTGTCTCCTCATCAGGATAAGCCCAAGGCACGATGACTTCTCAGTCGGTAATAAAGACCATGACTCCTCATCAGGGTAAGCCCAAGGCGTAACTAGTGGTTGATTCCTCCGACTCTCATCGACCATCATGGTCAAAATCTTAGCTCCTCATCAGGATAAGCCCAAGGCATAACGACTTCTCAGTCGGTAACAAAGACCTTGGCTCCTCATCAGGGTAAGCCTAAGGCGCAACTGGTGGTCGATTCCTCCAGCTCTCATCGACCATCATGGTCAAGACCTTGGCTCCTCATGAGGATAAGCCTAAGGCACAACGACACCTCAGTCAGTAATCAAGACCTTGGCTCCTTATCAGGATAAGCCCAAGGCACAATGACTCCTCAGTCAGTAATCAAGACCTTGGCTCCTCATCAGAATAAGCCCATGGCACAATGACTTCTTAATCGGTAACTAAACTCGTGGCTCCTTATCAGGATAAGCCCAAGGCACAACAATTTCTCAGTCGGTAACTATGCCCTTGGCTCCTCATCAGGATAAGACCAAGGCACAATGACTTCTCAGTCGGTAACTAAGCCCTTAACTCCTTGTCAGGATAAGCCCAAGACACAACGACTCCTCAGTCGGTAATCAAGACCTTGGCTCCTCATCAGGATAAGCCCAAGGTACAATAACTTCTTAGTCGGTAACCAAGCCCTTGGCTCCTTATCAGGATAAGCCCAAGGCACAACGACTCCTCAATCAGATTTCAAAGCCCTTGGCTCCTTTTTAGGATAAGCCCAAGGCATAACTCTATGGCTGTCTCCTACAGTCGTCTCTCGGCTATAGGAGGATTATGAAGACTTAGGTCCAGCATGAAGCCTAGCCTCAGAGTTATCATCCTGCCATTAAGATCTTGGTATCATCATGAGTAAACCCAAGGCATAGAGTTCAATTGTCCGGTCATCTTCAACAAAAAGACTCAAAGCACTTTGACTTGCCAGTCTTCATCGACCAAGGCCCGAGCATCTTGCCCACAGTAGGCACAATATGAGCCAGTTGTCAAGCCGACTCATAACATTTGGGTCGGCATAACACAACCAACTCAAGAATTACCACTTGGTTCGCTCAAACAGAGCAATGCTACAAAGCAATCAGTAGCCCTAACTTTAGTCCAAAGCTTTATTCATTTCACTTGGACTCGGCTAAAGCCGACTCTAAGCAAAAGGGGCTAACTGTTATGGGGTACAACTATTTCCAAATGTATGATCTGATGAGTCGACATCTCGACCAGCCAGACAAGGCGACATGATCTGCTGACTCAGAAGGCAGTGTTAGTCGGTACGAAAATCAGCATTCCAGAGATTCAACACTCCTTGGAGTCGACCTAAAGGATAGCCGAGCCGTCACTCCCTTAGTCGAGTCGGCATCATTCCTCAAAGGTGACTCGAGAGGCGGACTCAGTCGACCCTCTTCATATCAAAAGATCGCTACTCAGTGTTACCCGGCACTCCTCCCGAGGATGACCCAAAATATTACTTCTTAATATTATTTAGCCTTTGACGATTATCATTATATCCCCGTCTTCAGCCGTCTGAAGACTCGTCGGCTGCTAGATCCTAATGTCGCTGAAGTAACCTCCCGTCACTCACAAACCGACAAGACGCGTCAGCTGCTGACTCCCAATATCATTAAAGTGACCTCCCGTTAATTATAAACCGACACGTATAGAACAAAGGGTGACTCAACCTCCAGCTCACCCCTCACCACCGCCTTATAGTACACTCATAAAGTGACCAATCTACCCTTAGCATCCTCTATAAATACAGATGATATTTGCCATAAAAAGGGGGCAGAGAGAGAGAGGGGAGGGGGTTGGCAAGTTGACAGGTTCGCAATCTAAACTTTCCTCCTGATCTAAATCTGAGAGATCATCGTCTCTAATGCACATAGCATAAGAACACACTTCTATTACTCCACTCAAGCTCAAGTTCATCAACGGACTTGATCATCGGATGTACCACAGAGGAAAAAAGTCCCGTCCTCTCACGACTTCTTCTGTGCAGATCACAAACTCTAACTCAGTGGCCAGACATAAAGTCAAGAAAGGAAGAGATCCCCTTCATCATCCTTCATCACCCCGCAAGCATCCTCTTCTAGAATAAAAGCACATATTGCATGAGGAAGAATACATCGTTCTTCTCCCAAAAACCTCACTCAAGCTCACCAGTTGACTTTACCATCGGAGGTACCACGGGAGAAACAAGCTCCGCCTCTCACGATTCCTACATGTGCAGGTCATTTCTTGTTTATGCAGAAGAATCAGGAATTCCAGTCCAAGGACCGGGCATAAAGTCGAAGGAGGAGTCGGCCCCATCTCCCATCCTCTCCATATTCGTCGTCAGCGCGAAGATCTGAACTGCATCCATCAGCGGAAAGCTCTCATCGACTGTGTGATCTCGGACATCAACAGTACTAGATTAATGTGTTTATAACTCATAAATAGTAGATCACATGGCCACATTCTAGGTTAAAGGAAACAATGACGATATTTTAGTTGAGAGAGAGATTATTGAATTAATGATCATCCTACAAAAAACTTTATTTTTTTTATTTTTATTCTATTTTTATTAATTTAAATAATTATGATATTTAACTATGTGCATTGCACGTGCATCTCAACTAGTGAAAATAAATGCACGTGATCCGTGTAACAATAACAAGGTCATAATCCCAAAGTATTAAGGTGGCGAAATGAATCACAATCTTGGATTCATATATGTCATTTGCATGGTAGGCAAATTATTTATTTATATTTTGAAAGTTCTTTTATATAAAGCATGGTATAAGGTATAAGAGTCTTATCTGATATGAATGAAAATAGGTAGATAACAAATAAGACTAAGATTTATTTATTTTTGTGTTAGCCACGTAGTTACCAAGTTCTATTCCCTAAAAATGAATAATCTTTTTCTAAGTGGCGGAGGGAGTGAGGGTCAAGGGGTGTTGAGATCTTATGCCAATTGTTGTTGAAAACTGTGTCAAGAAACCAAACCAAACGCCGATCAAAGAGAGCCAAAACCAACCAAAATCAATGCACAAACAAAACACCAATTTTAACGTGGTTCGGCAATTGCCTACGTCCACGGGACAAGAAGGGAATGGGGGTTCCACTAATAGAGAAGAAGAGTACAACTTGAGATTACAAATCACTTGAAGGAACAAACTAATCTCACCAACAAAGCTCTTAATCTCTCCAAATAAACCCTAATCAAATAGCTCAGAAAATACCTCTTTTCTGTGCTCCAAATATCCCAAACTCTTACCTTAAGAAACCCTAGAACGTGTATTGGTATTTATACAAATACCAAAACCAAATAAGAACATGAAACCAATATATGGGCCTGACCCGCTACGCGGTCGACCGTCACGGTCGACAGCGACCAACAACAGAACCTGAAAAAAATGCTTACAGGGTCTCGCGGTCAACCGCGCCAAATCCAGGCACATACTCAGGCCTGTGCATGATCGCGGTCGACCGGCCTTTCGCCGTGGTCGACCGTGAAGCTCCAAGTGTGACTCCTACAGTCTTCAAAACATGTTCTTCACCAAATTGTTCGCTGTTTCTTCAATTCTCCACCTTGACGAAGTTTCTACCAAAACTGAGCTGACACCAACCAAACCAAATGCCTCACTTGTTGCATCCAGTACACCATGGCAACGGACTCATGACAACTGATTCCATCCACACAAGTCGAGACCCAAACGGGAGTGCGAACACTCACCCAAACGTCGATGTCTACTCACCAAATCGGCTGCATCATTAAGACTGCCTATGTATCCTCTTGCCGAAGGAATAAAGCATTCACGTAGTTCACCCAAACGGCCTCCAAAGGCCCTCAATTAAATAGAAAAGTCTGCAACTCTTCCCTAATATCACCAACAGATCTGCAACTGATAGCGGTCCCAAACTGATACAAATCAAACACCTCCATCTGAGGTGAACCAATAGCTGTATTCAAATCATGTCCACCAGCTGTAACCAAATCCAAAAACAATCTATCACCTGCATCCGAAATCAAATGATTCCCAACCTGTACCACCTCAGCTGGAATCCCAAATGACGCAGTATGATCTGGAGTATGTGGAATAAGTTCTACCCAACGTGAAGTAGCATCACCCTTCACCTTCTACGATATCCAAATGACCTGATCAACACTCTCCACCTGCTGAGAGTTAAAAGTGACATTCCTGCTAAGAACAAAATCAGAAGCTCCCAAACGATAATCAAATGAGCCTCCGAATCCCAAACGCGCAATCGGATCAAATCTCACATCCTCGATGTGACCAAATGATGGGTAACCAAATATCCGACGCTAACCAAAATCTGAAATAGTTTCACCAGATCCAATAACTCCTAATACAGCAGTCGACGACCTATGACTAAGATGACCCAAATATGTCGAAACTCCAGAACCAGAACCAATACTCGACAACCAACACTAATCCTCCTCCAGAAAGGAACGCCCCATCGAAACTGTCATCTCATCTCGTTGCCCCAAAGTCTCCTCACCAATGAAGTGTTTCAAGTTACCATGAGCTCGGCACAAACACAAGAAAGAACCCCTACCAAAGCTGGAACAACGAGTTACCTTTCTGCCAATATACTTCTTCCAATTATTGTTAACTTCTAGGACTTTACACCAACGAAAACTGGTCACGACCCAATAATGCCTAGAATAATCACCAACTGTGAAAACTACAAAACGATTACCTCCCAATGATGTCTCCTTGGATGGCCCCTAAATGCCTGACTGAACACCTCCTAAAAGACCCCTCGCTCAATGAATAGAAGTGTCAAACTCCACCACGGTCTTACTCATCCCAATATGCTCAAAGAACTTCCATCTGCAGGTCAAAGCACTCCTTAACAACCTATGCACGACATCACCAATCATATACCCCAGCACCAAATAATGTCACAGTCTAGCCAAATTCAATAAAGTCGTTAGAGCTCTATCAATCACCGTGCTCCCAAGTAAATAGTATAAGTTACTCCTTCTGACGCCCTTCATCACAATCATAGACCCAAATGTAACCTTCAAACGTGTATCCGTCAAGGTCACCCTATAGCCTGCTACCTCCAAAGCTCCAAGTGAAATGATGTTCTTCTTCAACTGAGGAACGAACCTCACTCCAACCAACACTTTGTCACTCATCCTAATCCGAACGGTGCCAATACAACCAATAGGGCATTCATGATCATTATCCATGAGCACAAAATCCCCTCTTTCTAACTCCTGAAAGCTGGAGAACCAATCTCTCCTAGGGCAAATGTGGTATGTAGCACCCGAGTCCAACATCCACTCTGTAGAGTAGGCAACACAAACTGACAGCAGTGTAGATAATGAGTAGCCCGAAGAATCCGAATCTGAATCGTTACCACTAGCCTTGACAACATTCACCTCTGAAGCCTGAATAGCTTTCCCCTTATTCTTCCCAGCTTGATCATTCAACTTTGGGCATTTAGCTTTCTAATGTCTATCTTCTTTACAAAAAGCACACTGATTCCTACGAATTCCAAAATGTGCCCCTTTAGACTGTGACCTTCTACCTCGGTTTGGACCCTTTGCTCTTGCAACCAATGCCCCCGCTACCGGCTTAATAGAAATTTCGTTGTCCTTCTTCCTAAATTGGTAATTCACTAATGCATCAGTGACCTCACTATATGAAAGTGATGTATTCCCATTAATAAGAGTAAGGACAAACATCTCATATTCCTCGTCGGGCAAGGAACTCAACAATAGCAACGCCCTATCCTCATCTTCAACAATGACATCTACATTCGCTAAATCTGCAAGAAGCTTCGTATAGTGGTTCATGTGATCACTAATGGATGTTACCTTCTTCAATTGGAAGCGATAAAGCCTCCTCTTCAAATGCAAGCAGTTTTCGATGCTCTTCGTCAAGTACTTGCTCTCTAGGACTTTCTAAATCTTCTTAGCTGAAGTCTCATTCATCACATCATATTTTAGATCTTGAGTGAGACAAGACCTAATCACACCACACGCTGTCCGATTCATCTTTTTCCAAACCTTCTCATCAATGTCATCCGGTTTTTCATCCAACTCTAATGTATCTTCCAAATTTTGCGCATTGAGCGCATCCAAGACTTCGCATCGTCAAAGTCTAAAATTGTTAGTGCCATTGAACTTCTCCACGTCAATCTTCATCGAGTGGATACTCAAACTTTGGACAGTCTTCACACCTAAAGAACCACCCTCAACTCCATCTTTCTCGGCCATAATCCTCAACACACCAACAACCAGTATGGAAACAAACAAAGAATAGATCCAAAACTGAGAAAAGAAAGAAGTTTTACCAAAAAGATCCCACCTTTCTTACCAACTGAAACCCAAGACGAGCTTCCCAAATCGATCTACTCCTCTAAATAGCCCAAGTGTAGCCCGAGCTCTGATACTAATTGTTGGGATCTTATACCAATTGTTGTTAAAACTGTGTCGAGAAACCAAACCAAACGCCGATCAAAGAGGGCCAAAACCAACCAAAATCAATGCACAAATAAAACACCAATTTTAATGTGGTTCGGCAATTGCCTACGTCTACGGGACAAGAAAGGGACGAGGTTTCCACTAATAGAGAAGAAGAGTACAATTTGAGATTACAAATCACTCGAAGGAACAAACTAATCTCACCAACAAAGCTCTTAATCTCTCCAAATAAACCCTAATCAAATAGCTCAGAAAATACCTCTTTTCTGTGCTCCAAATTGTTGA
>BQKN01067295.1:3611-16964 GCA_022839385.1 Asparagus kiusianus
CCCCCCCCCCCCCCGGCAAAAAAAAAGAAAAAGAATATCACATCCAGATATTCTAAGTTGCAAATTGCATAGCCAAATTCTTGCATGACTAGCTATGTTCCACGTACACTGCAACTATGTATTGTAGTATATGGGTTATTTATTTATTTTTTGTTGTATACTGTCATATGTTGTATAGATAGTTTTTGAGATGTACAAACTCAGGTATGCCTAAGTAATGCTCTCTAAATGCTCACTTGGTTTAATGAAAGTATTTACTTCATTGACCAAAAAAGATAACCTTGTATCAACATATTAACCGAATTGGCTAGTTCCTCTTATTAGAAGATATTATATGATTTGTTGTTTTCAATAATTAAGTCTAGATTCAATGTATTAGTTTAAATATAGTATCATACAATTTAAGACTTTTTAGAATCATACGATTTATGACTTTCCCGTATCATACAATTTAGGACTTTCCTGTATTAGATGTTTACTCTTATTGGAAGATATCATATGCTTTGTTGTTGTTTAATAATTAAGTCTTGATTCAATATATTTGTTTCATTTTCATATAGATTCTTAAAAAATTTATTAGTAGAGACTAAAAATTGTATAAGTATTACGCATCTCAATCTTCTTCATAATCAGTGAGAATTTCCTCCGTTTATTTTCAACATGGTATCGGAGCAAGTGATGCAGAACGAATTCAGATCTGAATCTGAAAAAAGATTTGATGAAATTTTGATATGATTTTGTTTAATTAGGATAGATGAATTAGTTATGGTTTTATTTGATTTTATCTTTTTCCTTTAGTTAGGATATTATCTGATCTTATCTTCTTTTACTGCGGATGTTATTTGATGTCATTTCTTTTTTTAGTTTAGGATTTGTTAACTTCTTAGTTTTTTCAATAAATAATTTGTGTTTTCCATTTGAGGGGAGAGAAGAATGTTTGAGAGGAACCCTAACTGTGAATTGAAGCTAGCACTGGACATGAGAATTTCTAGCATATGACATGCTCAAGTGTGAAGCTCAGTATTTGTATGATGTTTTCTTAAATGGGGAGAAGTTCGTTATTTGTTTTTTATTTTATATTATCCTCATTCTCAATAAATTTATATGCTTCTGTTGTCATCAGCAAATTTTTGAATCCTTCGGATATATATTTAATCTTTCTTAATCTGAGAGTCACTGGGAGGGTTTTGCCACAAACATCACCTTGCTGCTTTCGCTTAGCGTCTTCGATATCAATGGAATAGGTAAGCTCATCGAGTTCCTAGCATTCTAAACTGCAGTGAAAAGCAGCCTTCTTGATCCACTTCAGATTGAGCATCTCGCTCTTTCAAATCCCAAGGGGAGAATCTACCCTCCCTCAAAACTCTATCCCAAGGGAGAATCTACAGCTTCCTCAAATTTCTACCTCTATTGCCCCTTTAGAAACTCGTTCTCATTGTAGATGCTTGTAGGCTTTTCCTCACGAAGCAAAAGGGGGTCTTGGCTTCTTTTTAAATTTTGTGAGTGGATGTGATTTTAGCAATTTCTTATTTGACTTTCCTTTGCTTTCTTCTTGTCATTCCACAAACTGAAAGCATATTTTGCACAATGAACCTAGGTGTCGTTTGGCAAGGGTTTGAGAGAGGAGGGTTATAGAGAGGAGTTAGCGTACTTAACCAATTATGATGAATTAAAAATATAATAATTCTATTTAGATTACATAGTTAATATGAAGGGTTAACTTTTTTGTTTCACAAAAAAGGGTTAACGAAGTTAATCCCTCTATTTGTTTAACAAATACTAACTTTAACCTTATGCATAGTAGGAATATTTTCTAATAATTATTATTATACTATAAATTTAACTACAAGTCTGCATTGATCTAAACCATAAAATATTCTCATTTTGTACCATTTAAATAAACGGTTGTTGATAAGGCTAATAAATATAAAGCAATTTAAATCATTATTTAATAATTATTGATTATATAGGAATAAAACAATAACAATTATATACTACCATATTAGCATGAAATTAAATGTAAAAAGGGATAATTGGATTTAAAATTAAAAGGCTTTCAATAGAAAGAAAATTTGCTATTAAAGGACATAAGTAATAATTTTCTCAACAAACTATAAAAAATTCATTTTGTCAAAAATATAGTTAATAGTAAGGGTTCATTGTACAATTTAAATATTTATAGGAGATTGTCTGCTAGACTGGATATAATATAGCATTACAAAGCTATACTTACAACAAACTAGTCTGTCCTCTGCCCATTTCTTTCCAAATGACCGCTACTGCCCCCTACATGAGGAGGCGGTGTAAGTTTACTCTACATTCTCCTGCGAAATTCTAAACCTACCTGATGACGGGTTAAATAGAGGTTTCAGTCATGGGAGGGTTTGTCAGTCCTCAGGAGAATTTTGGTAATAAGGAGGTTAATGAGGGGTTAAACCCTCTTAACCCCTATACTAATCCGTTGCCAAACAGGGCCTTAACGAATAGGAATATTTCTTGGCTTTGGAGCCCTAGCATCTCTCTCATGGGTTTTTGGATCAAGTTGGCAAATTTGTGTGTCTACTCGACTTTCTCGTATCTTAGTATACTCTTGAACAACATTGACTTTTCTACTGTTGCATAGCATGGCCTTATCTCCTTTGAAAAAACTTATTTTTATTAATGTCGCTCATGAAGACTCATTTTCCCTGTTGCTCACGATTATCTTTTATCTTAATGTCACTTGCAAAGCTGCTTTTTCTCAATGTTGTTCTCAACTCTACAACTCTGTCGATGATTGTTGATGTGATTGGGTTCGTCGCTGTCTGAGATGCGACAATGGGCTAATTATTCAAATACTTTTGGGAGAAGTTGTGTTTCGCTAATCTCTGCACTCTCAGCTTGTGGGAGGTTTTTGGAGGACATCATGTGATTTGTTGTTTTTAATAGATAAGTCTAAATTCAATCTATTAGTAAAATATAGTCTCATAAGATTTAGGACTCTCCTGCATCATACGTTTCCTTTTGGTATTAGAGTCTTAAAAGAGATTCTACAAAGTGAATAATTATGATCTTCTCCATATCAAGAGAATTGTTTTAATTGTTTTCTCTTTCTTTTAGTTTCAGCACCTTTCACCAAAGAATACAATTTCAAAAGATAGAAGAAACTCTAGAAGTGAAGCCTCATTGCATTAAATCCTCGACAAGTTCTACATTTAGTTTTTCCATTTCAAATAGAGAAAAGTAGCTTCCAATGAACAAATTTTCAAATACAACATAATTATCAAGTACAATGCAAAACTTCATCAGTTAGACATACTAGTACATCATATCAAGCAATTCGTAATTGCAGAAATTGCTATTAAAAATCAAACCTTTTAGGTAGAAATCTGACCTGAACCCGAAGATAAAGCCGGCGCTCGTAGAAATCCTCCATCCCTGAACATAATGGCACGTGTCCCTATTCCAATTAAACCCAATAAAATTAGAATCAAATCAAACACAGCTTCACACGAAATCAACAAAACCCAAGAAACCCATTTGGGGTTTTCGCAAAGAAACGATCTTTTCATCACGAAAACTGAATAACAATAATAATAAGGTAGATCAGCTCTCATTGCTGCTCCCTGATTATGGGTTTTTGATTTATGGTTTGCTGGGTAGAAAGAAATGAAGATATTGAACAGAATGTATTTCTTCTTTTTTTCCCCTTACATAATAATAATAATATGCAAGTGTACACAAGAGCGCGAGGGGGTCAGTTAAATGCTCCGGTTAAGGTATGTTGTGCTTGGATGGAGGGTAGAGAATAGAAAGGGAATGAGAAGTTTGAGTTTTCTTGTTTTAGAGTCTTATTTGATGGGTAGAGGAAGGAAACGAGGGAAAATTTATACTAAAATTTGGACAAATTTTCAAAACAAACTTTTTTGCAAATTTATTCCCAAAAACAACCTATTTCACTTTTATTTGTAAAAACCGACCTGGTTTCAGTCTCAGCGTTGAAACCAGGTTGGTTTTTATAAAAAAAAAATTCCGAAAATTCACGAGAGTTAAACTCCCGTGAAGTTTAGCAGCTTTTAATTAAGCTGCTAAACTTCACGGGAGTGAACTCTCGTGAAGTTTCACAGTTCAAAATATTTGTTTTCGAACTAAGAAACTTCACGGGAGTTGAACTCCCGTGAAGTTTTGGAACTTTTTTTGTAAAAACCGACCTGGTTTCAGTGCTGAGGCTGAAACCAGGTCGGTTTTTACAAATAAAAATTAAAGGGGTCGTTTTTTGGGAATAAAATTGCAAAAGATATTGTTTTGAAATTTTGTCCACTAAAATTTTATACCCCGAACCAGGGTAAATGAGGGGAGGCGAAAATTGATAAGTTCTCTCTATTTCCCTCCCCCTTCCCTTCCATTATAGTGTGTTTGAGAGATGACTAAGAGAAGGGTAGGAAGAGAAATTTTTCTACCTTCTTTACCTCTAATTTAGGGGATAAAATTTTAGTTCAATTTTTGCCCTCATTCCACTTCTCTATTCTTCTAAATGGAACTCTCAAACAAAGGTAAATCAAAAATTTCCTTCTTCATCCATTCTCTACTCTCCATCCAAAGAGGCCATTAGTGAGCTCCGAAACACAGCAGTAGAGATTGATAGAAGTTTGTTGGGCTTTATACAAAGATTCTCTGAGATTTAAACATTTATCACCAGATCCCCTTGCATGTCATTTTGCAAATAAATAAAATTTCTTTGAGAAAACAAAAACCCAAAAATTACGGATAGGGGATAAGTCGCTAGTAAATGACAATAACAAGATTTAAAATAGGGACGATTCTATAATCATGAACCCCCCCCCACCACCCACCCCCACACACACACACCCCCCGCACACCAAAAAAAGGTTATTTTCACTTTTGATTTGGTATGTGTCCTTCAATCGTTGAAATTGCTATAAGGTCGCACAAAATCCTTAAGTTATTTTATAACTAGCCATCCAAACCAATGAAATTGCTATTGAGTTCTCTAATTCTTGTGAGTAGTTTCATACTAATCATGAAAGTTGGGGGACTGTTGTGCGCGGCGAAGCCTTGAAGCGACATGAACAATAACTCGAGTTAAATCACAACCAATAAACAAATCACAATCACAACAAGAACAAACTATTTACGTGGTTCGGCAAATTACCTACGTCCACGGGGCAAGGAGGGGGGAGTTCTTACTATTAGAAATCAAGCGAATACAAGTAGAGTTACAAATCTCACCGATAAAAACCCTAAAACAAAGCTCTAGATCTCTCACAAATCTCCCATAATTGGATACAATAATCCTTCCAAAAGGCTGCTCAAAAACGTCATTGCTTAACCCTAACTAATCAGGATTAGAGTTATATACTAACTCAAAACGAAACGGGTTGAAAACCCAAAGCCCAGCCCAAAACAGTCTGCGGTCGACCACGACGATCGACCACGGCGGTCAATCGCCCAGGTATCACGGTTGACCGTGGCGATCAATAGAGCCAAACGACAGAGACTTAAATCGATTATAGGAAACCCACGGTTGACCGTGACGGTCGATCGATCTCATCCTGAGAGCAAAATCACCTACAGGGTTGGCGTGGTCGACCGCCACGATCGACCGCCTTCAGATCCGAATCCTACTGCCCTCCTGTGCACGTTCGTGGTTGACCGTCGCTGACTCACAGTCAACCGCCAGTCTGCCTGGCTGAATTCTCCTGCTGGATTTCCTGTACTTCTCTCGTCGTGTTCGCCAATTCTTCAATTCTCCACCTCGGTGAATGTTTCTACAAAAACTGAACTGGCACCAAATCATCCAATAGTCTCACTTGTTGCATCCAGAACGTCATGGAAACACCCTACGACAACGGACTCAATTCAAAACAAGTCCGGGATCCAAACTAGAGCTGAAACGATCCCCCCATCGAAATCAAAACCGGTTGCATCGAAAACACTGCCTACGTATCCTTTTGCCCAAGGAATCAAGCCGAACGTAGTTCACCCAAATGGCCTCCAAAGGCCTCAACATTGAAGGATGTTCAAAAGCTTCAAACAATGACCAAATTTTACTCCTGATACAACTTTGGTTAACATATCTGCAGGGTTGTCGTTCGTGTGGACCTTCTCCAATATGATGTCTCCTTCATCCAAAACATCACGAACAAAGTGGAATCTGACATCGATGTGCTTCGTGCGCGTACGATAAACCTGGTTCTTCGCTAAATAGATAGTTGATATGCTATCACAATATACCTGAATGGTCTTCTGTGCGATCCCCAAGTCCTCCAATAATCCACGCAATCACAACGCCTCCTTAATAGCTTCTGTCACCGTCATATACTCTGCGTCTGTAGTAAAGAGAGCCTTTGTGGACTGAAGTGTATATCGCCAACATACAAGTGCACCTGTCAATGTAAAAGCATAACCTGAAGTGGACCGGCGGTTGTCAAGATCTCCGCATAATCTGAATCCACGTAACCAATACAATCATGCACATTCTTCTCATCCTTCTGAAATACCAAATCAACATCCATGGTACCACGACATACCGTAGAATCCACTTCACGGCCTCCCAATGACCCTTTCCGGGGTCGTGCATGTATCTCGATACCATGCTCACGGCCTGTGATAAATCTGACCTCGTACACACCATCACATACATCAAGCTACCTACTGCACTGGCATATGGGACCTTCGATTTGTAATCTTTGTCCTCAACTGAAACAGGTGACATCAACACTGAAAGCTTGAAGTGGGGAGCTAATGGAGTGCTAACTGCTTTTGTATTACCATCAAAGCCGAATTTCTTCAACATCTTCTGTAAATAGCTCTTCTGTGTAAGCTTCAAACTCCCCTTCATCCTATCTCTTTTGATCTCCATACCCAATATCTTCTTTGTCTCTCCAAGATCCTTCATCTCGCATTAGGATGACAGCTCCTCCTTCAACTTTTAAATAGCCGAAGAATTCCTGGAAGCAATTAGTATATCATCAACATATAAAAGTAAATATATGTGCTTACTATCATGTAGCTTATGCATGTAAACACATGGGTCATATGGGCTCCTCGTGTACCCATGGACAATCATGAAGCTATCGAATCTCTTATACCACTGTCTCGACGATTGCTTTAAACTATAAAGAGACTTCTTCAGCTTGCAAACCAATTCTTCTTTTCCTACAGCTTTGAATCCTAAGGGTTGTATCATGTAGATCTCATCATCTAAATCTCTATGTAGAAAGGTTGTTTTCATATCCATCTGGACCAAATCCAAATCCAACTGTGCTACTAACGGCAATAAAATCGGTATCGATGAATGCTTCATAACAAGTGAAAATACCTCGTTGTAGTCAATGCCCTCAAGCTGCGCATATCCCTTGGCAACCAATATGGCTTTGAACCGAATGTTCTTAATAGAAGATCTCTCCTTCTTCACATATACCCACTTGCAACCTATAATTCTCTTACCCTTAGGTAGATGTGCAAGTGTCCAAGTGTCGTTCTTTTGAAGAGACTGCATCTCTTCCTCTATAGCTTCCCTCCACCTGATCGAATCGGGGCTAGACTCTGTCTCCTTGAATGTGGATGGTACCATATCATCAACAACCTCCACTGATAATGCATATACGACCATGACATCATTATACCAAGCTGGCCGATAAATCATCCTCCTCGATCTATCTGCTGCAATGGACCCCTAAACATGACCATGTTCCTGAGTCTCACATTCCACTGTATCCTCAATCTGCCCGGCTATCATCCTATCTCCTCACAGTGTCACCTCTGTAGGAGCCTCGATAGATACAATACTCTCTGGAGTGGGTGGAGTTACATCATCCTCCACCTGCTGCGATATCTTAACTTTCTGGTCTCCCTCCAACTGCTGAGGGACTCGAGGCCTCATCATGTACTCCTCATCGAATGTGACATCTCTGTTAATAACTATCTTCTTGTTATATGGATCCTATAACTTAAAGCCTTTAACTCTATCTATAAATCACATAAAGACTGCTTTTTTCGCCCTCGGATTTAATTTACCATAACTGACATGGTAATAAGCTGGACACCAAAATATCCGAAGTGACTCATAGTCACTAGCCACCGAACCAAACAAATGCTCTAAAGGAGTCTTCCTGTCTATCACAGTGCACGACAACCTATTCACGAGATGGCTCGTATAAACCAACGCCTCGGCCCAAAAGGATCTAGGCAATCCACTCTGCGTCATCATACATTGCACCTTCTCCAGCAAGGTACGGTTTAATCTCTCAGCCACCCCGTTCTGTTGTGGTGTCTCTCTAACTGTGAAGTGTCTTCTAATGTCGTGATCCCGACAAAACTGCAGAAATAGACCAGTCTTGTACTCTCCACTATTATCTGAATGTAGAGTCTTTACATTTCTACCTGTCTGCAGCTCCACTTTATTTTTTCACCCCACAAAAATATTCAGGACCTGGTGTTTATACTTCATAGGGTATACCCAATTCCTCCTGAAATAGTTATCAATGAAAGTGACAAAATAGTTGGCCCCACCAAGAGATGTGTTCTTAGAAGGACCCTAAACATTGTAGATGTCAAAAAATGCTGAAAGATATCCAAATACAGCTCAAGAGGAAGTCATCCAAAAAATCATGAAAATGACACAAGTATAGACCGTCTCACACGCGAGACAGTCTTTACTGTCTCGGCCGTGCGAGACAGTGTTTACTGTCTCGCACGCGATCGAGACAGTTCACAAAAGTTCAGAAACTGTTTTATAAACCGTCGACACGTGGCCACCAACTGTTCAAGAACGTGGGAAACGTCATGGGCGAGAATCACGTTGATAACTGCCAAAATAACGGAGTTTTAAAACGTGGGAAGGGAGTTACAAGAAAACAGTCCGGCGTTTAAAGATTTTCGAGACAGTATTTACTGTCTCGAAACCCGAGACAGTGTTTACTGTCTCGGAACCCGAGACAGACTTTACTGTCTCGGTCGCCCGAGACAGCAAACACTGTCTCGGAAATAGTTTTTTCCCCAGGGGCTATAAATACCTCCTGAGATCGGTTTTTTTTGAGGGGGCTAAAAGGAGAGCACATTACTGAGCAATTCAGAGCAGAGAGAGAGCAGACACAATTGTTCTTGGATTTCCTTGAGTTCGAGCTTTGACTTGATCTTAAGAAGAACGACTATCTTACTTTGATAAGATCTTCGTTTCAAATTCTCACTTCGATAAATGAAGGAAGAATCAGTAAACCCCCTTCACGATCTGTGATTTGGCGATCCACGAGCTAAAGCGCTCCCGGCACAGGCAAAGTCCCACAAAAAATAGGATTCGATAAACGACTTCTGTGTTATTTTCTCAAGAGTTGTAATTTTCTATTTGTTGTGTAAAAGAGGTCTTATAAAAAGACTATTTCTTTGAATTTGTTGTAATCGAACGAAGATATAATGAATTCTACAGCAAATTCAACTTTTCGCAAAAACAAACTGGCGACCACAGTGGGAGCCAACGGTCTCGCTACCGAAACCGTCGTGTCGCAGCCGATCATCAAGATCCCAATTGAATCAACGGTCGAGTACGAGTTTGACCAAACGAAGTTTGAGGAGTATTTGTCATCCTCATCTGTAAATTTTTCCTCACCTCACAAATGCAGGAAGATTTCATCTTCTAAGAAGGTTTTCAAGTTTTTGACTCCGTCGAACACTACAGATGAAGACTCTCGCTTGATTGTTGCTGAGAATCCTACTCGCAACATCTCTGCTCACGATGAATATTCTCCAGTTAAAGAGTCATTGAATCAAAGCCCGCCGGCACTGACGAAAAGAGCTCGTCAGAGACAACGTCAACGCCGCGCTCGCCAAATGGCTAAGGCCTTGGAACAAACCGACGGGGTTCGTTATCACGCGGACCTAGAGTCGAGGAGGCATCGAGTGGTTCAGTTGTCTCAACAAGCAATTACTCATGTCTCTGCTAAACTAACAACGGAAGAATGGACTCTTGTCAAAAGGGTTCGTTCGACCCGCAAAGAACGTATACAAAAGCGTCGTGCAAACGCTGCTTATGCCCGTGCTCTCTCACAACAAAGACGAGAAAGGAAGAAGGAAACGGTGGCTAAAGAAACACCAAAATTCTGCAAAGTTTGGATTCTAAAGTCTGAAGTTGTACAAAACCAGCATTCGGAGCCCGTTAGGATTTCATACCCATAAGGGGGTGGTTCTAAACGTGTGACTCCCGACATAACCTTGGATCGTTCAAAGACAATAATAAGTTGTCCTGAGAACGCCAACAAGGTTTTACATCCTCAGAAGAAGACATGTTTGTCAAAAGACATCGTTATACCTGGAGGGTCATACCAATAGATGATAAGATTTTCCGGCAATCATACCGATGAATCATACTATCAAGCTGGGGGTGTGAACAAAACTCGAGAGAGAATTATCCAGGAAATGAGCTCTCATTGTTCCTGTGCGCGACTCATTAGAGCAGTACTATTAGAATGTGGCTGTTTCAAACGAGGAGTCATCCCGCAAAGAGCCTCAGTGCTCCCGAAACTTTTCACCAAAATGTCGAAGTCCAAACCGAGACATTTCCGCAAGAGAAGATCAGGTGTCTAATTCCCTGAAATCACCATCAACATGGCTGATAAAGGAAAATCTAAGCGACATTCAAGTGAATCAAATCCCGACTTTTCCCCGAGAGGAAAAGTCAATTCAAGAATTGCTCAACGGATGTCCCGACTCCAGTTAGGAGCCATCAGACGTAGAGATTACAAGAGAACACATGAAGGAATGTCATCATAGGATGAGCTCTCGGACACTTGTTCTGCGATCGCTTCGGATGATACAGTATCTAGCACAGGGCAAACCAGAGAAGTACTCATAATCACCTCTGATCAGTTCGCTCAAATACTTCAAGAGGCTCTAGCCAAGCAACGTGAAGAAATTAGAACTGAAATGAAGATGGAGATGGAGTTGGCCATCCAACAAATGAGAGAGTTGCTAGCTCAACGGCCTCAACCTTCTGAGTACAATCAGCGAGCTGAATCCAGGCGCCACACTCAGAATGTTGTAGATGACAGTGATCCAGAAGTGGATGAAGTCATTATGACTGATACACCTCCCAATAGCAATAACGCTGGGGGTGGTTTAATGGATCCTCCCAACAACGATATTGGGAGTGGTTCAATGATACCTCTTACAGGGGGTGGTCCAACTCATTCTCCTCAACGTCTTTCGAATGAAGACATAGACGATGACAAGAAAATGAAAGAGCTTGAAAACAAAGTCAACGCTTTGATGACGGCTCAAGAAGTGAAGAAGACAAGTATTCTGTATCCCTATCCAAAAGAATGGGATTCAATACCGTACCCGGCAAAATTCAATCTGATTAACTTCACACCGTTTGACGGGAAGGGCTCGCCTACTCAGCACTTGATTTATTTCAAGTCACATTTGGGCATAATCTCTAGAAATGAGGTTTTAATGGTCCGGTCATTCGTTGGTACCCTTCGCGGGGCGGCCTTCGATTGGTATCGACGTCTCAAGCCAGGGAGCATCAATTGCTGGGGTGACATGGAAAGTTTATTCCTCAGCAATTTCTTCGATGATGACACCAAAGTGTCAATCGGAACCCTCTTGGATGAAAAACAAAATGACGGAGAGTCGATCGACAATTTTGTCAAGCGTTTCCGTAACAAGGCAATGAATTGCAGAGATCCTGTCACAGAGGAGTTCATCCTGTAGACGTGTCACAACAATCTTTCCATCGATGTCCTGCAAGTCCTGGGGGTCGTACCATCCAAAACTTGGAAAGATTTGAAAATACGCGGTGAACAAGCTGAACACTTTCTTAAAAGAAAGAAAGTTGAGAGAAATCAATCGACGATATCTACAACCGCTGTGAATACGACTCTCGATCCGAAATTCCAAAAAGAATATTCTTTCAAAGATGATGAAGCTCCAGCCATCTTGAAATACCTCCTCACCAATGACAAAATCGAGTTGTCACCTATTAAAGATCAGGAGGGAACTAAGAGGATTATGGATCCAAACTACTGTGCACACCACAGAAGGGTTCTTCATCCCACCAAGATTTGCTTCGGATTAAAAAATAAAATCCAAGCTTTAATTGACTCTGGCGTCATAACGGCAAAACAAGCCAAATAAGGACGCATAATACTCCATTGGGTACACGAGTATAAACTGTTTCTCCTAACTCCGAAAAGTATACGAGTATAAACTGCTTCTCCATGTAACTCCAAAAGGTATACGAGTATAAACTGTTTCCCGAACCTCCGACCAATATAAGAGGTTAAAAAATTACTTCCAAATGTGATTAGACTCAGGTTCACCTGAAAGCTGGGGGTGGATATGAGGTTATCATGGCTGAATACGAAGACAGGAATTAAGACCTGATTCTATATCAAGAACAGCAACGTTGCTCATAAACAAAAAAGTTCCTGAAAAAGTACTATCCCTAGTACATTCAGGGTAACCTATTTAACGGGAAGTTTCTGGAGAATACTATATATGGTATTCTTAAGGATAACCCGAAACTAATCGATTGTTCAAGGTGAAAACCAATCATCTGAATAATCCACCCTTAATCATGATAAAAAATGATTAAGAACCTCCCGTTGTGGCTATTTAATCATGTCTAAAATGATTAAAACCCCCTCACTGTGATTTTTAGAGTATTCTTTCATTGAGATGAGATTCAATGACTTCATTAAGTCGATCTTCCCTCACAAAACTCTGAAATCATTCATCTGCTGCTTAATTGGTTTCAATCGTCGGGATTAATTTTGTCAACTCCCACTGTGACTTTCCAAGCACTTTATCGTTGAGATGAGATTCAATGACCTCATTAGGTCGGTCTTTCCTCACGAAACTCCTACGGTCTAATTGCGGAGTTCTTGATAATTCACAGTCCTCTACCATAAAATTCCTCACCGATCAAATTAACTGGGGTGGATACACCAAAATACTTTGTGATTAAATCCACCTGAACTCCCGATGTGTCCAAGCCTTTAACACTCCCACTGTTGAGCTCTGACACAACATCCAAAATATCAATCCATGACAATTGGCAAATCTCCTTTCATTACTAGTTACCAAAAAACATCTTCTGAGTGATTTGTACAAATCTACATTCCTACTGTTATTTGTACCTCAACTCCCTCCTTTTGCTTGGTCAAACCTTTAAACAGTTAGGACCAAAGCCAAAATATCTTCTCGATTCCTTTCGTGAACGAGAAGTCCACAAATTGAACGATCAAACCTTTAAACAGTTAGGATCATCTCAAACCCCTATTTGGTCAAATCTTTAAACAGTTAGGATCAAAGCCAAAATCCCCTCTCGATTCCTTCCATGAACGAGAGGTCCAC